>JBBHKE010002333.1:5000-143691 GCA_037447655.1 Zygnema cylindricum
AAATCAAAATTAAAAGCATGGCAACCCACTGAACCAAAACTATAACCCCAACCCCAACTCAATTAAATGTCTACGAAAAGCAACCCCGTAAGTCCCCCCAGCCCAGTGGAGTACGTTGAGGGAGTTCCGGAACACGTCGACGATCCATAACCGCAATAATCGATCGAAGGAGAATAGAAGCTTGCACTCGCTGTAAAGCCATAGATAACCGCTGACGATAAAAAGAAGCAAAGACCGAAGGAGGAGGGCTCCCAAGTCCTCATCGCTCGAAAGCACGTCGAGCACAAGTACGGAGAAACTCGTCCAACGCAACACCGAAACAACCAAAGATCTCGACCGCCATCGGAATAAAGTCATCCATAGGGTCCCGGTGGGCATAATTAGGCTCCTTCACCTTAGCGCCATCACAAGCCGCCACCCCAATATGTCGAGCCGCCTGACCAACGACTGTCGCCGAAGTAAGGTTCGCCAAAACAATATCACAAAAAATGGGACGGGCACCATCGAGCAAAACAACATCGATTTGGCGCGAGAGAATAAATGAGAAACCTCCCGACGAACAGAAAAGCCCCCCTCCAAAGCGATAGTCGCAACAGCATCGAGTGCGCCTGGATCAATTCTCCCCCATGGGAGCAACGAAGCAAATGGACACCATCCAGCCCCAAGAAGTGACCACATGCGCAAACTTGAGAGCCAAGTAAAGGAGGATGGGGGAGGCCCAAGAGAAACCGGAGGGCAGTGGTGAACTAAGCATGTGAGAATCGAAGAGTGGACAAAATAGGTGTAGCGAATAACCTAGACCCAGAACCAGGTACACCATCAGAGAGAAGACGGGCACGCGAAGAATCAGAGGGAAGCGCCTCGAGAAGCTCGGATTTAATGGCGGCAACAACCTGATTGAAAATCGATTCCTGGACAAGCTCCATGGATTTCGTAAAAAGGGTGGAAAGAATCGGCACATTCACTAGGGCACGAGGAGGAAGAAAATGTGACGCGAGATCACCTCTTTTCAACCTACGCTTTTTTCACTAGATTGACTGTCCCTTTTGACCCCTCTTCGTGATTGACAAATGAATCTCCTTGTCTACGGGAGCTTTTAAGTTTTGCCTTACGCCTTGGGTCGACAAAAACCAACCAGCCAGCTAGTCCCACTAAGAAAGGAAAGTGAGAAAAATCCTCCTAGTCATAATTGGTGCGGAAGTGAACTGCCTCTAAGAGTTAACTATATCAATCTTACGGAGACTCTGAACTAAGGGAACATCGATTAACCAACTTTGACAATCTCACTAATCCCGAACTCCTGCGCCTCGTCTTAATTCACCTCCTCCTACTCCATGTCCACCTCTCAATTTCCAACAAAAAATGCAAAAATATGTCAACCAAATGTAGAGATGCAATAGGGAACTCACAATTAGTAATGACCCAGCCTTACAAGTTAGACAACTTAAAAAGCCCTGTCTATTCAGAGTTCTCCTAGGTTACTTTTCCTAAAGAGTAAAATTCAAACCATACGATGCCTAACCCAATCACAACTTCACAATACTACGCACCAATAAGTTAGGATTGGGTTAGCGTCCTTTCCTTGACACTGTCACGTCCTACCTAACGTCGGTTTATGGGTATCTTATCTGATACCTCTGTCGAAGGCCAATCAACCAATTAGATGGCCTACACTGCTCACGGCCAAGCGATTATTCCGCTGACCACATGGTCTAACCTGTTCCACCTTCGAGAGATCTGTGCATTCTCCCCGGTGCAGATCCTCTAAGAATCTTCCCAATCGGTTAGGCTAAGATAGACTAATTCCTAAACATCCCCACCAACCTGTCCTAGGGTTTAGAGGGTTTCCCTTGGTAGACTTGCTATGGCCCTTATGACCATACAAGTCTTGACTTTGGTCTTGTCCCTACGCTCGAAATCGTGGAAATGTATGTTGTCCTAATTAAAGGTCCGGATGATCCCCACAGGCCGGCAAGGCTCAAAAAGTGTCTCCGTGGGTCAACATTGTGTCACGTCCTGCTCGGTGAGGAAGAGTTAGTAGCTTTGCAATGCCTGAGAGGTTTGTCCCCTGAGGTCGTCGTTCTCACGGTGTAGCAAGTCCCCGTGACGTTGTCGACATATGTGTCCGCGTATGCTGCTCAAAACATGTCCCGTGGCATCTATCAAGGTTCGGAAACAGGCTCGGCTTGGAGTCCAACGGCGTGAGACACTCTGCTTGTCGCTAAGGTGACATATTATGGTACACATATTTTTGTACCCCATAGGCTCATTGGGTACAACATAGATAGAAGGGAAGCCAGAGAGCGCAAGACAAACCAAGACAATGCAAAGCCAGTTAAAAAAGATAGATCGCGTGTCCCTCCCCTATATCTAGCCTAACATCTAAAACTATATCGTGTGACTGGGTCACTTCTCAACCACGGAAACAACCAGATGAACAGTCACAGTAGAGCAGGTTACAGAAACAAATCATTGACAAGGGTGGATGTAATGGACGAATGAAGGGCGAAGAAAGGCGGCGATTTGGCTCAGGTTGAATGAAGAGTTGAAGGATGAGTATCGCAATCCACCACACTCCTAAATAAAGAATCTCAAGGGAGGGAATCCAGAAGCTCAGATTGATCAGTATTGACAACAATATCAAACACCCATAGAACTGGCTTGCGTCACAGAGGAGAATATGACGGTTTCTCCATTGAACGTGTCAACACGACTCTTACTGTTTCCCTCACAGCCCAAAAGAAATACGACACAACTTTGCTGAATCGTTGTTAGAGGAAAGAAAGGTTTTAGTGTGGGGTTAGCATTCATGGTACCGTCGCTAATACAGATCCAAATAATGTGGATGTTTTCGAACCGTTTAAAGAACTAACATGAAGGAAAACCTCGAGTACCATTACTGCGCTCTTAAGTCAACAGAGTTAAAAAAAACAGCACTGAGTTAGTGTGTTTAACACTAATAACGTTGGTGTAGTTCAAACCACCTCCAAAAAATAAGTGTCATGATAAATCGCACAAATGTAAAAAGCTACAAAGATGACAGAAATAAACAAGCCCTTCCTGTACAGATTTTGTACACATTTTCATCCAAGTCCAAACCCAAAGAAAGAATTTCTCCCTAACCCCTTTGACATTCATTGAGCATTTACAAACATCAATAACTCTGACCTCTCCCCTCTCCTCTCCTCTGACATCTCTTCTCCTCTCCTCTCCTCTGCTCTCCTCTCCACCAGGTCGCTATTCGCCTCCCCCGAACTAGAACTATCACATATACGAACTTTTAAAAACCATACTATATATGGAGTGTTGACAGTGAAGGCCCACCATCCGCACAGACATGCCATATACCATCCCTCTAAATACAGTCCCAAAGCTAAGATAAAAAAAAAAAAAAACCACACTTAGAAAGATGAGCAAAAAAACGGCAGGCGAATGACAGAATTGAAAAGAAAACTCTGACGCCTAGCCTTACTGCTTACTGAACCCCGTCAGGTAAAATGAATTAAACCCCCATCAGGTAAAATGAAATATACCGGTATCTGAAAGCTCCGACGGTTCAGAAAAACCTCTAGAGAGCCAATTGCTCACAAGTAATCTGCTACTTCTCGGTCTCATATTGCACATTGCCTTCAATTTCTCCTCGAAAAGTCGAGGATTCCGGATATCCCGTGAAACGATATGAGCCCATTGTACTCCGGGGCTCAACATCGGCACGGCCAGATTGGCCAGTTTCCGTTCAGATAGTCGTCCAATAACTGCGAGACGGTTCAGTTTGGAATATGACGTTATTTGTGGGACACATGGTTCATCCGTAGGTCCGTTCCCGACGTCGAGATAAAGACCTCGGAGTTGGGAACAACGGACTGTAATTGTCCGACAAACCGCCAATTTTGCCACACTTAAATGAAGAGTCTGCAACCTGCACCAGTCAGAAAAACCCTAAAAAAACCTTTCAGAATCCTACAGACAACTTGTTGAAGGAAAACCAAAGTTTCACAACAGAGTCGATTTGGAAAATTTCCACAAACTCGGCACAGTTCATCGACTTTAGTCGTCTACTTCAGTAAATTCATCAATGAACAGTCCAAAACGGAGATACTTGAATAAATCAGCATCCGCGTATCAAAAGATTCAAAGAGCAAATGTTCTAAAACAATTAGAAACGCTATAAGTGGTTTCCTCGAACTATACAGGTATTTTATGATTTTTTTTAGTATAGTACACGTAAAGGTACAAGTAGACGTTTCCAATAGTTTTCACACATTTGAACCATGGAGAAAATGGGATGAACAATTGTTGCAGAGCAGACAAAGACACATGCACATATTCACACACACATTCAGAGCTATGAATGGGAGGCTAATGCCCATCGCTATTAGTGCAAAGGAAGAATTAGAAATGCAGAAATAGAATGCATAATACTAATTTAGCGTGGGGAGACGTGGCAGGTTATAGACAGTTTAAACAGTGTTGTAGACAATGATTCAAAGTGGGCTGGATGAAAAAGGATAAGAGGATTGCCTATGGCATGCTCAGTATCAGCAAGTCAAGCGCAGAACTAAAAGAAGAAGTACAGAGAGGAGCATGGATGCTTTCATGAACACCTCACCATCGTTATTAACGTCAATGTATTTTTTGCCATTTACATAAACTTTTCTCTTTGACCTTTCATCGCAACTGTCGGATTAATAATCCAAGAAGTGTGAAAAAAAAGAATTGGTTTAAGAGACAAAAAAACAGTAACACTAATAGCAATACTCCGTGTAGTGTGGCAAATGCCAGACGAATCAGAAGAGAGGGAGCTAAATCAACAGAGTATGACAGAGGGGAAACCAGCTATCACTGGAGAAAACCTTTTTATGCTCGTTTCCTTCTTGTTTCCCTTTACAAGACATAAACCACCATACTCGTTGCCAAAGAAAAAGAAATAAAATGTAAAGATGACTATTCGTCGGAACCTTCCCTGTTTTGGCCCATTTTTGTATCAAGAAGTAAAGAAGGAAAGCTTTCACACATACCGTGGACAAGAAATAATAGCAGAGTCCACAGCGATGTCCCGTAGATGGAGCTTTTGCAGACTTGCCCACTCCGGCCCAAAGACAAGCTGTCCCCAGTTAAACCCAGTAGAGTTCTGGTCTGGAAAAAGAGATGCCTGACAGCATTTAGTGAGCTCCAGTTCTCGCAAACAATGGGATGCAACACCAAAGGATAGTGAAGGCAACATCACCGAAAAAAGAGATGGAGCAGATGGAAAACAAGGTGTCTTTTCCATTGCCCTAACGTCACTTACAGCTTCAACTCCCATGTCAGGCACCATTGAGAAACGTTTGCTCTGTTGAGTGGACAGTACTTCAACATCCTCTAATGAAAGCTGTGTGTTTGTCACTAAGACAGGGCAGCTGTCCAAGCCCATGTTGACCCAGCGAAAGGTTACCAATTTCGGGCAGTGCATAGAGAGTTTTGGCTGCCACTCTAGTTCTAACGCATTTATCTCAGTCTCTTCCCGTTTTCCAAAGCATCCAGAAACCTTCTGCTCTTTGTGCACGATTCCCTCATTTAACACTCCAAGCTCATCTTCGAAATGCCCATTTGACTGTCCATTTGCATTCCCACTGGGGAGACCCTCAACCTCAGACTGCCTATGCCTTGCTCCTACCATCGTTTTAACAGGCAGAAGTAGGCATTTTGTAGGTAATATATGCCTCTGTACCTCCCTACTACTCCTCCAATTTACCTCATCTTTCCCCTGTCTTACCTGAGTATTGCCTTCTTTGTCTGGCATCGTTCCTGTTGCCGTGGCTAAAACACTTCCATAGACATCTCCCTGGCCCACAGTCTCCATGCGTTGTTCTTTTCTGCTGAGTTCTTCTATACCCACTCTGTCACCAACCTCCCAACTAACATCACGGGAAGTGTTTTTTGCCATACGCATTGAGCCCTTACCATTCCCATGTGCCAATACAAAACTCACCAAAGTCGGGCAAATCAGGTTAACATTCTGAATCTTCCCAAACTGAAAGCAAAGTGCAGCCTCTTTGAGAAGAGGGCATTGCAAATGGACATCAACGATAATCTCCTTATCCCTCACATTCTCACCAAAATGCCTGTCATCCCCATCCTCTTCCGAACTGCTTTCTTCCTTCCTACTAAGGCTTTGCTCTTCATCACTCAAGTTCCTCCCAGAATCCCAAATTCTCTGCAATACTCCACTGGGGCCCTCAGGCATATGTTGCCTGTATTCTGCTAAAAACACCTGGATGCCCTGCCTTACTCCTCCTCCTCCCTCTTCCAAACCCAACCATGGACCTACCCTGTCCATGGATGATCGCCCATGTTCCCAAGCCATGGACCCACAACCTTCAAAATCACAGCCACTACAAACTTCTGGAAATTCACATAGAGGACACTCATGGTTGCCTCGCGGAATCACCTGTGGACCAGTAATTTTCACAGTAAAATACGCCAGTTTGCTGAACTGTGGACCCACATTAAGGCAGAAATTGTCATACTTTTTGTCAGCTGCTTTTTCCTGTGAGATCCACAAAGTATTTCTTTCTTTCTCGACTCTCTCCTGGAGTTGAGAAAAAACATCCATTCGCGGGCTGTGACCATCATTATTGTGGATTCCTGATTTCACTTCTCCCGGAACGAACGCCGTTGCTTTTTCAGAAACAACATCCAAAGGTTGTAATGCAGGTTGCTGAGAAGGTGATGCCCATTCCTCTATACAACCGACAATACGAAGTACACGGAGACTAGGACATCCAATTGCAATACTATCTATCGCCCCTAGAGGATAAAACCCCAAATCCAAGACCTCCAAGCGAGGACATTCCAGCCTGCAGAATCTCTGTATGCCACGAGAAACCCCTAGGTTAAAAGAGTCAAACCGCCCTTTTCTGTTGGTTGGCCCAACAACAGACCCACAAGTCAAAGTTGTCAGTTGTGGGCATCTTATGTCTAAGTACAACAGAGGTGGAGTGCTCGTGCTTGAATATCCTGGTTTGCAATTAACCTCTCCAATCTTCAGCGTTCGAAGGTGTTTGAATGCACTATCTAAAAAAATGCTTCCATCTGCTACATACTTGACTCGCAGACTAACCAAGTTTGGGCAGCTAGAGCCGAAACTTTTGATATCTGTCACTGCAAAGGGAAGGGACAACTTTTTCAACAAAGGGGCTAGAATACGGCATGGTACTGCAATTTCCATCTTTGAAGTCCCCGCCTTGAAGTCCAATTCAGTCAATCTTGGTGCCCAAATGTCTACGGAGGGAGGTTCTGCCTTCAACCAGGTATAAAATACAGTCAACGACTCCAGCGTCGGGCAAGATACTTGAAAAGTTTGACAGACTTCTAAACCGGCAACTGTCGCAACCTGAAGCTTCCTAAACTCTCTTCCCAAAGAGACATGAGCTGATTTCTGACAGCAAACATCTAGTGTTTTCAGGTTTGGACAGCCACGACCAATTTTCTCCAGTGGTCCAGGATCAACTCCCCCTAATGAAAGACTTTGCAAGGATGGGCAATGAAAACTGCAGACAGCACGAACTAGAGTAAAATTTAATACCTTCAACGTCTCCAAAAGAGGACAGTCTACAACAAGTTCTTCCGTCATTGAAACTCCAAGAATAACTTCGGCACGCCTGACCCTCGGGCTATTCAAATACACATATTGAGCACCGTAATTGTCTCCCATGCCACCTAAGTATAATTCTTCGAGGCTCTTCCATGTATCTCTAAAGTACACTTGCCGCGGAGAATGGCGGAGCTTGACTATACAGAGATTTGGGCAGGTCTTTGCCAGCACTTCGATGCTCTCCGTATCTATTGGAACGTCAAGGTCTAAATTTGTGAGTTTCTGACACTGCAATAACAATTTTCTGCAGTGGGGTATGTTGCTCCCAAGGATGCCCCGATGAAGTTTAAGTCTCGTCAACTCTGGAAATGAAAGACACAAGAATTCTGGGACGCGAAACCCCTCAACATTAAGGTCTTCCAGTCGACAACTGCATGGAAGACAGCAGACAAAAAACTGTTAAAATTCCTCCAAAACTGGAAAACACAGCATAGAGCTACATGTGCATCAGGCATACAAAGCATACATCTATACACAAACCATAAATGTGTGAAGTCTTGTGACAATTAAAAGTGCAGAACATTATGGGCATTGACGTTCTGTAAGCGAACGACAAAGGCAATTCTCAAAGCACTCTTCCTACTTTGAATGCGAGTGCCTCCATTAAATGCAGAGCTGATTGTCAGAGCCTGTTGCAAATGGTGAAATTGTGACGCGAAAAATGGACAACCCTAGCAGTCTGTGATTCATAGCTCTGATATTCATCAACAATTCACTTAGAAAAGAGAGAAAGCAACCATAAAACTTAACAGAAAACAAACCATGACCTGGTTAACTTAGCACACTTTCTTTCTACCAACTCTTAGTCAAGCAGTAGCGGCATCTCTCAGCTGTCCCTCACAGTCACGTGCCTTGTCATTGGCAACTAAAATGCCACAGTCTCTGCCTTGAAGCCCTGCATCAAGATTCCACCCTTCATACCCTATCTATAAACGCCTCAATTCCATCATCGATCAGTTTCGCAATTACCCCGGAGCTCCTTCCATGAACAGCATTGCTCCAGGTTCCACGAGCTCCTCTTCATGTCCAAGCGTATGGAATTGGGTTACAAGCTTCAGAATTCTGAGAGCCGGAAAACTGCTCACCATTTTGTTTACAACTTTCACAACATTCTGAAATTCAAACACGAATGAACCTTCCAGACGCTCCAGCTTATCGTGCCCCTTGAAAAGACCTGAAAACAGTAACCCTTCCACTTTAAGTTTTCGCAGTTGATGACAATTCTGCAAAACTAATGCAACTCTACTTGCTAATAGGCCAGCTGCCAATAACCGCGTGTGAGGATCCTCATCACGAGCTCCATGGTCATCCACCTCCGTGTCATCATCCTCTACCCACTCTTCCTCTTCACTGTCACTATCTTCCTCACTTGCCTCTTGACCCTGAAAAAGGGCTTGGGAACCTTCACTACTTTCTTCTCTATGATTTTGTTGCTGAAAGCCAGGACGTAATGGGATGTTAGTTCTCTCATCCAGATTCCTACATTGTTCAGCCATATTCAGTTCCTGATCCTGAAGTTCCTGAAGTTCCTGATGTTCCTGACCTTCTTCGACTGCCTCGACTTCCTGATCCTGTGCTTCCAGTGCTGAACCTACAGCTACATCACTGCATTCACCAGCCTGTATACTGCGAGTGTTTAATTTTATTGCCTTTGCCATTTCGATATTCCTCACGTAATCAATAAGAACTTGACCAGTTTCCACACCTTTCTCTGATAAACTATCTTGTCGAGAATCCTCATTCACATGAGAAGGCTGATTAATGCCCTGGAGTAACCTTTCCCCTGCTTCACCGTCATTCTTTTCCAAATCATTCTCTTTCAAAGTTGGGCGCGTCAAATCTTCCACATGTGTATTTGCCTCTGTTTCATCAACACCTTTCAGTGTGTCAAGCCCTTTCTCATCTGCAACATTAACCTCACCTTCTTTGACTACATCCAATCGTTCCCTGCTGAAATTTTTCAGCATCCCATTGCCACCCTCTCCTGTACTAACAGCAGGAACACAATGGCCATTGGTCCTGATAGTACCAATATCAATATCAACATCAATATCCATAGGTGCCACAGGCTCAGACGTCTCTATTGGCAAACTTATTGTATCAGCTTCCCTAGTTTCTATTCCTCCATTCTTCGCATCCATTTCATCTTCTACCACATTATCCTCCTCTCTGCATTGCTTTTCAGCTAGTCGGCTGTCTACCAGCAAATCATCCACAGCGTCTTTGTGACTCCTAGCCACTTCCACGATTCCACCCGTAAGTCCCATATGAACATCCTCCTCACCCTCTGCTTCAACGACACTAGCAACAGCTTCTCCTTCAGGTGCAACATCACCATGAATCTCACATTCTCTCCCTTCAGGATCCCCAACTCTACGAATCCTTCTATATTCCCACACCTCCTCCTCCACAGGTTGCTCTTCAACAGCAGGTGGCTCCTCTTCATTACCTATCCACTGATCAACCACAAATCTCCTCCTACCATCTGATGGGCCAGCCACGCCATTCGCTTCTCCAGCCCTCCAATACACTTGATGCTCTTCATCTTCCTCCCTTTCTAGTAAACTCCAATGAATGTCCAGACTTTCCAGTAATGGACATTTCATAGCCAGATCAGTAATCACCCTAACAGTGCCTAGGCAATGCTTTCGCACTTGGACTACTCGCAGAACCAAGGTAGTCAGGTTTGGACCCAAAAACGGGCTAAGTTTGTCAACCAGTCGGCAAGGTAGGTCCTCCCAATAAATTTCTTTTCCTTGCCAATATGCCCCTGAGTCAGTTTCAACAACAACATTCGGTTTCTGGCACGTAACGCCACGACGAAGTAAATCCATCTCTGCAGCAGCAAGATCATCCTGTAGTGGCACATCACCGAAAAAAAAGAAAAAAAAAGCCATTGGTTTCTTCAATAAGAGAGACATCCCACGCATCAGGTCACCGAATGGACCATGTTCTCCAACGAAGCCTAAGGTGCCTTCTGTTGCACGGGGGGCAAGGCCAAGTTTAAAAAAAATAACCACTTGCATTTATGCTGTGTCACAAATAAGGAAGCCATTGTAAATGAAATAAAAGCTCATAATCAGACACAGCATTAAAGAGGCCAGACAAACTTGTATAACTTTGAATGAGCAATTCCGCTCGTCAAAAAATCCCTCTATTTAATGGCAGGATGTGTAAGAGACCAGAATGTCCTTCAAAGAAACAGAAATCACTTGATTTCCAGAAATACTGCCTGAACATCTGCCACAAACTTCCAGGCAATGGAAACGATACTTGTACAAAATTTGCTTTAGAGCTCATCCCAGAGACAATTAAATGGCTGAATGAACTAAGAGAGAGAAGCTCACCGAAACAGGAGAAGCGAGATACAGCACAGTTGCATTAGCCAGAACTCCTGGAAGAGCACTGACAAGATCTTTTATGGGAAGCCGGTTCAAGCCAAGGTTCTCAATCACTTTCACCTGTAATATCATAAACAATAACCAGTAAACCGAGCCAAAACTTAACAAAGCCGATTCGAATTTCTCAAGTATCCCCCGCGAGAAAAAAAAAAAAAACATGAAATTATAAAGGATTGCGGTGCAATAAACCACAAAAAATTATTAGCCCAGCAAACATGATGCCTTCATAAAGAGACTTCCATACTATACGAAGCATGCAGGAAAACTAAAATGACTACACCACTTTCTGATAAAACGACCAGCACATACAATTGAATCCAGCAAAGCAGATGGCAAAAGGAAAAACCATCATATAATATGGTATGATTTGGACAAGTGTCCGAACAAATGGTGAAACTACAGATGATGGACCTACAGATGAACGGAAACTATCACGGCTTGTTATCCCCTGGACTAAACCACACCTGCATGGAGAGTCTCCTCAACCTCGTTGAAACCAGGGAAATCCGAGCCAAATCGATTAAATGTAAATTGCCGAGGATCTCCAACAACTGGTGGCCACAGAAGCAAAAATAAATCAGACAACTAGGGAGCTTCAATTAAGATGATACTTAACCTACCTGAACAGAACAACATAATGGGCCAAGAGCCCTCAAACTAGGTCATATTTAACACTTTCCCTATTTGGAATATCAATCCATGAAATGCATGGAGGTTATGGCTACTTGCACCAACAATAAGATTGTAGACACCAAATAACTCACGTCTTCAGGCTCACACTCATTTTTCTTGCACAAATGGTACTACATTGGCCAATGTAGCCCAATTTTCCAGTGACATGTATTCCTTCTTGCAATAAAAAGTTAGTCATATCCTTCCACTGCGTTGGGAAAAAACATAAGCTTCACTCCGCTACATTTCCTTTTTTTAGGGTTTTTGTTTCCTTCTTGTAGGAATTACAACATATGCTGAACTATTAAGTCATGATTCCAGAGGATAATGATTGGAAGGAAGGAAAATGCAGAAGTTAACGAACAAGCTCGAGATTTAACCTCCCGCACTGTCTCTTTTAATACACAATCAACAATCCTTTAGAAACAAATTTGGCTAAAGAACATTTCCTTCACATCAAAAGGGCCTCTAGAGAATACCTGCTCATCAGCAAGGTCATCTACTGGACAACGTGATTCCATTCGACTCGGAAAATCCCGCGAAACCCGAACAGCTTTGCAGGGAGGCTCCCGAGAGAACGAAACTGACTGGTAAGGACATTCTGGAGGCACACGGAAACCGCTACTAGAGGCGGCGTTCATTGGAACGTCCTCCCCTTCCATGGCCAACAACAAACAACTGAACCACTACTAAACCACTGAACTACAAAACCGCTGAATCACTGAGGCACTGAACCACAAAACCACTCAACAACTCAAGGACAGACGCACAGAGACAAATAGCCATTGAACTAGCGGCCTCGGGGGGTTTCTCCACTCACCTCTACAGTCTATACTGTACCGCATGGTGATAACGTACCTGCTACAGCCATAAAAAAAAAAAAACGAAAAACTGCAATGATATACGAATTGTTACGCATCGCATAAGAGAATATTGGTGTAGCAATAGTGCATGGATAATGTATATCGGTTTAGCGATAGTAAAATGTTGTAGTGATGACCAGCGGTCGCAAAAGTCAAAATATTAGATAACCGAAACCGACCGTTTTATTTTTTTAAAATCTGAGTACCCGACGCCTGACCGGGTTATGTCACGCTCCAAAATTGTTAACCGTTAACCGAAACGCGTTTACGAAAAAAAAAGTTGACCGAAACTCGATTTCTCGCGACTACCCGTACCCGCCCGTACCCGAATAAGTACAAAATTAGTGGTACATCTCCCGTATACCTTCCACGATAACAAGAGTACAAAGTAAAATAATGTTGGATTGTATGGACAATACAAAATTTTCCTTTTTTTACTTTTTTTCCTTACCCAACCGTAACCGATTTTTTTTTTTTCTGTGAATCAACCGCCCAAATCCGCCCGGCCCCCCAAATTTGGCACCCGAATCCGTTCCGGATCCGACGCGGGCGGTCGGTTAACGGTCGGTTACGATTTCGGTTGACCGTTTGCGACCTCGGAGTGATGTGTATAAAAAAAAAACTCATCACGATAAAACTGATAACGATAGCTATTAGATATCGATTTTTTAGGGGTTCTGATATATCGCTTCGGAGGCAGGAATTTTTTTATCGTCGATAAGTGTAAAATATATAGTATACCATGCCATTGTACTTTATAATGTACTTTACATTTTAAACAGTGTATAGGTTAGCTCGCGACGCCATGTCGTGCGTACAATAAAGTACACTTGTACCGAATTCTTGATAATTATTGGCCCCGATATTTAGATATTTATCGTAAATCATCTTAATATATTGGTTTTTCATCGTGATAAATCACTACAGTACAATACTGTACTACCTGTAATGTATAGTAGTGTACCGATAACTCAATGGCTATCGATATACAACACTAAGGGTGTGTCCCTGTATGTTTAAGTAAGGGTTTTTTTCATCGTTTTCACAGAAAATGGGACTTGCAACGAGAAAAAATTACGTCGTACAAAAAATGGGCAAAAACACAAATACATTTTGCGTCATCTTGGAACTTAGAAGGTACGGCAATTTGGCGTTATTATCATCGCGACCCACTTCCAGCTCATATTCACACTTCCATTGGAATCAAAATCGCAACCTGATTTTTATCAAAATAATACCCTATTGACGAATAGAAAGGAGGGATTGCACGTGTCAAACGTTTTCAAACAAAATAAACGATGGGGAGTGCACTCTATTTTTTTCCCTGCTCGTCACGCGCATGTACGTACGAAAATGAGGAGCATGTACGAAAAAAAAATCGTTGGGGTCTCGGACCCCCACTTTCACTTATGGGTCCTTTTCAAAATTTTACGTTGTCCTCGACTCTCCCCCTCTTTCTCACTCGACTGCTCCTCGTTCTCCTTTATTTACACGAGATGCAACAATAATAGTATCAAATGAAAGATTTTTTTTTCTTTTTTTTTAAACCTTTCGTGGCACCTTGGCGATTTTTTTCACCTCTACGTGAAGTGGCACCGCGGCCTTGAAATCCTAACAAAAAAGAAATTGAACAAGATGCAAGGGAAAAAAAAAATCAACCAAGTACTTTTTGTCATCATTAAAAAAAAAAAACAAGTGCGAATATGTTTTTCTATTTGTGAAAGCAATGTTGTTTTGTTTAAAACACATCGTCATTGTGTTTTAAGTTAAAGTGGCAGTGAGCCCAAAAATAAAAGACGACAACTTGTTGTACATCTTAAGTTTGAAATGACGAAAATTGTACTCTACATTTCTTCAATTTCTCTGTAAAGTTGTAATGTTAGTAGTAGGGCGCTAAGTTTTTGATAAAAAGGACACAAAAAATACCCTTACTTAGCCACAAAGGGCTCAGAGTATGTCCCCATATACATGTAGCTTAACGAACTTACTTTGTATTTAAGCACAGATACTCTGAACGTGGTTTTCAGGTATCCTTGTGTGTCACAACGAAATTATTACTTAAAGGTGTGACGATTGTATGCGTCGACAATGCCAGTGACTTTTATCAACGTCTACAATATAAGATGACCCAAATTATTTTTTATAATTGCTGGTGACGTCGCATATCTTACCGTGACATTGTAAATGTACCGCCTTCCATCTTGAGTTTGAAATTCTATGGGGTCCATTCCCCCACAGAATTCGCAAATCCAAAAATGCCTTGAAATCCCATTGTAAGCAAAAATTGCGATGGTTTCGTACGTACCGTATCTTAATTCATAGCGTGCGCGAAATCTGTACGTAGTCTGCACATGGAACGGAACCGTTTAAATGGAGTCCCGATGTATGTACCTTTTGTTCTACAACTAGAAGAAATTCATCGCACGAATTTTGCACTATTTTAATTTAACCTTCGAAAAGTATGCTAATTCCGTGTAGTGCATATATAATTATGCACCCTAACTAGTACAAGTAAGTACAGTTATTACACAGCATTTGGAAGGATTGAGAGAAAAGTCTGCATTGCACATCTGTGTCCTCCATTGAACTACAGAATTCAGGAAGCCTCTAGATAGTTGTTAACTAACCCACTTTTAATGGCAACCACTACTGCCCAAGCAATCAAGCTGACAATCTAACTGCACCCTTGTGCAGCCTGGACTCCCATGCGTCCGTAGAAAAAATAATCTCTAAAAACGTTCAACCAGGCGATAAGTTATAGGGTGGCAAAGATGTCAATTTATACAAACTCACAAAGAGAGAGAGAGAACAATCTACCTGATTTTTCCTAAGTCCTAGTTCCCTCTCACAACCCCCATCAACTGACTGTACGAACCAATGAAAATATTGTACAGTACTTGAAAGTACTAATGCTGATGTACTTTCTGTACGGCCTCTGTACGACAAGGCCATTAAACAGACGCGTGTCCACTTTTCAGTCGTCCGTACGTTCCTCAGAATTCTCGCGACCGAATGTTATCTCTCCACATGACGCCAGGTCATGCCACGTCACAAAATGCCAAAGTGACCATTCCAAGATCTCGGCAATGATGTGCGGCGTCGGATATATTTTAATATCTCATCTCAACCTTTATAAATAAACGTCTTACTAATTTGTTTCGTGCGGAATCTTATCCACACTGTTTTTAACTTATACTATGTATCTATGTTTACATTTTCGTTAATTGGAATTACTAGCGTAACATTGTTTAAATATATGTCAAACACTGCAATTTTGTGTCCTCCATTGTACTGCAGAATACAAGAAGCCTCTGAATAGTTAATAGCTAACCCACTTTCAATGGTAACCACTGCTACCCAAGCAGGCAAGCAGACAATCTGACTGCACCCTTGTGCAGCCTGGACTACTCTGATTCCGTAGGGAAAAGAATCTTTGAAAACACCCAACCATGCGAAGTTATGAGGCAGTAAAAATGCCAATTTGTACGAACTCTCAAAGAGAGAGGTGACTGCCTACCAAAATTTTCTAAGTCGTGACTCCCTCAAATAACTTTTATCTACTGAAGTTCGTACCAATCAAAATACTGTACTGTACCAAAAAGTACTATTGCCTGTGTACCTTTTGTACGGCCTATGTATGACAAGGCTATTAAGCAGATGCGTGTCCACTTTTCATTAGTCTGTACGTTCCTCGGAATTCCCGCGACCGAATGCTATCTCTCCACGTGGCGCGAGGTCATGCCACGTCACTAAACGCCAAAGTGACCATTCCGAGATCCCGACGATGATGTGCGCCATCGGATATGAACCAAAAGATACTCTCAGCCGTCATAAATACTTGTGTGATATTCGTTTCTCTGTCGAAACAAAATGCGTGGTATCCGTTTCAAAATGGTATCGTACTTCGTACTTTTACAAAACTGTAGCTATGCACGCCGTATACAGTTTCTGTTAAATGAATTCGTTCACTCCTAAATAAATATATATCTATCATACCTTATAGCATTTAGCTTTGGTCCTAGTCTAATAGGATAAAGTTGACGGTTCAGGCTAACCTGACAGACGGCTGGTACTTGGATTAAGTCCTGGGTCTGTCAGGTTTCTTTTTAGTAACCTACTAATAATAATTGCCTGTTAAACTAAGGCAACCATAGTTCAACCACCCTCTCTTTCTTTTCAGTGACTAAAACAAGTATTGGGGCTAGAGAGAGGAGGTGGAGGCAGGTTGTCTGTACTTTTCTTTTCCTTTTATACCAACTTATTTACACCTAGAAAATACCTAGAAATCTATTACCTTCAACAACACTACATATTCTAGCCACCTTACTACTAACAAACCGATTAAGTGACGGCTGCCATGCTCTACATCGGTAGGAGGTCTTGAGTCCCGGACTCAACCTTTGTTGAAGTGACTTGGAGTCAGTCTTCCAGTCCTGCATTGGTGAAGTTGAGGCAACCATGGCTCCACTATTCTCTCTCTCTCCTTTAGTGACTACAACAAGTATGGGGGTGGAAGATAGGTGGATGCAGACTACTTGCGCTTGTCATTCCTTTCTATCTATTTAGACCTAGAAAATACTATTAAAACCTTTAGTTAATTTTAACACTCCCCTTATTTTCTAGTCTAGTTTTATTTTTTCTTTCAACTCGCATTTTTCCCTACAATACTTTAACATGGGAGAGGGCATAGGTTTGGTCATCATGTCAGCCTTCACTTCTTCATCGGGTCTATACACAAGATTCAAAATTTTGTTTTCAACATTTTCCTTTACGAAGCTCAATCTTATGTCCATATGTTAAGCTTTGAAATGATGTTTTGGTTTAGCTGCAATTACAATTCTTGCTTGATTATCACAAAAGACTTCATGCACTCCCTCTTTCATATACCCCGATTCTTGCAACAACGATTTCACCCACATCAACTCTTTCACAGCAGAACAAGAGGCCATATATTTAGCCTCCATAGTAGACTGAGCAACCACCTTTCGTTGCTTACTGCTCCAACGGCAAGAACCTTCCGCCACATACAACACATACACAAAAGTGCATCTTCTCATGGGTGCATCCCCATAAATGGCATCACTTCAAGTAGTGATATCAGTGTGCTCCCCTCCCAAATGCAATCATAACTCTTTGGTTCCTAACAGATTTTTCATTACTCTCTTGGCTGCCTCGCAACCTCTTTTTTCTAGGATCATTAAGACTCCTACTAAGTACTCCAACTACTGCCGCTATGTCCGACCCGGTACAATTTATTTAGTATATTAGACTTCTTACAACCTGTCTGTAAAGGATAGACTTTATAAACTCTCTCTCCTCTGGACTCATCTGATCATCTAAGATTATCACTCCTCCTTCTACACTCCCATCACTTACTTTCTTCAAGTCCATGAAGTGGTACAGCTGTTTTCTTTTCCATCTAGAATTTCTCAACCATATTTTCTATTGCTTCTTTCAGAGTGAGTCTAATGATCCTTTTCCCCCTATCTCTTTCCATTTGAGTTCCCAAAATATATCTTGCCTCCCCTTAGTCCTTCATATCAAATCTCTTTCTAAGAACTTTCTTCAACTTATTGATCTTTTCCAAAGACTTACTTAACAACAACACATCATCCACATAAACTGCAATAAAGATCACACCATCCTTCTCTTCAAACATATAAATAGAATGGTCAGAGCTGATCCAGATATATCCTAGACCAGTAAGAAACTAATCTAGTTTCTTATTCCACTGTCAGGGAGCCTGCTTAAGTTGATATAAGGACTCAATGAGCCTGCAAACTTTGCTCTCTTCCCCATTCTCCACAAACCCCTCCGGTTGCCTCATGAAGATTTCTTCCTCTAACTCACCATTGAGGAATAAAACATTATGAAGAGTTCTCTCTACCAACTTTCCCCCCACATCTACCATTAAAGATACATCACCTTGAGTTGAGGTTTGAACACTCATGCCACAAGCATAGTAGATACTCTTTGGAGGTGTTTGCTGCAGAATTGTAAAAGCTGCCTTGTTCCAATACATGTGGGCCAATTCTCCCGTTTCCATGATCCATCCTGCATCCTTCGGACCCTCCATGGCTGCTGCCATAGCAAATATCCCCGCTTCCTCTTGCTCCTTGAAGCTCAAAGACTCATCTGCATCAGTTGCAAAAGCTGAAAAGAGAGCATTTCCACGGGTAGGATTTTTAGAAAAGCTTTTGTGATATTGGGTTTGTTGCCAACTTGCCTGTATAACCATGTTTCATTAGCCTTTTTCAACTTAGGACTGTACATGTATCCAAGACCTTTCTCAGAACAATAGAAACAAGCAGTAGAGTATTGTCTATTTGCCCTCTGATTAAACTGATTAAACTGATTTGATTATGGTTAAACTTATTCATATTCTGATTAAACTGATTACTTTTGTCAAAGTCTGTTGCAAAAGCTTCAACCTTTCCTTCTCCTTCAAGGAGTTTAGTATTAGACTCTTCCTCGAATATAAGATTATATGCTAATTGAAACGACCAACTAGCTTTATCATGACTCTTTAACAAAGTAGACACACCTTTCATGCTACTAATAAGACCGCTAATTAGTAGAGTTACCTTCTGAAACTCAGGAAATGACCCCCCAGCAAATGACCCCTCTGCAGTAGACCGTGCATCAATAAATGCATGAAAGTTGTCACAATACGCGACCGTAGTTCCCCACGAGTATTTGTACCCCCAAATTTTTCCAGCCACGATGAGCTCTTGTTGGAGGTTCGCTTTCTCAAAAGCAGATTTCAGTGATGTCCACATATCCTTCGCCATCTTTATTTTCAGGCGAGACATGACCACATTTTCTAAAATACAAAGAATTAAAGTTTTCCTTGGCATTGAAGTCTTTTTTTCGCCCAACTTCGATCTATTTCATCAATGAAGCCATCCAAGACCCCTAATAAGTCAACAGTTTCAAACAAAGATTCGAACATCGCCGCCCAGTACCCCTACTTTTGGCCATTAAACATAAGAATTATTGACGAAAGGCCTATAACATGTTGTTCTACAACCACACTTGCAGAGGAGAATGAGCAGTAGCAGTGGAAGTAGACATGGAAAGTAGCAGAAACTATCAAGCACTTACTCAACACCCAACTTTGAGCTTACACAAAATATGACTCAAAAGACCAATGTGCATCGAATTTCCCACAAATATACACAACACAGTATAATGACAATTCTAAAAAATGCAATCCAGATGACCTTATAAACCATAAGATATGACTCCTAGAAGTTTCCTAAAAACTGCCTTAAAAATGTCATAATCCCAAAGCTGGATGATACAAAACTTGCTAAGTCCTAAACTATATTCTCATAGTGTGTATCTATTAGTCACACTAATCCGGGTGGTCGTACTACAGTACTATCCAGACTTACGATAAACTACACAACCTATACGTCACTGTACTACGAGTACCTCCAAAACCCTAATTACTACCTGCCGCAAAATAAACAGTGTAACACTAAATTCTAATGCATTAAACGCCAACAATGTGTTTTTCCACATAGTTACAAATAACGTATGTATAATTAATGTTGCCGATGCTTAGTCAGCATTAATCATAAATTCCGGATAAATGTTGATTCTGTGGTACGAAGGTCCTTAATGCGTACGGCGCACTGACTCATTGTGGTCCCCACTTTGATCCTACTCGTGTAGAAACTAATGGTTTTATTAGTATTTTCTAGGTCTAAATAGAAATATAGAAAGAAGCCGAGGCAGTCTACCTCTAACTTCTCTCTCCAAATCTCAAACTTGTCGCAGTCCTGAGAAATTGGAGAGGAAGCTAGAGCCATGGCTACCTTGGCTATCCTGAGGTTTACGGGAATTTTATACTAGGGTTTATTTATTTATTTAAAAGGTATGTGCCGGCGGCAGGATTTGATCCTTGTACCTACCGGCCGGCAGACAGGAAATAGCCGGTAGCCTTAGCCGTTAGATCTAGCAGTAGTATTACGTCATATATAGTTTGATAATTATATAAATTAGAATACGTACGATAATTCATTTAACTGTTACGATTTACGGGATGCATAGATCCGGTACGAATGACAGTACGGATTACGAATCAATACCGCGCATTTGTTTCGGAAGTGAAATAAATACCGCGCATGTATTTATTACGGCCACGATTAAATCTGAATTTAATCGGACGGCCGGGATTAGCGCCGAGATCACGGAGGAAGATTTCGGCGGTTTGTGGCCATCGCCACATCGGATGACGCGTGGCGAAATTCCGTTGGATCGTAGAATCTCCGGAGATTATGGCACCGAATCCGGATTTGACATGTGTCGACATTTAGGGCATGTCGTACAATGTCCGTACATAAAGTACACCGGCGGCTGTACTTTTACGTACGGAACTCAATTCTGATTGGTTCCGTACATCAGTAGATAGAGTCTGTGAGAGAGATAGGACTTAGAAAAATTAGAAGATAGGACCCCCTCTCCCAGAGAGCTTCTGTACAAAAGGTCAACTTTGACCCCCCATAACTTACTGCTCAGGGGAGCAAATTCAAAGATTCTTTTTGCTATCGACTCAGGGGAGTCTTGTCTTCACAGGGGTGAAGTTGGTCAGCGTTTTTGTCTGGCAGGGGTGGCAGTTATTTTTGCTTAAACACAAAGGGGTCAGGATTATCCTAGAGGCTTCTTGGAAGCTGTCCACTCTGAGGACTTATGGAGCTCTCAGAGTTACAGGTTATGGGCCCACCCTCTAGGGTACCAATCTTTAATGGAACTGGCTTCATATACTGGGAAAGTATGATGATAGGAGCTCTATGCGAAAAAAGGTTTTGGGGGATAGTGAGTGGACGATTGGGGCGTCCATCAAGTCTTGGAATTCCTCCAGGGTTTGGAGGAAGCAGATTCACCAGGAAAGAGGATTCACCTTCAACGGAGGAAACAAAGGAAGGAGAGGTGGTGGACAAAGGAAAGGAGAAGGAGGGGACCACACCAATAGCAACTGGTTTAGCATTCATGTCACCTATTCCGAGGAACGAGGAGAATGATACTGAAACCTGGGACTTCAACAATATGGCGGCAAAGCACTTCATCCTACGCCATCTCACTCAAGGACTTGCATGTCCTCATTTGCAGGTAGAAAAGGGCATCCGATCTTTGGATGGCTCTTATAGAGATGTACCGAAGTGGTACGATTCAGCAACAACAGTTGGCTGATCAGAAAGTTAAGGAGTATGTATACAAAGGGGGGAAATATGTTGGATTTTTGCAATGAGCTTGCTACACTCTTCATGGAGCTACAGAGTGCGGGAAAAGATTTGAGTGAAAAAGAAAAGGTTAACTGTTTACTGATGAAGTTACCTGATGAGTTCGTGAACATAGTTTACCGTGTGCAGGACTTGCCTGACTCAAGGTGGATATGGAACTCAGTGGTAGGAATGATTCTCGTTCAAGAGAATACAATTGAGATCCGAAGGGGAGGAAAGAGTGGCCAAGCCTTGGCAACAGCGACTGATTGGAGGAACAGGGATTCCCGAAAACCGGTCGGAAACTATGGGGTTAGGGAGCAGAAAAAACCGGCCGATGAGTTCGAACCAAGGGCTCCCAAAGGACTATGTCATTTTTGTAAGAAACCGGGGCACTATATGGCAGAGTGCACTAAGCTAACCGAGCTTCGGTTAAAGGAGGGGCAGACCGGGTGGTACCCCGAGAGGAAAGAAAAGGGCCCTTGTCACACAGGTACTTGAGGCTGAATCCGAGGACGAGGACGATGAGCTCCTTTTGGATGAGGAGTTGGAGGCGAAAAATGAGGTCGAAATTCCACGGAGGCAGAAATGTGCTTACGGTGGATTGAAAGGTGAAGCAGGCTGGATTGTAGATTCAGGTGCCTCCATGCACATGTGTAAGGATAGACACCTGTTCACTAAGATAAGAAAGATTCCCACCGTAGAGATAGAGTACGGGGATGGGAGGATAGTCACCACTACTCTTGTAGGATCGGTAGATCTAAAAGTGTTAGTAGAAGGAAAGACATCCATATTAACATTCTCCGATGTATTGTTTATTCCGGAGCTGAACAAAAATCTTATCTCTACATCAGTATTAGATGATAAGGGTTTTTTTACTAGCACTAGGGAAGGAGTCTTTACTGCTAGTTTTGAGGATGATGTCTATTTCATTGCTGAGAAAGGTAGCCATGGGATGTTTAGGCTGATCTTAAGTAATGAAAAGAAGAAACTTTATTATGCTGGTGTTCATGATATTATGATGTGGCATAAGAGGCTTGGGCATGTAAGTCTAATCTATTTTATGAATTGTACCCGACCGGATTTAGCTGCAGCTGTAGGAGTGCTGAGTAGAAGTCTAAATGCTCCCACTAAGAAGGATTGGGAGGCAGCTAAGAGAGTCCTTAGATACTTGGTAGGAACTAGAGATCTATGGTTGCATTTGGGTGGGGAGAATATTGACATCACTACTTGGAGTGATGCCAGTTATGGTGATGCTCCGATGAGGAGATGTACTTCTGGATATGTATTATATGTGGGTGATGGGGCTTGCTGTTGGAAGTAGCAAACAGCAAAAGGTTATTGCTCAGTCCACCATGGAGGCTGAGTATATGGCCTCTTGCTCTGCTGTAAAAGAATTGATGTGGGTCAAGTCTTTGCTTGGTGAGCTTGGTCACCTTAAGAGTGGTGTGCATAAAATATTTTGTGATAATCAGGCAGCAATCGCTATTTCTGCCAATCCTAAACACCATTTTAAAGCCAAACACATGGACATCAGACTCAGCTTTGTTAGAGAGAAAGTAGAAAACAAAATAATCAGTTTAGAGTACAGACCAGATAGTGAGATGGTAGCAGATATGATGACCAAACCTGTGCCTTCCCCTAAGCTAATTTTTTGCAGGGAGAAGTGTGGTCTGAAATTAAAGATTGACTAGAAAATAAGGGGAGTGTAGAAACTAATGGTTTTATTAGTATTTTCTAGGTCTGAAAAGAAATATAGAAGTCGAGGCAGTCTATCTCTAACTTCTCTCTCCAACTCTCAAACTTGTCGCAGTCACTGAGAAATTGGAGAGGAAGCTAGAGCCATGGCTACCTTGGCTATCTTGAGGTTTACGGGAATTTTATGTTAGGGTTTATTTATTTAATTAAAAGGTATTTGCCGGCGGCAGGATTTGATCCATGTACCTACCGGCCGGCAGATAGGAAATAGCCGGTAGCCTTAGCCGTTGAGTCTAGCAGTAGCATTACGTAATATATAGTTTGATATTTATTTAAATGGTTATACGCGCGATAAACCATTTAACTGGAATGAATTACGGGATACATAGATCCAGTAAAATATAAATGTACGACTTACAGTACGGACACAAATCAGTACCGCGCATTTGTTTCGTAAATGAAACAAATACCGCGCATGTATTTATTACGGCTACGATTAAAGCCGACTTTAATCGGACGGCCGAGATTAGCGCCGAGATCGCGGAGGAAGATTTCGGCGGTTTGTGGCCATCGCCACATCGGATGACACGTGGCGAAATTCCGTTGGATTGTGGAATCTCCGGAGATTATGGCACCGAATCCGGATTTGACATGTGTCGACATTTTGGCCATGTCGTACAATGTCCGTACATAAAGTACACCGACAGATGTACTTTTGCGTACGGAACTCAATTCTGATTGGTTCCGTACATCAGTAGATAGAGTTTGTGAGAGAGATAGGACTTAGAAAAATTAGAAGATAGGACCCTCTCTCCCAGAGAGCTTCTCTACAAAAGGTCAACTTTGACCCTCCATAACTTACTGCTCAAGGGAGCAAATTCAGAGATTCTTTTTGCTATCCACTCAGGGGAGTCTTGCCTTCACAGGAGTGAAGTTGGTCAGTGTTTTTGTCTGCCAGGGTGGCAGTTAGTTTTGCTTAAACACAAAGGGGTCAGGATTATCCTAGAGGCTTCTTGGAAGCTGTCCACTCTGAGGACTTATGGAGGTCTCAGTTACATGATATACCTCTCAAGTACACTGGTGTTGCCAGTTCAACACAAGTATAAGACTTAGGACTCATAACATATTATGAATCCAGACTTCCAAGTAGTAAAACTGCAGACAGTTTTTGGGAAACTTCTGAGTATTATATCTTGAGTGTTTTCGGGTCAATTGTCTTATAACTTTGGGAGTTATCAGTGTTTATGCTACTGTATATTCTGATAAGAGTTTTGTGAGGTTTGGATGCTTGTATAAGAATTGGTGAGAACTTAAGAACAACTGTTTGGTAGGATTCTTGATAGCTTCAGAGAGTGTATCATGTCTACTTCTACTACTACTGCTGCTCCTCCACCTGCACCGGTGGTTGTAGAACAACAGGTTATGGGCCTGTCATCAAGAATTCCTATCTTTTCCGGGGATAAGTATGTTTACTGGGCGGATATGGTGGAAACACATTTTGAAAATGTCAATCTTTTAGATATATTGGATGGTTCGCTGGATGAATCTGATCCGTCATGGTCTAAGAAAAATACGCAAGCTCGGTCTATTCTGAAATTTTGTATATCTGAGGACTTAGCTATGTCTCGGATAAAGATGAAAAAAGCAATTGATATCTGGAAATCTCTTAAAAGTGATTATGAAAAGGCCAATGTCCAAGAAGAGCTTCTATTGGCTGGAAAAATTTGGGACTATAAGTACACTGGCGGTACAATGGCTGAATATTCTAACAAATTTCGTATCTTTGTAGATGCACATGCTTGTGCAGGTGGGGTGTTTCCTCCTTTTCAACAGGCGGCATTGCTCATGAGGGGTCTCCCTCGTAGTATGAAAGGAGCATCTGACATGCTCAAACAAAAAGATAAAGCTAGCTGGACTTTACAGTTAGCCATCAATATTTTACTAGAGGAGGAAGCTACATCTAATATTCTCAATGTTGAGCAAGTAGAGGCTTTTAATTCAGACTTTGAGAGAAAAGGACAGTTTAATCAGCAAAGAAATCAGTATAATCAGTTCAGACATTTTAATCAAGGTAGAAATAGACAATCCAACAATGCATGCTTTTATTGTAGTGAGAGGGGTCATGGATAAAAATTTTGTCCTAAGCTTAAAATAGCTAACCATACAGGTTTATATCAGCCAAGATGGCAACAAAGCCAGTTTTACAAAGGCTTCACGGGGACTACACCTCGTGGAAATGCACTATTTTCGGCTTCTTCATCTCTCCAAGACGAGACTTTGACAGTTTCTACGGAGGACGATACGGATCTATTCACTTTGGCGGCTGCAATGGAGGGCGCGAAGGACCCCGGATGGATAATGGATACAAGAGCATTAGCCCACATGTGCTGGAACAAGGCCATCTTTAAGAATATGAAAACAACGCCGGAGAAAAATATTTATTATGTTTGTGGAATGAGTGTCCAAACTCGTGCTGTGGGTGTTGTGTCCTTACTAGTTGATGTAGAGGGAAAAGCAATTGAAAGGACTCTCAGAATGAATTATTTGTGCCTGACTTTAAGAAAAATCTGTTTTCTACATCATTGGTAGAGAGCAAAGGCTTTGAGGTTAATTTGAAAAATGGTCGGCAAGTTGTTAGCAAAGATGACAAGGTTGCGGTTACAGGTACTAGAGATAGTTGCAAGATGTATCGCATGGATATGGCTAATACAAAGGAGAATGATGTTTTGTACTCCTGTGTTTTGAACTCAGATGAGTTTTGGCATAAAATATTAGGCCATGTAAATTATGATAGTTTAAGGAAAATGGTCACTGCTGGAAAAATAGAGGGTGTATCAATCACACATGGGCCGGTCAAAACTTGCGATGGTTGCGCTTTAGGCAAAATCCACAGATTGCCATTTCTTAAGGAGTCTGAGCATCGGTCAACGAAACTTTTACAACAAATTCATTTGGATGTGTTTCTTCCGGCGAAGGTTTCATCTGCCGGGGTGATGAAATATATGGTCACCTTTGCAGATGATTTCTCAAGGTTTACAAAAGTTTACTTCATGAAGGAGAAGAGTGAAGTGTTTGGTCACTTCAAACACTATAAAGCATGGGCTGAAAAACTTCATAATTCATCTATTTTACATCTCAGATCAGACAATGGTGGTGAATATACATCGAAAGAATTTGAAACCTTTTTCCTCGAGGAAGGCATTAGTCATCTATTGACTGTTCCATATTCACCGGAACAAAATGGGGTGTTGGAAAGACTGAATAGAACTCTCACGGAAAGCTCTAGGTCTATGCTCGCAGATAAAAATGTGGATCCGAAATTCTGGGCTGAGGCTCTAAATTGTGCAGTTTATATTAAGAATAGGATAGGATCACGATCAGGAGAAACAACTCCATACGAAATCTGGACAGGTAGCAAACCAGATGTTAGCCATTTTAAGGTCTTTGGTAGTCAATTCTTTATATTGGATACGTCTAAAGATAGATGGAAAATGGAACCGAAGGGATTACCGCGTATTCTGTTAGGATATGATGATCACTCAAAAGGTTATAGAGTCTTTGTTTTTGAAAGGCACAAAATAGTTGTAGCTAGAAACATCATTGTTAAAGATGCTAGACTCCATAGATTTATCAAATGGCCAAAATACCAAAAGTCGGGTATGTCATCTTGGGTGTCGAGGTAGACGGTGGGGAACGGGACAGATGGGAAGGTTCAGGTGAACCAGCAGCCGAGCCCCGCAGCTACCGCACACCAGCAGCAATCAAAACCTGCTCAAAACACTTCCTCCAAACCATCAGCTAATTATCAGCAAAATAAAGAAAGCGGCCTTAGAAACTCAAACATGGAAACCATCCTCGAACAAAATAGTACAATAAGTAAAGTAAGTGCATCTATACCATTGAACGTAGGGCCTTTGTGGCGAAGGGGTACAATCAAAAGGAAGGAATCGATTTTGAAGAAACATTTTCTCCGGTTGTAAGATTTCCAACAGTTAGAATTTTGCTGTCTCTCGCTGCTATAGAAGATATGGAAATTCATCAGATGGATGTAAAAACGGCCTTTTTGCATGGAGAACTAGAAGAACCCATTTACATGCAGCAACCTGAAAAGTATGTGGAACCAGGAAAAGATCACTTAGTATGCAAGTTGCTAAAATCTTTGTACGGCCTAAAACAGGCCCCCAGACAGTGGAATATAAAGCTTGATGAATTCTTGACTAATCTAGGATTTCAAAGGATAAGTTCTGATCACTCTATCTACGTTCTAAAGGGTGAAAATAGGATAGTGTATATAGCAGTATATGTAGATGATTTGGTATTAATAAGCAAATCAATGGCTGAAATTAACAAAATCAAAACTGCTCTAAACTCACGGTTCGAGATGAAAGACCTCAGTGAGGAAAAATATATTTTGGGTATCCAGGTAGAGAGGGACAAAAATAAGAAAATAATAAAATTGACTCAAAAAGAGGCTATTGGAAACATGTTAGATGAGTACGGAATGCGGGGGGCAAAAGGATGTTTAACTCGAATGGAGTTTCGGCAGATTTTAGAGGAAGAAGAGACAGAACCAGGTGTCATTGTTAGCGAGTATTTAGAGTCAAGGGAGAATGATCCTATGACAATAATACCTTATAGACAGATAGTGGGAAGCTTAATATATTTCATGAACTGTACCCGTCTTGACATTGCTGCAGCAGTCGGGGTACTGAGCAGGAGTCTAGAAAATCCGAGAAAATCTGATCTTGATGCAGCAAGGAGAGTCTTAAAATATTTGGCAGGAACTAAAGATCTCAAACTCACTCTAGGCGGAGGAGAAGTCAAGCTGCAAACATGGAGTGATGCAAGCTATGGCGAAATGCCAAGCCAAAAATCCACCACGGGATTCGTTCTAAAAATTGGGAACAGTACTTACTGCTGGAGCAGCAAACTTCAAAAGGTTACAGCACAGTCGACAATGGAGTCAAAATATATGGCAACAAGCTCGGCCCTCAAAAACCTCTTATGGGTAAAATCCATATTACAAGAACTAGGGTACATGCAAGTTGGTCCACAGGTTATCTGGTGTGATAACCAGGCTGCCATTGCCATTGCCTCTAACCCGAGTCATCTCTTCAAAAGCAAGCATATTGATGTACGATTACACTTTGTAAGAGAAAAAGTGTTCTCTAGAGTGATTAAATTATGTTATTTGCTAGATGCAAAAATGATTGCTGATATGCTCACTAAAGCCCTTCTTGTTCCTAAACTGAAGTATTGTAGGGACGTAGTGGGATTAAGTGAATAGTTGAATTGCTGCACTGCTATACTGTCACTCTACGATAATTCCACTATTGCGAGGTAGTGGGACTGGGTAACTTGCTAATTGCTATATTGGTATGCTACGATGCTACGCTAGTTTATCACCGCAGCTGCGCCAAGATACTGAGTCTAAAGCTTTAGGGGAGTGTTTTCTTTTTGAAAAACTTTCAGTCTCAGAGCAACGTAGCTGCTTTACAGACAAAGCAGCGCAGCTGCTTTACAGACAGAGCAGCGCAGCTGCTATACAACTGAGCAGCGCAGCTGCTATATAGTAGCGCAGCTGCTATACAGCAGCGCAGCTGCTATACAGCAGAGCAGCTGCTATACAGCGGAGCAGGTGCTATACAGTAGAGCAGCTGCTATACAGCAGGGCAACGCAGCAGCAGAGCAAAGCAGCAGCGAAGCTACAACACAGACAGGACAAGGCAACCACTATTATATTTGATATGGTCCGTACGGACAACGCAATGTCTGATATTCTTAATGTGTGTACAAGATAGAGCAACTGCGATAGATACGATTCTAGTTAGCTTAGTGATAGCTCAGTGGTAGCTTAGTCATAGCTCAATGGTAGCTTGATAGATTAGTGGTAGCTTGGTGGTTTGATGTACCTCTCAAGTACACTGGTGTTGCCAGTTCAACACAAGTATAAGACTTAGGACTCACAACATATTATGAATCCAGACTTCCAAGTAGTAAAACTGCAGACAGTTTTTGGGAAACTTCTGAGTTTTATATCTTGAGTGTTGTCGGGTTAATTGTGTTATAACTTTGGGAGTTATCAGTGTTTATGTTACTCTATATTCTGATAAGAATTTTGTGAGATTTGGATGCTTGTATAAGATTTGTTGAGCACTTGATAATTGTTGTTTGGAAGGATTCTTGATAGCTTCTGAGAGTGTATCATGTCTACTTATACTACTAGTGCTGCTCCTCTACCTGCACCGGTGGATGTAGAACAAGACTTTCTTGCAAGCAATTTTCACTCAGAGATTTGTCATCTTATAAGGTCACACAAATCGTGTCCTTCTCTCTTTCGTCCTTCACCACACTATCTTCGGTGACATAACTCCTTCCACCTGTTTCCACATTATACACCTCATTCCTAATTCCAATTTTCTTCATATCTTCGCCCGGTCCTTCTAGAAAAATTGGGTATAGTTTATTAGTCTTTATGTTTAAGTATTTCTCGGCTTCCACTTCCAAGTGATTTTCACTTCCTCTAATTTCTCTTACTACAAACAACTCTTCCTCCTCTAACCCTTTGTTACTCACCAATCTGACTTCTAGAAAAGGGACAGACACCAAATCTTTTTCTGTCACCTCCTCTTTTACTCCATTCCAAACATCAGAGAAGGTCGGTAAATACATAAATTCGTCAACACACGGTGTATGTCTTTTGTCATTTATCGAGTCTTGTCTCTCACTCACGAACACACTTGATTCCTTTCTTGTTGGGGTTTTAACTAGGGTGTAGTCCCATCCATCTCTAAAATTCCATGTAACACATGCACATTTATACGATGGGCATAGCCTGAAGGTATGTCCTAAATCATTACAGTAAAAACAATTTTTTGGCCGATCTTCGAACTCTCTATTACCTTTAACTTTCTGAAATTGAGACTTAGATTCCTTTATATTCCTTTCACTTGATAAGACCTTTCTATTAGCCTCTTCATCTAGAATAACTCGTCTAGCTATAGTGACGCTCCAATCATTTTTATCGATTAAATTCAATCGATCTAGTGCACTCTTATATTCTTTAGGTAGACTTCTCATTAAAAGGATAGCTTGTTGAGCATCTGTAAAGTTTCCCCCTGCCAAATCATTTTTTGCAAATAATACTTGTAAGTCAATACAGTGTTTCTCCATACTACCTCCTACATACTTGTGTTCAACTATTTTGGTAACACTACTAAGCCAATGATATAAAGACGTCTTTGCATACATACATTCTAAGGTGTTCCATAATTCAGCTGCCCTTTTAAAACTTAGGTATGACATTACCAAATCCTCAGTCAAAGAGTTCTTGATAACCCTTAGACACTCATGATTTTTCCTTTTCCATTCATTTGATGTTTCGGCCAAAGTACCGTCCACCACATCCATTAGCTCCATCATCTCGAAGTAACCCTCGAACGCACACTTCCAGTAGTGATATTTTGATCCATCAAATATAGGTAGCCATGGGTGTGGGCCCATAACGTGTTGTCCATAGCTTATTTCAGCCATGGATTATTCACGGAAACACCCACAGACTACCTCAAAACCAGCTGTGTTTCAGACTACACAGATTACTCCACACTGAACAAAACGGTCTCAAACTGCGCCAATACGTAGTATAGCATATACAATGTAAACTCCCAAAGTCAAAGCCAAATCCTCCAAGGCATCTAGAAGATATAGGCTCCAGAGTTTCCCAAAAATTGCTGACAGCTTCACAAACTAACCAATTAGACTGTTCACAGAATCTTACAGAGATACTGGAATACAATGAAACTTCACACACATATATATTCTATTTTATAAAATAACTCCACAAAGTTTCACATGAAAGCACTAAGCAGAGTGATCACACCAACAGGTCAAAGATGCAGAAAACAGTTTGCCATTTCTTTGATAAACTTGACTGCAATACATAAAATAATCTAAGTCCTGCAAGTTATACTCAGAGTACGGAGGCATACCAGCCGTACTGTATCTACTCTAATAACCTAAAAGGACAAACCTCTATTGTACAGAATATTTACACCGTACTCTTCGTATGTCAAAAACTAAGGTACCACTAAGCAACCACTAAGCTACCACTATCGTTTAATAATCATTACTGGAAATCTATCCTATTCATATTATCCGTATTTGCGCTAGCAGCGTTGGCTGCGCTGTCCGTACGGATCATAAAAAATAGCCGCAATTGCGTTGACTTAATTGCGTCGCAGCTGCTCCGTACCGGCGGCTCCTATTTCAACATTCCGTTTATTATACATCGGATCGCTTCGCGATCCGCCGTCCATTTGTCATTGCTTGTTAACACCACTCAATGAGTCTTTTACGTAACTTTAATTATCAATCCTTTCGCTCTCCCAATCTGTGAATCTATTCAAACCTCCATATTAAATCCAATTAGCAGTTACGCACGAAACTGACTTTTCAAAACAACACTTCTCTTTCCTTTTTTCGGACACATTGCTGTCCCCATCATCCGCCTCCTCCGCGGAGGCAACGATTGCTGTAGGAAACATTACTCCTCCTAATCGTGGTGGAGTTTCTGAAGTTGGACGTTTCACTTGTCCACTGACGATACCATAGTATCTATTTTCGCACAAAGCTCCCATCATCATGGCTTCCCAATAGATAATCCCAGATCCATTGAAGGTGGGCACCCTAGAGGGTGGGCCCATAACCTGAAATTTTGTGTCATCTATTGGACTACAGAATATAGGAAGCCTCTAGATAGTTATTAACTAACCCACTTTTAATAGCAACCACTGTTACCCAAGCACACAAACAGAAAATCTGACTTCATCCTTATGTAGCTTGGACTCCTCTGAGTCCGTAGAAAAAAGAATCTCTGAAAATGCCCAACCACGGGATAAGTTATGAGGCAGTAAAATAGAAAATTTGTACAAACTCTCAAAGGGAAAGGTGACTACATACCAAAATTTTCTAAGTAATGATTCCCTCTAATTTCTTATACCTACAAAAGTACAGACCAATCAGATTACTGTAGTGTACCAAAAAGTACCACTGCTGGTGTACCTTTAGTATGGCATATGTACGACAAGGGTATTAAGCGGACGCGTGTCTGCTTTTCACTCGTCCGTACGTTCCTCGGAATTCCCATGACCGAATGTCATCTCTCCACGTGGCTCTAGGTCATGCCACACCACAAAACGCCAAAGTGACCACTCCGAGATTTCGGCGATGATGTGCGCCGTTGGATTTGCAGTGAGATGCAATCTTAGCCGTTATAAATATATGCGCGACATTTGTTTCGCTATTGAAAAATGCGTGGTATCCGTTTTATAACAGTATCATACTATGTACTTTCATAAAACTGTATCTATATCTGCCGTACACAATTTTAGTTAAATGAATTTGTTCCTCCATTTCATATACAATAGCATTTAGCATTGGTCCTAGTCTAATAGGATTAAGCTGACCGCTATCGGCCAACATGACGAACCCGGTTACCAGGATCGAATCTTGGGTCCGTCAGGTATATTTTTAGTAACCTCCTAAAAATAATTGCCTGTTGAACTAAGACACCCTCTGTATCGTTCAGTGACTACAACAAGTATGGGGGCTAGAGAGAGGAGGTGGAGGCAGGCTGCCCGTCCTTTTCTTTTCCTTTTATATTAAACCTATAAAATACTTTAGAAATCTATTAATTTCAACACACAGCAATATATAGTACACCATCCTCCCCTTGCAAAACATACACAGAGTTTTGAACTGATCCTTTCAAAGCCTAATTTGGTGAGGAACTCATCAGATTTTAGGTTCTACTGTCTAGGGGCCTGTTCAAACCATACAAGGATTTCATCAGTCTACGTAATAGTTTTTCCTTTCCTTTTTCTACATACATCTTTAGTTGCTGCATATAAATAGTTTCTTCCAGCTCTCCATGAAAGAAAGTTGTTTTTATATCGATTTGATGCACTTCCATATTTTCAATTGGTGTTAAACATAAAAGAATCCTGACAATAGGAAATATTACCACTGGAGAGAAAGTCTCCTCAAAATCGATTCCTTCTTTCTTATTGTAACCTTTGGCCACCAGTCTGGCCTTGTACCTTTCAATGGTGCCATCTTGTTCAACTTTAGTTTGAATATGTAGTTTTTGGAAAGCTTTCAGTCTCAACAAATTAGTAAGATGGTAAAAAGATAGTAATTTGTTATGTAATGACATGCGTCATCACTTGAGTGCAGTACAGGACAACGCAACTGCTTTGGTGACAGAGCAGCGCAGCAACAGAGTAGCGAAGCAACAGAGCAGTACAGCAGCGCAGTTGCTATACAGATAGAGCAGCGCAGCAGCTAAACTGCGACATATACAGGACAACCCAGCTGCGGTTACTTTGGATATAATCTGTAGAGACAACGCAACTACTGTTATGTTGAATATGATTCGGTACAGACAACGCAGATGCAATTGATATGAATCAAGTTAATGGACCTCAACTTAGTGGGTAGCTCAGTGGTAGCTCAATGGTAGCTTAGTGGTAGCTCAGTGGTAGCTCAGTGGTAGCTCAGTATTAGCTTGGCAACTTGAAGTACCTCTCAATACACTGGTATTGCCGGTACAACACTAGTATAAGACTAAGGACTCATAATACATGATGTATACCGACTTCGAAGTAATAAGACTGCAGACAGTTTTTGGGAAACTTCTGAGTATTATTTCTTGAGTGTTGTCAAATTAGTTGTGCTGAAACTTTGCGAGTTGTCAGTGTTTATGCTGCTCTATATTCTGATAGAGTTTTGTGAGGTTTGGATGTTTCTATAAGAATTGGTGAGCACTTGAAAACAGCTGTTTGGAAGGATTCTTGATAGCTTCTGAGAGTGTATCATGTCTACTTCTACTACTACTGCTGCTCCTCCACCTGCACTGGTGGTTGTAGAACAACAGAATACCTATTTGCTGCCGATGGCTTTTCAGTCCGAAGTGAGATCAACCAGCTCCCATGTTTGAGCTTGCATGATAGACTTTATTTTGTCGTTTGCCGTCTCTATCCAGTGATTTCTTTCACGTGAGGAGAAGGCTTCTCGGATAGTCTGAGGTTCTCCCAAGTTAGCAAAATAGGCAAAATGAGAACTTGACTGCAGGCGGCTGCTACATCTTCTTTCCCCCGGAAATTTTGAGGCGGAGATCGAAGGATGTCTTGAATTCTTAGTTGGTCTGGTCACTTGTTTTGTCTGGTCTTGGAGGTGTTCAGTTTGTTCCATATGAGTTTGAAGAGGCACCTGATGATCCAAAGAAACTTGTTTTGCAATCTTGTGTGGAATAGCAAGAAAATATACAGTCTTTAGAGTGTCAAATATAACATATTCTTGTGATTTTTCTGCTGCTTGGTTTTTGTCAATGTAAAAAGATCTACCGATACATTTTCATCTTTCCAAATTATATTTTTAGCTACTACCATAATTTTCTTATATAAAAAATATTCTTTATATCCTTTTGAATGGTCATCATATCCTACTAGAATACCTGGCAACCCTTTCGTTCCAATTTCTAAGTATTCGGTGAAGTGTCTAAAATAAAGCATTTGCTTCCAAAATCTTTGAAATGATTAACATCTAGTTTTCTACCGGTCCATATCTCAAAAGATGTAGTGCTAATTGACCTAGAACCTATTCTATATTTAAAGTAAACTGCACAATTGAGGGCCTCAGCCCAGAATTTCATATCAATATTTTTGTCTACTAACATCTAACTAGCACTCTCTGCAATAGTCCTATTCAGTCTTTCCGAGACACCATTTTTCTCTGGTGTGTTAGAGATTGTTAGCTGGGGACTAATACCCTCATCCAGAAGGCATTTGTCAAACTCCTTTGATATGTATTCTCCTCCATTGTCTGATCTGAGCTCTAAAATCGGAGCATTATGTAGTTTTTGTGCCAAAGCCTTGTAATGTTTAAAGTGGCCGAATAAGAATAAGTGGCGATTACAAGAATTGTTACCTAAATTACACAAACAGTTAGCGATAACAGGAATTGTTATCTAAATTACACAAACTGTTAGCGCTAACATGAATGGTAACCTAACTTACACCAACTGTTAGCGATAACAAGAATTGTAAACAAACTTACACAAACTGTTAGCGATAACACAAATTGTCACCTAACTTACACAAACTATTTGCGCTAATAAGAATGGTTACCTTACTTACACAAACTGTTAGCGATAACAAGAATTAATACCTAACTTACACCAACTGTTAGCGATAACAAGAATTTTAACCTAACACAGAACTAGCTAACACGAATTGTTACCTAAGTTACACAAATTGTTAGCGTTAACAATAGTTGTTATCTAAATTACACAAAGAGTTAGCGGTAACAAGAAATGTTACCTTAATTACAAAAACTGTTAGCGATAACAGGAAATGATTTCTAAATAACACAAACTATTTGACCAAACAAGATTTGTTACCTAACTTACACAAACGGTTTGCAATAAAAGGAATTGTTATCTATCGTACACAAACAGTTAGCGATAAAAGGAATTGTTACCTAACTTACACAAATTCTTAGCGATAACATTAATTATTACCTAAATTACACAAACTGTTAGCGATAACAGGAATTGTTATCTAACTTACACAAACTGTTAGCGATAACAACAATTGTTATCTAACTTACACAAACAGTTAGCTATAAAAAGTGTTTGTTACCAGTATTGTTGTTAGTGCAACACAATGTTGCGTTATAAACATGGTTCGGAGTTTTTTTTTCCTCTTTTCGTGACCGCAAAAAATAAACGTTGTTTGTTACAAATATCTTTGTTAGCGCAAACTCAAATTTGCGTTACAAACATGGTTTAGGGTTTATTTTAACTATTTTTGTGAGCGTTAACAATATTAAGTGTTTGTTACCACTATTGTTGTTAGCGCAAACATAAACTTGTGTTATAAACATGGTACGGAGTTTATTATACCTCTTTTTGTGACCGCGAACAATAAATGTTGTTTGTTTCAAATACCTTTGTTAGCCCAAACTTAAATTTGTGTTACAAACATGGTTTATGGTTTTTTTTTAACATTTCTTTTTAAGCGTTAACAATATCAAGTGTTTGTTACCACTATTGTTGTTAGCGCAAACACAAACTTGTGTTATAAATATGGTTCGGAGTTTATAATACCTCTTTTTGTGATCACGAACAATAAACGTTGTATGTTACAAATATCTTTGTTAACCCAAACTCAAATTTTTGTTACAAACATGGTTTAGGGTTTTTTTTTACTATTTTTGTGACCGTTAACAATATAAAGTGTTTGTTACTATTATTGTTGTTAGCGCAAACACAAACTTGTGTTATAAACATGGTTCAGAGTTTATATTACCTCTTTTTGTGACCGCGAACAATAAACGTTGTTTGTTACAAATATCTTTTTTAGCGCAAACTCAAATTTGTGTTACAAACATGGTTTAGGGTTTTATTTAACTATTTTTGTGAGCGTCAACAATATAAATTGTTTGTTACCACTATTGTTGTTAGCCCAAACACAAACTTGAGTTATAAACATGGTTTGGAGTTTATTTTACCTCTTTTTGTGACCGCGAACAATAAACGTTATTTGTTACAAATATCTTTGTTAGCGCAAACTCACATTTAAGTTAGAACCATGGTTTAGGGTTTTTTTTAACTATTTTTGTGAGCGTTAACAATATAAAGAGTTTGTTACCACTATTGTTGTTAGCGTAAACACAAACTTGTGTTATAAACATGGTTCTGAGTTTATTTTACCTCTTTTTATGACTGCGAACATTACACATTGTTTGTTACAAATATCTTTGTTAGAGCAAACTCAAATTTGTGTTAGAAACATGGTTTAAGGTTTTGTTTAATTTTTTTTGTGAGCGTTAACAATATAAAGAGTTTCTTACCACTATTGTTGCTGGCGTAAACACAAACTTGTGTTATAAACATGGTTCGGAGTTTAATTTACCTCTTCTTGTGACCGCGAAAAATAAACGTTTTTTGTTACAAATATCTTTGTAAGTGTTGAAATAAGTAGCTTTCGTTGTATTTTCTAGGACTAAACTTATTAGCAAAAACATATAAAGAAAATGTAGGCAGCCTGCCTCCTTCTCTCCTCTCTTGCCCCCAACTTGTTGTAGTCAGTGAAGGAGAGAGAGAGCGATGGAGCCATGGCTGCCTCAGCTCCATAGGAAGGACTACAGAGTGACTTAAGTCACTCTCAACAAAAGGTTGAGTCCGGTAGGACTCGAACCCCCGACCGGAAGAGCGCGGCGTAGCAATTAGCTCTAACCAGTCTGTCGTAGAAGTCCGTTAGAAGATTTAGGGTTTCATTATTATATAAACTATTGTATTATAAAGAAATCATTTAACTGAAACTCTATACGGCATGCATAGATACAGTTTTACAAAGTACGAAGTACTTTACTAATTTGAAACGGATATCGCGCATTTTTGTTTCGACAGCGAAACAAATATCGCACAAGTATTTATTACGGCTGAGATTGCATTTCGCGTCAAATTTAACAGCGCACATCATTGTCGAAATCTCGGAATGATCACTTTGGTATTTAGTGCCTTGGCATGACCTGGCGCCACGTGGAGAGATGTAATTCGGTTGCGGGAATTTGGAGGAACGTACGGACGAGTAGAAAATGGACACGCGTCCGCCTAATGGCCTTGTCGTACAAAGGTCCTACAAAAAGTACATCGGCAGTAGTACTTTTATGTACTATACAGTAATTGGATTAGTTCATACAATTAGTAGATAGGGGTTGTGAGAGGGAGCTAGGACTTCGAAAAATCTGGTAGATGGTCTTCTCTCTCCCTTTGAGAGGTTGTATAAAATTGGCAATTTTACCAGCTTATAACTTATCGGCTAGTTGGCCGTTTTCAGTGATTCTTTTTGCTACGCACTCATGGGAGTCCATGGTGCACAGGGATGCAGTCAAATTGTCATTTTGCCTTCTTGGGCAGCAGTGGTTGTGGCTTGAAGTGGGATAGTTAAATACTATCTAGAGGCATCCTATATTCTGTAGTCTAATGGAGGACACATAATTTCAGGTTCTGAGCCCACCCACTAGGGCGCTCACCTTTAATGGATCTGGGTTCATCTATTAAGAAGCCATGATAATGGGAGCTTTGTGCGAAAAATGATTCTGGGGTGTCGTTAGTGGACAATTGAAACGTCCACCTTCGAGAACTCCACCTGTATTTGGAGGAGTAAGGTTTCCTACAACAACGGCTGCCTCTATAGAGGAGGCAGATGATGGGGACAATAGTGTGTCCGAAAAGGGGAAAGGGAAGGAGACACCCCTCACTCCTATCGCCACAATATCGGGAGCGGCGACTGTGAAGACCGTGGAGAACGATACTCAAATGTGGGAGGATGTAAATATGGCTGCCAAGAACTTTATTATGAGGCACCTCACTCAAGCTTTGGCCACTCCTCATCTTCACATTTACAAAGCCGAGGAGTTGTGGGTGAGTTTGGTGGAGATTTATAGAGCTGGAACTATTCACGAGTTCTTGTTGGCTGAGTAAAAGCTATTGAGTTACACTTACAAAGGAGGAAAGATGTTAGATTACTGTAATGATCTTTCTTGTTTGTATATGGAGATGGAAAGTGCCGGGTGGACAGGTACAATGAAAATGAAAATTAACACCCTTATCATGAAGTTACCAGATGAGTTCGAAAACATAATGTACCGAGTACACGGAATGCGTGATAGTTCATGGAAATGGAACACAATAGTTAGGATGATACTTGTGCAGGAAAACACAATGGAGATTAGGAGAGGAGGAAAGAGCATTAAAGCTCTAGGAGCAATAAGGGATCGATGGGGGAAGGACTCAAAGAAACCGTACAAAGGGGAAAGGGATCATTCTGGAGGACCGAGGCCCCTAAAGGGTCTTTGTCATTTTTGCAAAAAGCTGAGACACTTCATCGCAGATTGTGTCAAGTTGTCCGAGCAGAGGCTCCAAGAGAACCGCGGAGGGGGTTCTTCCGGAGGGAAGAAAAAGACACTCGTGGTTACAAAAGTGACACGAGAAACCGAGGTTGAGTCTTCTGAGGAGGATAGGGAGCTTCTTCTTACGAGAGTGTGGTTGAGAAGGAGATCCCTCGGAGATAGAAGAGTGCCCTTGGAGCAATTCGGGAAATCCACAGGAAAGATGGATCATCGACTCAAATGCATCCATGCATATGTGTCGTGATATGGAACTCTTCATTAAGCTAAGAAAATCCTAATATAGAGATAGAGTATAGGGATGGGAGAGTGGTTACTACAGATCTAGTGGGATCAGTAGATCTGAAAATCTTAGTGGGGTGTAAGACTTCTATACTCACATTCTCATATGTACTCTACATTCCTTAGCTGAGTAAAGATCTTGTCTCTACGTCTGTGTTAGATGACAAAGAGTTTGATACCTTCACTAGAAAGGGAGTCTTTACAGCTAAGTATGGGGATGAAGTTTATTTCACGGCAGACAAGGGTAGCCAAGGAATATTTAGGCTTAACCTGAGTAATGAAAAGAAAAATGCTTACTATGTTGGTATTCCTAAGTTGATGATTTGGCATAAGCGGTTGGGACATGTGCATTTTGATATGTTGAGGGAAATGAAAAAGCTAAGAGTAGTAGAAGGCATTCCGAATGGGGATAATGAAATGATGAATGATTGTAGTGGCTGTGCTCAAGGTAAGGCTCATAGACTTCCCTTTCCCAAAGCCGCCATATATAGAGGTGAGAAAGTTTAAGATTTGGTCCACACAGATATTAGGGGACCAACAAAAGTACCTTTGGTTGGAGGAAAGATGTTTATGATGACAATAACCGATGACTGGTCTATATACTCTAGAGTCTACTTTCTAAAAATAAAGTTTGAAGCATCAACTTAATTCAAAGAATACAAAGCCTAGAGTAAGAAGTTGCATGAAACCCCCATTAAGAGGATAAAGAGTGATAATAGGGGGGAATAAACCTCTAACTAGATTGAGGAATATGTGAGAGAAGAGGGAGTGGAGCATGAGAAAACTGTATAAACTAATGGTTATTAAGTATTTTCTAGGTCTGAAAAGAAATAAAGAAGCCGAGGCATTCTATCTCTAACTTCTCTCTCCAACTCTCAATCTTGTCGCAGTCACTGAGAGATTGGAGAGGAAGCTAGAGCCATGGCTACCTTGGCTATCCTGAGGTTTACGGGAACTTTATATTAGTTAGGGTTTATTTTTTTAAAAGGTATGTGCCGGCGACAGGAATTGATCCTTGTACCTACCGGCTGGCAGACAAGAAATAGCCGGTAGCCTTAGCCGTTAAGTCTAGAATTAATGTTACGTAGTATATAGTTTGATAATTAATTAAATATGTATACGTACAATTATTTATTTAACAATAATAAATTACGGGATACATAGATCCGGTAATACATAAAGTACGGATTACGGTACGGACTAAAAATCAATACCGCGCATTTGTTTTGTAAGTGAAACAAATACCGCACATGTATTTATTACGGCTACGATTAAATTAGATTCTAATCGGACGGCCGCAATTAGCGCCGAGATCGCGGAGGAAGATTTCGGCGGTTTGTGGCCACGGCCACATCAAATGACGTGTGGCGAAATTACGTTGGATCGTGGAATCTCCGGATATTATGGCACCGAATCCGGATATGACATGTGTCGACATTTAGGCCATGTCGTACAATGTCCGTACCTAAAGTACAGTGGCAGCTCTACTTTTGCGTACGGAACTGTATTCTGATTGGTTCCGTACATCAGTAGATAGAGTCTGTGAGAGAGATAGGACTTAGAAAAATTAGAAGATAGGACCCTCTCTCCCAGAGAGTTTCTGTACAAAAGGTCAACTTTGACCCTCCATAACTTACTGCTCAGGGGAGCAAATTAAGAGATTCTTTTTGCTATCGACTCAAGGGAAGCTTGCATTCACAGAGGTGCAAGTGGTCAAAGTTTTTGTCTGCCAGTGTGGCAGTTATTTTTGCTTAAACACTAAGGGGTCAGGATTATCCTAGAGGCTTCTTATAAGCTGTATACTCTGAGGACTTATGGAGGTCTCAGAGTTTCAGGTTATGGGCCCACCCTCTAGGGTACCAATCTTTAATGGAACTGGCTTCATATACTGGGAAAGTATGATGATAGGAGCTCTATGCGAAAAAAGGTTTTGGGGGATAGTGAGTGGACGGTTGGGGCCTCCATCAAGTCTTGGAATTCCTCTAGGGTTTGGAGGAACCAGATTCACCAGGAAAGAGGATCCACCTTCAACGGAGGAAACAAAAGAAGGAGAGGTGGTGGACAAAGGAAAGGAGAAGGAGACGACCACACCAATAGCAACTGGTTCGACATTCATGTCACCTATTCCGAGGAATGAGGAGAATGATACTGAAACCTGGGACTTCAATAATATGGCAGCAAAGCACTTCATCCTACGCCATCTCACTCAAGGACTTGCATGTCCTCATTTGCAGTTAGAAAGGGCATCCGATCTTTGGATGGCTCTCATAGAAATGTACCGAAGTGGTACGATTCAGCAACAACAGTTGGCTGATCAGAAAGTTAAGGAGTATGTATACAAAGGGGGAAATATGTTGGATTTTTGCAATGAGCTTGCTACACTCTTCATGGAGCTTGAGAGTGCGGGAAAAGATTTTAGTGAAAAAGAAAAGGTTAACTGTTTACTGATGAAGTTACCTGATGAGTTCGTAAACATAGTTTACCGTGTGCAGGACTTGCCTAACTCAAGGTGGATATGGAACGCAGTGGTAGGGATGATTCTCGTTCAAGAGAATACGATTGAGATCCGAAGGGGAGGAAAGAGTGGCCAAGCCTTGGCAATAGCGACTCATTGGAGGAACAGGGATTCGCGAAAACTGGTTGGAAACTATGGGGGTAGGGAGCAGAAAAAACAGGCCGACGAGTTCGAACCAAGGGCTCCCAAAGGTTTATGTCATTTTTGTAAGAAATCGGGGCACTATATGGAAGAGTGCACTAAGCTAACCGAGCTTCGGTTAAAGGAGGGGCAGACCGGTGGTACCCCGAGAGGAAAGAAAAAAGCCCTTATCATAAAGGTACTTGAGGCGGAATCCGAGGACGAGGACGATGAGCTTCTTTTGGACGAGGAGTTGGAGGCGAAAAATGAGGTCGAAATTCCACGAAGGCAGAAATGTGCTTACGGTAGATTGAAAGGTGAAGCAGGTTGGATTGTAGATTCAGGTGCCTCTATGCACATGTGTAAGGATAGACACCTGTTCACTAAGATAAGAAAGATTCCCACCGTAGAGATAGAGTACGGGGATGGGAGGATAGTCACCACTACTCTTGTAGGATCGGTAGATCTGAAAGTGTTACTAGAAGGAAAGACATCCATATTAACATTCTCCGATGTATTGTTTATTCCGGAGCTGAACAAAAATCTTATCTCTACATCAGTATTAGATGATAAGGGTTTTTTCACTAGCACTAGGGAAGGAGTCTTTACTGCTAGTTTTGAGGATGATGTCTATTTCATTGCTGAGAAAGGTAGCAATGGGATGTTTAGGCTGATCTTAAGTAATGAAAAGAAGAAACTTTATTATGCAGGTGTTCATGATATTATGATGTGGCATAAGAGGCTCGGACATGTGAATCTAGATAAGTTAAGAGAGATGAAAAAGATGGGAGTGGTGGAAGGGATTCAGTTCAGTGAGAGTGATGATATAAGTGATTGTAGTGGATGTGCTCAAGGTAAAGCACACAGATTACCCTTTCCTAAGTCAGCCACCTATAAGGGAGAAAAAATTCTAGATCTAGTACACACAGATATTTGGGGACCGGCTAAAGTGCCCTCACCGGGGGGGAAGAGATTTATGATGACTGTAACTGATGATTGGTCTCAGTATTCCCGGGTATATTTTTTGAAAAACAAGTCCGAAGCTGAGGATTGTTTTAGACAATATAAAGCATGGAGCGAAAAACTCCATGAAACTCCTATCAAGAGAGTAAGGAGTGACAATGGTGGAGAGTATACTTCTAACCAGTTTGAGGATTTTCTGAGGGAAGATGGGGTTCAACACCAAAAGACAGTTCCAGAAAATCCGTTACAGAATGGGGTAGCTGAAAGGTTAAATAGAACAATAAGTGATAGTGCTAAAAGTATGTTGTCAGATAAAAAGATAGGAAAAAGGTTTTGGGCAGAAGCAATGAACTGTGCTAATTACCTCAAGAATAGAGTTCTTACTTCAGCTATAAAAGATCAAACACCTTATGAGAGATGGACAGGCCGGAAACCAGACATATCTCACTTAAAGGTTTTCGACAGTCAAGTGTTCAATCTAGATACTGATCGGTCCAATTGGAAGCTAGATCCTAAAGGAAAACCGGGATACTTATTAGGATATGATGAAGATGTTAAAGGATATAGAGTTTATAAACTAAAAAGGGAAGATATAATCTTAATAAAGCATCTAGTAGTTATGGATGAAAGAAAGTCTGTGGATCCCTTCAAATATACGAAGTCAGTAAAAATCAGATTTGAGTCAAAAAATTCTGATGACTTTGAGCTCCCTAACTATCCAGGTTTTAGAGAAGATGACATTATTGCAGGTACAAATCAGACCGAAAAGGACTCGGCTGTGGAAACTCTAGTGACAACTCTACTCGAAGTGGAAGACGTGGTGGAAATTGATTCGGAATCAAGGGATAAGGGAGAAGCCGAGTTTGTACGAAAGAATCCACGAAAACCATTTATTCCAGCCTGAGAATTTAAGGGGGGGAGGAGAAGTAGCAAAAGACTTCAAGAAAAATAGGTTAATAACAAGGTAACTAAACTATCTCATCAAGATGAACCTCAAACTTATGGAGAGGCGATGACTTGTCCAGAAAGAAACCAGTGGAAGACAGCCATCAATGAGGAGATGGCTTCAATCATGGCAGCCGATACTTGGGAGCTGGTGGACTGCCCACCTAACCGAAAACCAGTCGGTTGTAAGTGGGTTTTCAAACTAAAACTGAACCCAGATAACACAATCGAGCGCTACATGGCCAGATTAGTGGCAAAGGGATTTACACAAAAGGAAGGAATTGACTACGAGGAAACCTTTGCCCCGGTGGTCAGATTTCCCTCCGTCCGCATACTTCTCAGTTTAGCAGCGGCGGAAGACATGGAAGTGCATCAAATGGACATCAAGACAGCCTTTTTGCATGGAGAATTGGAAGAGGAGATCTTCATGCGACAACCCGAAGGTTTTGTGGAGGAAGGAGAGGAGAGTAAGGTATGCCGGCTGATTAAATCTCTTTATGGTTTGAAACAGGCACCTCGACAATGGAATAAGAAGCTTGATGAGTTTCTTACCGGTCTGGGATATATTCGGATCAGCTCAGATCACTCAATCTATGTTTTCGAAGATGAGGAAGGTTTTTATATTTATTGCAATTTATGTTGATGATTTGCTTGTTTTAAGTAAATCAATGGAAAAAATTAACAAACTGAAAACCGATCTTAAGGGGAGATTTGAAATGAAGGATATGGGAGAAGCAAGATATATTTTGGGAATTCAAGTAAAGAGAGACCGAAAAAGGAAAATTATAAAACTGACTCAAAAGGAAGCAATAGGGAACATGCTTGACAAATTTCAAATGGATAAAGCTAATAGTTGTACAACTCCAATGGAGTTGAAGAAGGGAGCGAGGGGAGTGAGGAAGAAGGAGTCATAGTCTTAGACGAGGAATTATCTCATGATGAACAGAAGTTCATGCAGACTATTCCTTACAGGCAAGTAGTGGGAAGTCTAATCTATTTTATGAATTGTACCCGGCCGGATTTAGCTGCAGCTATAGGAGTGTTGAGTAGAAGTCTAAATGCTCCCACTAAGAATGATTGGGAGGCAGCTAAGAGATTCCTTAGATATTTGGTAGGTACTAGGGATCTATGGTTGCATTTGGGTGGGGAGAATATTGACATCACTACTTGGAGTGATGCTAGTTATGGTGATGCTCCGATGAGGAGATGCACTTCTAGATATGTATTATATGTGGGTGATGGGGCTTGCTGTTGGAGTAGCAAACAGCAAAAGGTTATTGCTCAGTCCACCATGGAGGCTAAGTATATGGCCTCTTGCTATGCTGTAAAAGAATTGATGTGGGTCAAGTCTTTGCTTGGTGAGCTTGGTCACCTTAGAAGTGGTGTGCAGAAAATATTTTGTGATAATCAGGCAGCAATCGCTATTTCTGCTAATCCTAAACATCATTTTAAAGCCAAACACATGGACATTAGACTCAACTTTGCTAGAGAAAAAGTAGAAAACAAAATAATCAGCTTAGAGTACCGACGAGATAGTGAGATGGTAGCAGATATGATGACCAAACCAGTGCCTTCCCCTAAGCTAATTTTTTGCAGGGAGAAGTGTGGTCTGAAATTAAAGATTGACTAGAAAATAAGGGGAGTGTAGAAACTAATGGTTTTTAAGTATTTTCTAGGTCTGAAAACAAATAAAGAAGCCGAGGCAGTCTATCTCTAACTTCTCTCTCCAACTCTCAAACTTGTCGCAGTCATTGAGAAATTGGAAAGGAAGCTAGAGCCATAGCTACCTTGCCTATTCGAGGATTATGGGAAATTTATACTAGTTAGGGTTTATTTATTTAAAAGGTATGTGCCGGCGACAGGTATTGATCCTTGTACCTACCGGCCGGCAGACAGGAAATAGCCGGTAGCCTTAGCCGTTAAGTCTAGAATTAATGTTACGTAGTGTATAGTTTGATAATTAATTAAATATGTATACGTACGATTATTTATTTAACTATAATAAATTACGGTATACATAGATCCGGTAATACATAAAGTACGGATTACGGTACGGACTAAAAATCAATACCGCGCATTTGTTTCGTAAGTGAAACAAATACCGCACATGTATTTATTACGGCTACGATTAAATGAGATTCTAATCGGACGGCCGCAATTAGCGCCGAGATCGCGGAGGAAGATTTCGGCGGTTTGTGGCCACGGCCACATCGGATGACGCGTGGCGAAATTACGTTGGATCGTGGAATCTTTGGAGATTATGGCACCGAATCCGGATATGACATGTGTCAACATTTAGGCCATGTCGTACAATGTCCGTACCTAAAGTACACCGGCAGCTGTACTTTTGCGTACGGAACTCAATTCTGATTGGTTCCGTTCATCAGTAGATAGAGTCTGTGAGAGAGATAGGACTTAGAAAAATTAGATGATAGGACCCTCTCTCCCAGAGAGCTTCTGTACAAAAGGTCAACTTTGACCCTCCATAACTTACTGCTCAGGGGAGCAAATTAAGAGATTCTTTTTGCTATCGACTCAGGGGAGGCTTGCCTTCACAGGGGTGCAGGTGGTCAGGGTTTTTGTCTGCCAGGGTGGCAATTATTTTTGCTGAAACACAAAGGGGTCAGGATTATCCTAGAGGCTTCTTGGAAGCTGTCTACTCTGAGGACTTATGGAGTTCTCAGAGTTTCAAAAACTGTACCATATAACTCGTAACAAGATGGGGTAGGTGAGAGGTTGAATCGATTACTAAGAGATAGTGCATGCACTATGTTGGCCGACAACAAAATAGGAAAGAGATTTTGGGTAGAAGCAATGAACTGTGCCAACTACATTAAGAATTGAGTCCTTAACTCAATTGTAAAGGGAGTGACACTTTATGAGAGATGGGTTGGAAGGAAACCAGATAACTCACACCTTAAAGTATTCGGTAGCCAAGTTTACAGTCTTGACACAGATAGAAAGAACTGGAAATTAGATACTAAGGGAAAACCAGGATACTTTGTGGGATATGATGAGGATGTTAAGGGATATAGAGTCTATGACGTAGCAAAGAAAGATATCATTCTGGTGAAACACTTAGTTGTCATGGATGAAGGGAAGTCATTTGACCCCTTCAAGTATACTAAGAAGATAAGAATCAGATTTGAGTTTAAGTGAGGAGAACTCAGTTGTTCCCGAAAGGGACATAAGTGAATCGGTGATTGCACATTCAGGGGAGATCCGAGATACAAGAGACTCACTGGAAATCTCACATACACCTATGGACTTCGAAGAGATAAAAGACACACGACCACAACCATCTCCCATGGACAAGGGAGCAGATGAGACAGTGAGGAGAAATCTTAGACTTCCATCCATTCCAATTTCGGAGTTTGAGGGAGGAAAAAGTAGCAGCAAAAGGATACAAGAAAAGCAGGACGCTCATAAGGTAACTAAGCTATCTCACCCAAATGAGCCTCAGTCTTACTCAGAAGTAGTGAATAGTCCGGAAAAAGAAAGATGGATTAGAGCCATAAATGATGAGATGGCCTCTATCATGGAAGCAAATATTTGGGAACCAGCGGATTGTCCTCTAGACAGAAAACCTATTGGATGTAAATGGGTATTAAAATTAAAATTGAACCCAGGTAATATCATTGAGAGATATAAGGCTCGACTGGTAGCGAAAGGGTTTACCCAAAAGGAGGGGATTGACTATGAGGAGACCTTTGCTTAAGTTGTTCGATTCCCATCAGTAAGAATTCTTCTCAGTCTTGAAGCAACGGAAGACATAGAAATACACCAGATGGACATTAAGACTTCTTTTCTTAATGGTGAGTTAGAGGAAAAGATTTTCATGAGGCAACCCGAGGGGTTCGTGGAAGAAGGAGAAGAGAGCAAAGTCTACAGGCTCATAAAGTCATTATATGGACTGAAGCAGGCTCCTCAAGAGTGGAATAAGAAACTAGATGAGTTTCTCACCGGTCTAGGATATATCCAGATCAGCTCGGACCATTTTATCTATTTGTTTAGAGATGAGAATGGTGTCATTTTTATTGCAATTTATGTGTATGATCTGCTTGTATTGAGTAAATCTTTGGAAAAAATTGATAAGTTGAAGAAATATCTTAGAAGCAGATTTGATATGAAGGATTTAGGAGAGGCAAGATATATTTTGGTCAAATAGAGAGAGATAGGGAGAAGAAGATTATCAGACTTACCCATAAAGAAGTAATAGGTAATATGCTTGAGATATTTCAGATGGAAAATGCTAACAGTTGTACTACTCCTATGGACTTGAAAAAAATAATTGATTTGAGTGTAGAACGAGGAATGATGATCTTAGATGATCAGATGAGTCTTGAAGAGAGAGAGTTTATGATTTCTATCCCCTATAGACAGGTTGTAGGAAATTCAATATATTTTATAAAATATACCAGGCCGGACATAGCGGCAGCAGTTGTAGTACTCAGTAGGAGTCTTAATGATCCAAAGAAAAGAGACAGGGAGGCAGCCAAGAGAGTCATGAGATATCTGGTGGGGACAAGAGAGTTATGGTTGCATTTGGGAGGGGAGCACACTGACATCACTACTTAGAGTGATGCCAGTTATGGGGAGGTGCTTGTAGTTGGAGCAGTAAGCAACAAAAGGTGGTTGCTCAGTCCACTATGGAGGCTGCGTACATGGCTTCTTGTTATGCAGTGAAAGAATTGATGTGGGTCAAATCCCTGCTGCAAGAACTAGAGTAAATGAAGGAGGGAGTGCATGAAGTGTTTTGTGATAATCAAGCGTCCATAGAAATTGCAGCCAATCTAAAACATCATTTTAAGGCTAAACATATGGACATAAGATTAAGTTTTGTAAGAGAAAAAGTTTAGAATTAAATAGTGAATCTTGTATATAGGTCTGATGAGGAAATGGTGGCTGACATGATGACCAAACTTGTGCCCTCTCCAAAGTAAAAATACATTAGGGAAAAATGTGGATTAAAAAAAAAGTTAAAATTAGACTAGAAAATAAGGGGAGTCTTAAAGTAAGTAGTTTTTGTTGTATTTTCTAGGTCTAAACTAATTAGCAAAAACATATAAAAAAAATGTAGGCAGCTTGCCTCCATCTCTTCTCTCTTGCCCCCATACTAGTTGTAGTCAGTGAAAGAGAGAGAGAGCGATAAAGCCATGGCTGCCTCAGCTCCATAGGAAGGACTAAAGAGTGACTTAAGTCACTCTCAACAAAAGGTTGAGTCCGGCAGGACTCGAACCCCCGACCGGCAGAGCGTGGCGTAGCCGTTAGCTCTAACCAGTTTGTCGTAGAAGTCCGTTACGAGATATAGGGTTTCATTATTATATAAACTATTCTATTATAAAGATATCATTTAACTCAAACTTTATACGGCATGCATAGATACAGTTTTACAAAGTACGAAGTACTATACTAATTTGACACGGATATCGCGCATTTTTGTTTCGACAGCGAAACAAATATCGCGCAAGTATTTATTACGGCTGAGATTGCATTTCGCGTCAAATCTAACGGCGCACATCGTCGTCGAAATCTCGGAATGGTCACTTTGGCATTTAGTGACTTGGCATGACCTGGCGCCACGTGGAGAGATGTAATTCGGTCGCGGGAATTCGGAGGAACGTACGGACGAGTGGAAAATGGACACGCGTTCGCCTAATGGCCTTGTCGTACAAAGGTCCTACAAAAAGTACATCTGCAGTAGTACTTTTATGTACTGTACAGTAATTGGATTAGTTCGTACAGTTAGTAGATAGGGGTTGTGAGAGGGAGCTAGGACTTAGAAAAATCTGGTAGATGGTCTTCTCTCTCTCTTTGAGAGGTTGTATAAAATTGGCATTTTTGCCAGCTTATAAGTTATTGGCTGGTTGGCTGTTTCAGTGATTCTTTTTGCTACGGAAATACTATCTAGAGGCATCCTATATTCTGTAATCTAATAGAGGACACAGAATTTCAGTGAGCGCAAACACAAACTTGTGTTATAAACATGGTTCAGATTTTTTTTTACCTCTTTTTGTGACCGCAAACAATTAACATTGTTTGTTACAAATAATTTTGCTAGCCCAAATTCAAATTTGTGTTTTGGACATGGTTTAGGGTTTTTTTTAACTATTTTTGTATGCGATAACAATATAAAGTGTTTTAGATAACAATTCTTGTTATTGCTAACATTTTGTGTAATTTAGAAAAAATTCTTGTTATCGCTAACAATTTGTGTAAGTTAGGTAACAATTCTTGTAAACCTAACAGTTTGGGTTTAGCACTTACAGTTTGTGTAATTTAGCTAACAATTCTAGTTATCGCTAACAATTTGTGTAATTTAGCTAACAATTCTAAATATTGCTAACAGTTTGTGTAATTTAGGTAACAATTTATGTTTTCGTTTAGAGTTTCTGTAATTTAGGTAGGAATTCGTGTTATCGCTAACAGTTTGTGTAATTGAGGTAACAATTCTTGTATTTGCTAACTGTTTCTGTAATTTGGATAACAATTTCTATTATCGCTAACAGTTTGTGTAAATAAGGTAACCATTATTGTTAGCGCTTACAATTTTTGTAATTTAGGTAACAATTCTTGTTAACGCTAACAGTTTGTGTAAGTTAGTTAATTATTTTGTTAGCGCAAACATTTTGTGTAATTTATATAACAATTCTTGTTATTGCTAACTGTTTGTGTAATTCAAGTAAAAATTCTTGTTATTGCTAACAATTTGTGTAAGTTAGGTAACCATTATTGTTAGGGCTAACAGTTTGCGTAAGTTAGGTAACCATTCTTGTTCGGCAAATAGTTTATGTAATTTACGTAACCATTCTTGTTAGCGCTAACAGTTTGTGTAATTTAGATAACAAGCCTAGTTATCGCTAACAGTTTGTGTAAGTTATGTAACAATTCCTGTTAGCGCTAATAGTTTGTGTAAGTAAGGTAACAATTCCTATTATCGCTAATTGATTGTGTAAGTTATGTAACCATTCTTGTTAGCGCTAACATTTTGTGTAAGTTAGAAAACAATTCCTGTTATCTCTAATCGTTTGTATAAGTTAGTAAACAATTCGTGTTATCGCTAACAGTTTATGTAAGTTAGGTAATAATTCTTGTTATCCCTAACAGTATGTGTAAGTTAGGTAACCATTATTGTTAGCGCTAACAATTTGTGTAATTTAGATAACAAAAACGGTTATCGCTAACAGTTTGTGTAAGTTAGATAACTATTCGTGTTATCTCAAACTGATTGTGTAAGTTAGGTAACCATTATTGTTAGTACTAACAATTTGTGTAATTTAGGTAACAATTCTTGTTAGCGCTAATAGTTTGTGTAAGTTAGTTAATAATTCGTGTTAGAGCAAACATTTTGTGTAATTTAGATAACAAATCCTGTTATCCCAAAATGTTTGTGTAATTAAGGTAAAATTTCTTGTTATGGCTAACAGTTTGTGTAAGTTGGGTAACAATTCTTGTTAGCGCAAATAGTTTGTGTAAGTTATGTAACCATTATTGTTAGCGTTAACAGTTGTGTAAGTTAGGTAACCATTCTAATTAGCGCCAACAGTTTGTGTAATTTAGATATCAAGCCTTGTTATTCCTAACATTTTGTGTAAGTTAGGTAACAATTCTTGTTAGGGCTAATAGTTTGTGTAAGTTAGGTGACAATTCTTATTATCAATAACAGTTTATGTAAGTTAGGTAACCATTCAAATTAGCGCCAATAGTTTGTGTAATTTAGATATCAAGTCTTGTTATTGCTAATATTTTGTGTAAGTTAGGTAACAATTCTTGTTTCGCGCTAACAGTTTGTGTAAGTTTGGTAACCATTTTTGTTAGCGCTAAAAGTTTGTGTAAGTTAGATAACAATTCCTGTTATGTCAAATTGTTTGTGTAATTTAGGTAAATATTCCTGTTATCGCTAACTGTTTGTGTAGTTTAGGTAATAATTCTTGTTATCGCTAACAGTTTGTTTAAGTTAGTTAACAAATCCTTTTATCGCAAACATATTGTGTGATTGAGATAACAATTCCTGTTAACGCTAACTGATTTTGTAATTTAGGTAACAAATCTTGTTAGCGCTTATATTTTGTGTAAGTTAGGTAACAATTCTTGTTATCGCTAACTGATTGTGTAAGTTATGTAACCATTCTTTTTAGAGCTAACAGTTTATGTAAGTTAGATCACAATTCCTGTTATTGCTAATTGTTTGAGTAATTTAGTTAAAATTCCTGTTATCGCAACAATTTGTGTAATTTAGGTAAAATTCTTGTTATCGCTAACAGTTTGCGTAAGTTGGGTAACAAATCCCGTTAGCTCAAAAAGTTTGTGTAATATAGATAACAATACCTGTTATCGCTAACAGTTTGTGTAAGTTAGGTAACAATTCTTGTTATCGCTAACATTTTGTGTAAGTTAGTTAACAATTCTAATCAGCACAAACGGTTTTTGTAATTTAGATCACAAGCCTTGTTATCGTTATCATTTTGTGTAAGTAAGGTAACAATTGTTGTTAGCGCTAACAGTTTGTGTTAGTTGGGTAACAATTCATGTTAGCGTTAATAGTTTGGAAGATGGGTAAATTTTTTATGGCTAACGGTTCGTAAGTTGGGTAACAAATAGTTAGCTCAAAATTTTGTGTAATATAGATAACAATACTATAAGCTAGCCTTTATGTAAGTTAGGTAACAATTCTATTATGTTAACATTTTGTGTAAGTTAGTTAACAATTCTAATCGGCTAAGCGGTTTTGTTAGATCACAAGCCTTGTTATCGTTACATTTTGTGTAAGTAATACTTGTTGTTAGAATAGTCATGTTAGTTAGGTAGCAGTCGTGTTAGGTAATAGTTTGGGAAAATTAGGTACAATTCCATTATGGCTAATAGTTTGTGTATTGGGTAACCTTTCTTGTTATCTCTAATAGTTTGTGTAATTTAGGTATCAATTCCTTTAATCGCTAACTGTTTGTGTAATTTAGGTAACAATTCTTGTAAGCGCTAATTGTTTGTGTAAGTTAGATAACAATTTCTGTTATTGCTAACAGTTTGTATAAGTTAGGTAACCTATCTTGTAATCGCTAACAGTTTGCGTTAGTTAGGAAAAAATTTCTATTAGCGCAAATATTTTGTGTAATTTAGATAATAATTCATGTTATCGCTAACTGTTTGTGTAATTTAGGTAACAAATCTTGTTATCGCTAACACTTTCTGTAAGTTAGATAACAATTCCTGTTAGCGCTAACAGTTTGTATAAGTTAGGTAACAAATCTTGTAATCGCTAACAGTTTGTGTAAGTTAGATAACAATTATTGTCAGCGCTAATAATTTGTGTCTGTTTGGTAACAATTCCTATTATTGCTAACAGTTTATGTTAGTTAGGTAACCATTCTTGTTAGCGCTAATAGTTTGTGTAATTTAGGTAACTTTTGTTCTACAACTACTAGTGTAGGTGGGGGGGCAGTAATAGTAGTAGAAGTAGACATGATATACTTTCAGAAATTATCAAGAATCCTTCCAAATAGTTGTTTTCAAGTGCTCACCAATTCTTATACGAGCATCCAAACCTCACAAAACTCTATCTGAATATAGAGTAGATAAACACTGATAACTCGCAAAGTTTCAACACAATTGACCGGACAACACTCAAGATATAATATTCAGATGTTTCCCAAAAATTGTTTGCAGTTTTACTTCTTGGAAATTTGGATACATAATGTGTTCTGAGTCCTAAGTCGTATACTTGTGTAGTGCCGGCAATACTAGTGTAGGTGAGAGGAACGAAAAACCACCAAGCTACCACTAATCAGTCAAGCTACCACTAAGCTATCACTAAGCTACCAATGAGTTACCCACTAAGTTTACTAGAATCGTATCCATCACAGTTGCTCTATTCTGTACAGAATCACATTAAAAATATCGGACGCTACACAAACTCTTAGCGCTAACAGGAATTGTTTCCTAACTTACACAAACTGTTAGCGCTAACATGAAATTGTTACCTAACTTACACAAACTGTTAACGCTAACAATAATTGTAACCAAAACTACACAAACTGTTAGTGCTAACAGGAATTGTAACCTACCTTACTCAAACTTTTAGCATTATCTGAAGTGTTATCTAAATTACACAAACTGTTGGAGCTAAAATGATTTTTACCTAACTTACACGAACTGTTTGCGCTAACATTAATTGTTACCTAACTTACACAAAGTTTTATCGCTAACACGAATTGTTATCTAAACTACACATATTGTTAGCGCTTACAGGAATTGGTACCTAAATTACACAAACTGTTAGCGCTAACAAGAACTGTAACCTAACCTACTCAAACAATTAGCGTTATCAGAAACTGTTATCTAAATAACACAAACTGTTAGAGCTAAAATTATTTGTTACCTATCTTACACCAACTGTTTGCGCTAAGAATAAATTTCACCTTACTTACACAAAGTGTTATCGCTAACACGAATTGTTATCTAAACTACACAAACAGTTAGGGCTAAAAAAAATTATTACCTAACTTACTCAAACTGTTAGCGCTAAAAGGAATCGTTACCTAACTTACACAAACTGTTAGCGCTAACAAGATTTATTACCTAATTTACACAAACTGTTAGCGCTAACAAGAAATGTTACCTTCCTTACACAAACAGTTAGCGCTAACAAGAATTGTTACCTAACTTACACAAACTGTTAGCGCTAAAAAAAATTGTTATCTAAACTACACAAACTGTTAGCTCTAATAAAAATTGTCACCTGAATTACACAAACTGTTAGCCCTAACAAAAATCTTTATCTAAATAAACCAAAATGTTAGCGCTGAGAGGAAAAGTTGTTGTTCTTTGGTCTAAAATAGACCGCAGAAGCCACCCAAACTATCATGCAAAAAGCTAAGCAAAAATAGGTCGACGAACAATCATTTGAAATGCATCCTCCATATGCGTACACAGACGCAACAAAACAACATTTAGGGTTTCATGGAATAATCAACATAAACTAACCCTATGACAACATCTAAGGTTTGATGGAATAATCGACATAAACAAACCCTAGGACAAATGCATTAACAATGCATAACAAACATACATAAAATAACATAAATAAATAATAACAGACAAATGCATCACACATAAACAAGAGTATAATCAAAGTATAATCATTATATCATTCAAAGTGCATGACCTAATCGACAACCCTAAAATACTACATCTTTGGTCCCCACTTTACTAACCAGCATTGATGATATATTCCTAACAAAGCTCATTCCTATATATACACTTGTGAGCTGTCAACGAATCACTAAGTGTCAAAATAACCATAATAACCAATTACAAAGAAAAACTAATCGTAAGCGTACACCTGAAAGTCAAGCAATCGTAAGCGTACACTTGTCTGTAAATACGACACATAAATTAAAGTGTCGATATCCTCATTAATCACGTAAAATATAACTATTTTAATCAACACTAAATCATTAGTTCGCATAAAACAAAATATTGATGTTTCAAATAATTACACCGACGCAGCCACAAATCCGCGTCATAAGTGACAACTTGCTTAGTCACTTGTCGATAAGTCCACGTAGTAACCCGTCATCACATACGTACGACCCACTTGATAGTACATCCAAAAAATAGCGCGAACCACTTGCCGAAATGAAATCGTACCTTCCAAAAATTTACAGGTACACAAAATCTCACAAAATCAAATGCTGACTCATGCTGAGTCACTCAACGAAACTCCTCAAATTTTGTCAAACAATCTGAAACGTGCAAAAATAAATATCGTGTGATTGACGCGATTTTGCGTCACCACTACATAAAAATCTTGGCGGCCTATATCCGCCGTCCGTCGCTCTTAATCGGCAACCCTTGATGTCGCGCCGCGTGGTCATAAAAATCCACTTGTCGAAACCTCGTACAGCCGAAAATATTTTCGTACCGCAAGCGCGTCCCTTGTAATAAATGCGCTTGTCGCATTTTGTTTCGTACGCCATGCGTACGTTTTCACACTTCGAAAATTTCAACTCGGATCGCTTCGCGATCCGCCGTCCATTTAAATTGCGCATTCCGCGCCACTCAATTAGTCCTTCACGTACATTTAATTTTCTTCGTACATTTACTCCCCCAATCCGCGAATCCTTTCGAACCTCCACAGTATATCACGTAAATGCGTACGCACGAAACATCGCGTACGCACGAAACGCCGTACTCGCACGAAACTAACTTTTCAAAAACAACAAAAGTTACCTAAATTACACAAACTTTAAAAGCTAACAGTAATTGTTACATAACTTACACAAACTATTAGCGCTATCAATAATTGTTACCTGAACTACACAAACTGCTAGCGTTGACAGTAATTATAACCTATATTACACAAACTATTAGAGTTAACAGGAATGGTTACCTAATTTACACAAACTGTTAGCGCTAACGGGAATTGTAACCTAACTTACACAAATTTTTAGCGCTCAGAAGAATTGTTATCTAAATTACAGAAACTGTAAGCGATAACCGGAATTGTTACCTAACTTAAACAAATTCTTAGCCCTAACAATAATTGTTACCTAACTTACACAAATTGTTAGCGCTAACATGAATTGTAACCTAACTTTCACAAATTATTAGAGATAAGAATAATTGTTATCTAAATTACACAAACTGTTAGCACTAACATGAATTGCTACCTAAATTACACAAATTGTTAGCGCTAACAAAAATTATTATCTAAATTACAAAAACTGTTAGAGCTATTTGGTATTGTTACCTAACTTATAAAAAATGTTAGCTCTAACAAGAATTGTTATCTAAACTACACAAACTCATAGCGCCAACAATGATTATTACCTAACTTACACAAACTGATAGCGTTTACAATATTTTTAACCTAATTTACACAAAATATTAGTGCTAATTAGAATTATTATCTAAAATACACAAATTGTTAGGGCTTAAAGGAATCGTTACCTAACTTACACAAACTGTTTTCGCTAACAGGAATTGTTACCTAATTTACACAAACTCTTATCGCTAACTATTTGTGTAAGTTAGGTAACAATTCTTGTTATCGCTAACATTTTGTGTAAGTTAGTTAACAATTCTAATTAGCACCAACGAATTGTGTAATTTAGATCACAAGCCTTGATATTGCCATCATTTTGTGTAAGAAAGGTAAAAGTTGTTGTTAACGCTAACAGTTTGTGTTAGTTAGGTGACAAAACTTGTTATCGTTTACAGTTTATGTAAGTTAGGTAACTATTCTTGTTAGCGCTAATAGTTTGAGTAATTTAGATAACAAGCCTTATTATCGCTAACATTTTGTGTAAGTTAGGTAACAATTCTTTTTAGCGCTAAAAGTTTGTGTAAGTTAGGTAACAATTACTGTTTTCGCTAATAGTTTGTGTAAGTTAGGTAACAATTGTTGTTAGCGCTTACAGTTTGCGTAATTTAGGTAACTGTTCCTGTTATGGCTAATAGTTTGTGTAATTTAGGTAATAATTCCTGTTATCGTTAACTATTTTTGTAATTTAGGTAATAATTTTTGTTAGCGCTTACTGTTTCTGTAAGTTAGATAACAATTTCTGTTATCGCTAACAGTTTGTGTAAGTTATGTTACCATTCTTGTTAGCGCTAAGAGTTTGTGTAAGTTAGAAAACAATTCGTGTTATCGCTAACAGTTTGTGTAAGTTAGGTAACCATTATTGTTAGCGCTAACAGTTTGTGTAATTTAGGTAACAATTTTTGTTAGCGCTAACAGTTTGTGTAAGCTAGTTAACAATTCGTGTTAGCGCGAACATTTTGTGTAATTTAGATAACAATTCTTGTTATCGCACACTGTTTGTGTAATTAAGGTGAAATTTCTTGTTATGGCTATCAATTTGTGTAAGTTAGGTAACAATTCCTATTAGCGCAAACAGTTTGTGTAAGTTAGGTAACCATTATAGTTAGCGCCAACAGTTTGTGTAAATTAGATATCAAGCCTTGTTATTGCTAACATTTTGTGTTAGTTAGGTAACAATTCTTGTTAGCGCTAACAGTTTGTGGAAGTTAGGTAACCATTCTTGTAAGCGCTAACCGTTTGTGTAGTTAGATAACAATTCCTGTTATGTCAAATTGTTTGTGTAATTTAAGTAACTATTCCTGTTATCGCTATCAGTTTATGTAGTTTAGGTAATAATTTTTGTTATCGCTAACAGTTTGTTTAAGTTAGTTAACAATTTCTATTAGGGCAAACATATTGTGTGATTGTGATTAAAAATCCTGTTAAAGCTAAATGTTTGTGTAATTTAGGTAACAAATCTTGTTAGCGCTAAAATTTTGTGTAAGTTAGGTAACAAATCATGTTATCGCTAACAGGTTGTGTAAGTTATGTAACCATTCTTATTAGCGCTAACAGTTTATGTAAGTTAGTTAACAATTTCTGTTTTTGCGAACAGTTTGTGTAATTTAGGTAACAATTATTGTTATCGCTAACAGTTTGCGTAAGTTGGGTAACAATTCCTGTTAGCTCAAAAAGTTTGTGTAATTTAGATAACAATTCCTTTTATTACTAACAGTTTTGTAAGTAAGGTTACATTTCTTGTTATCGATAACATTTTGTGTAAGTTAGTTAACAATTCTAATTAGCACCAACGATTTTTGTAATTTAGATAACAAGCCTTGTTATCGCTATCATTTTATGTAAGTAAGGTAACAATTGTTGTTAGCGCTAACAGTTTGTGTTAGTTAGGTAACAATTATTGTTAGCGCTAACAGTTTGTGTAAGTTAGGTAACAATTCTTGTTATCGCTAATAGTGTGTGTAAGTTAGGTAACCTTTCTTGTTATTGATAATAGTTTGTGTAATTTAGGTAATAGTTCCTCTAATCGCTAACTGTTTGTGTAATTAATGTAACAATCCTTGTTATCGCTAACAGTTTCTGTAAGTTAGATAACAATTCCTGTTAGCGCTAACAATTTGTATAAGTTAGGTAACAAATCTTGTTATATAACAGTTTGTGCAAGTTAGGTAACCATTATTGTTAGCGCTTAGAGTTTGTGTAGGTTTGGTAACAATTCTTGTTATCGCTAACAATTTGTGTAAGTTAGGTTACCATTTTTGTTAGCGCTAATAGTTTGTGTAATTTAGGTAATTGTTGTTCTACAACTACCGGGGCAGGTGGGGGGGCAGTAATAGTAGTAGAAGTAGACATGATATACTTTCAGAAACTATCAAGAATCCTTCCAAATAGTTGTTTTCAAGTGCTCACCAATTCTTATATGAGCATCCAAACCTCACAAAACTCTATCTGAATATAGAGTAGATAAACACTGACAACTCCCAAAGTTTCAGCAGAATTGACCGGATAACACTTTAGATATAATATTCAGATGTTTCCCAAAAACTGATTGCAGTTTTACTTCTTGGAAGTTTGGATACATAATGTGTCCTGAGTCCTAAGTCATATACTTGTGCAGTGCCGGCAATACTAGTGTACGTGAGAGGAACGACAAATCACCAAGCTACCACTAATCAGTCAAGCTACCAGTGAGCTATCACTAAGCTACCAATGAGTTACCCACTAAGTTGACTAGAATCATATCCATCGGAGTTGCTCTATTTTGTACAGAACCACATTAAGAATATCAAGCGCTACACAAATTGTTTGCGCTTACAAGAATCGGTACCTAAATTACACAAACTGTTAGCGCTAAGAAGAACTGTAACCTAACTTACTCAAACAGTTAGTTTTATTAGGAACTCTTATCTAAATAACACAAACTGTTAGAGCTAAAATGATTTGTTACCTAACTTACACGAACTATTTGCGCTAACAATAATTTCCACCTTACTTACACAAAAGTATTATCGCTAACATGAATTGTTATCTAAACTACACAAACAGTTAGGGCTAAAAAAAATTATTAACTAACTTACACAAATTGTTAGATTTTACAAGAATTGTAACCTAACTTACACAAACTGTTAGCTCTAACAGGAATTGCTACCTAACTTACACAAACTGTTAGCCCTTAAAGAAATTGATACCTATATTACACAAACTTTAAACTCTATGAAGAATTGTAACCTAAATTACAAAAACTGGTACAGCTAACAAGAATTGTTACCTAATTTACACAAATTGTTAACGATAACAGGAATTGTTACCTTCCTTACACAAACTTTTAGCGCTAACAGGAATTGTTACCTTATTTTTATAAATTGTTAGCGCTAACAAATTTTTTTATCTAAACTACACAAACTGTTAGCTCTAACAGGAATTGTCACCTGAATTACACAAACTGTTAGCTTTAACAAAAAGTGTTATCTAAATAAATCAAACTGTTAGCGCTAAGAGGAAAAGTTACCTAAATAACACAAACTTTAAACGCTAATAAGAATTGTTATCTAAATTACAAAAACTGTTAGAGCTAACAGGTGTTGTTACCTAACTTATAAAAACTGTTAGCGCTAACAAGAATTGTTATCTAAACAACACAAACTCATAGCGCCAACAATGATTATCACCTAACTTACACAAATTGTTAGCGTTTAAAAGAATTTTAACCTAATTTACACAAAATTTTAGCGCTAACAAAAATTGTAACATAACTTACACAAAGTGTTAGCTCTATCAGGAATTGTTATCAAAATTACACAAACTGTTAGTGATAATATGAATTGTTACCTAACTTACACAAACTGTTAGCGCTAATAGTAGTTGTTACCTAAATTACACATACTCTTAGCCGTAGCATGAATTGTAACCTAACTTACACAAACTGTTTGCGCTAACAGAAATTGTTACCTAACTTACACAATCTGTTAGCTCTAACAAAAATTGTTACCTATATTACACATATTTTTATGTATTACCTATATTACACAAACTTTTAGCGCGAACAAGAATTATAACCTAACTTAGACAAACTGTTACTGCTAGTCAGAATTGTAACCTAACTTACACAAACTGTTAGCGCTAACAAAAATTGTTACCTAACTTACACAATCTGTTAGCTCTTACAAAAATTGTCACCTATATTACACAAACTGTTAGCTATTATCTATTTTGCACAAACTTTTAGCGCAAACAAAAATTGTAACCTAACTTAGACAAACTGGTAAAGCTAATAGGAATTGTTACCTATTTTACACAAACTATTAGCGCTTACAGGAAGTGTTACCTAATTTACACAAACTGTTAGTGCTAACAGGAATTGTAACCTAACTTACACAAATTGTTAGCGCTCAGAAGAATTATTATCTAAATTACACAAACTGTTAGCGCTAAGAGGAATTATTACCTAACTTATACAAACTGTTAACGCTAACAATAATTGTTACCTAACTTACACAAACTGTTAGCGCTAACATGAATTGTAACCTAACTTACACAAATTGTTAGCACTAAGAAGAATTGTTATCTAAATTACACATGTTGTTAGCGCTAACAAAAATTGTTATCTAAATTACAAAAATTGTAAGAGCTAACAGGTATTGTTACCTAACTTACAAAAACTGTTAGCTCTAACAAAAAATGTTATCTAAACTACACAAATTGATAGCGCCAACAATGAGTATTACCTAACTTACACAAACTAATAGCATTTACAATAATTTTAATCTAATTTACACAAACTATTAGCGCTAACAAGAATTATTATCTAAAATACACAAATTGTTAGCGCTAACAAAAATTGTAGCCTAACTTACACAAACTGTTAGCGCTAACAGAAATTGTTATCTAAATTACAGAAACTGTTAGAGCTAACATGAATTGTTATCTAACTTACACAAACTATTAGCGTTAACAGGAATTGTTACCTAATTTACACAAACTGTTAACGCTAACAGGATTTGTTACTTAACTTACACAAACTGTTAGCTCTAACAGAAATTATTACCAATATTTCACAAACTGTTAGCTATTGCCTAAATTACACAAAATTTTAGCGCGACCAAGAAATGTAACATAACTTAGACAAACTGTTAGTACTAGCAAGAATTATAACCTAACTTACACAAACTGTTAGCGCTAACACGAATTATTACCAAACTTACACAAACTGTTAGCTCTAACGGAAATTGTTTCCTATATTACACAAACAGTTAGCTATTACATGTTGTATTTAGAAAGCGTTAGTCCTCTCTATTCCTCAATTGTGAGGGAGAGAGAGCTCTTTAGGAATTAAATTATTTTTGGTTGAGTTTGGTTCAAGACTTACCAAAATTAGTGTGACAGTGAAGTTGGGAGTTCACGGTTCATTCACACTTGGGACATATGTCGTCACTTGAGAGAAATGCATGAGTATCTCCTCCGTGGATGTACGGAAATTTGTAGAAACTAATGGTTTTAAAGTATTTTCTAGGTCTAAATAGAAATATAGAAAGAAGCCGAGGTAGTCTACCTCTAACTTCTCTCTCCAACTCTCAAACTTGTCGCAGTCACTGTGAAATTGGAGAGGATGCTAGAGCCATGACTACCTAGGCTATCCTGAGGTTTACGGGAAATTTATATTAGTTAGGGTTTATTTATTTAAAAGGTATGTGCCGGCAGCAGGAATTGATCCTTGTACCTACCGGCCAGCAGACAGGAAATAGCCGGTAGCCTTAGCCGTTAAGCCTAGCGGTAGTGTTACGTCGCATATAGTTTGATATTTATTTAAATGACTATACGTGCGATAAATCATTTAACTCAAATGGATTACGGGATACATAGATCCAGTAATATATAATGTACGAATTACGGTACGGACAAATATCAATACCACGCATTTGTTTTGTAATTGAAACAAATACCGCGCATGTATTTATTACGGCTATGATTAAATCCGAATTTAATCGGACGACCGGGATTAGCGCCGAGATCGCGGAAGAAGATTTCGGCGGTTTGTGGCCATCGCCACATCGGATGACGCGTGGCAAATTTACGTGGGATCGTGGAATCTCCGGATATTACGGCACCGAATCCGGATATGACATGTGTCGACATTTAGGCCATGTCGTACAATGTCCGTACCTACAGTACACCGGCAGCTGTACTTTTGCGTACGGAACTGTATTCTGATTGGTTCCGTACATCAGTAGATAGAGTCTGTGACAGAGATAGGACTTAGAAAAATTAGAAGATAGGACCCCCTTTCCCAGAGAGCTTCTGTACAAAAGGTCAACTTTGACCCTCCATAACTTACTGCTCAGGGGAGCAAATTCAGAGATTCTTTTTGCTATCGACTCAGGGGAGTATTGCCTTCTCACGGGTGCAGGTGGTCAGGGTTTTTGTCTGCCAGGGTTGCAGGTATTTTTGCTGAAACACAAAGGGGTTAGGATTATCCTAAAGGCTTCTTGGAAGTTGTCTACTCTGAGGACTTATGGAGGTCTCAGAGTTTCAAGTTATGGGCCCACCCTCTAGGGTACCAATCTTTAATGGAACTGGCTTCATATACTGGGAAAGTATGATGATAGGAGCTCTATGCGAAAAAAGGTTTTGGGGGATAGTGAGTGGACGGTTGGGGCGTCCATCAAGTCTTGGAATTCCTCTAGGGTTTGGAGGAACCAAATTCACCAGGAAAGAGGATCCACCTTCAACGGAGAAAACAAAAGAAGGAGAGGTGGTGGGCAAAAGAAAGGAGAAGGAGAGGGCCACACCAATAGCAAGTGGTTCGACATTCATGTCACCTATTCCGAGGAATGAGGAGAATGATGCTGAAACCTGGGACTTCAACAATATGGCGGCAAAGCACTTCATCCTACGCCATCTCACTCAAGGACTTGCTTGTCCTCATTTGCAGGTAGAAAGGGCATCCGATCTTTGGATGGCACTCATAGAGATGTACCGAAGTGGTACGATTCAGCAACAACAGTTGGCTGATCAGAAAGTAAAGGAGTATGTATACAATGGGGGAAATATGTTGGATTTTTGCAATGAGCTTGCTACACTCTTCATGGAGCTAGAGAGTGCGGGAAAAGATTTTAGTGAAAAAGAAAAGGTTAACTGTTTACTGATGAAGTTACCTGATGAGTTCTTGAACATAGTTTACCGTGTGTAGGACTTGCCTGACTCAAGGTGGATATGGAACTCAGTGGTAGGGATGATTCTCGTTCAAGAGAATACAATTGAGATCCGAAGGGGAGGAAAGATTGGCCAAGCCTTGGCAAGAGCGACCGATTGGAGGAACAGGGATTCCCGAAAACCGGTCGGACTCTATAGAGGTAGGGAGCAAAAAAACAGGCCGACGAGTTCGAACCAAGGGCTCCCAAAGGTTTATGTCATTTTTGTAAGAAACCGGGGCACTATATGGCAGAGTGCACTAAGCTAACCGAGCTTCGGTTAAAGGAGGGGCAGACCGGTGGTACCCTGAGAGGAAAGAAAAAGGCCCTTGTCACACAGGTACTTGAGGCGGAATCCGAGGACGAGGACGATGAGCTCCTTTTGGATGAGGAGTTGGAGGCGAAAAATGAGGTCGAAATTCCACGAAGGCAGAAATGTGCTTACGGTGGATTGAAAGGTGAAGCAGGCTGGATTGTAGATTGAGGTGCCTCCATGCACATGTGTAAGGATAGACACATGTTCACTAAGATAAGAAAGATTCCCACCGTAGAGATAGAGTACGGGGATGGGAAGATAGTCACCACTACACCGTGAATCGCTATTAGCGTACATGACGCTAATTGGGGTACCCCTTTTTTTGGGGCAAATTCTCAAATAGAATAAAGTACGCTAAATGTTTTTGCTCGTTATTTGAGGTACCCCGCTCAATGCGGTTCATAACTGTAATTTAGTGTACTTTTAAATAGTATTGTGTACGGACTGCCAGATCTGTACTATTCCGTACCTTTTAAATTTGAAAGTACAGAAAATACAATAATATATAATTGCGTAAATATTTTCCGGCATACGCAGATGTCAAAAAAACGCGACGGCGCACGATTTGAACAATGTCGTACATCTACATGTTTTAGCGTGGACATATTATGTGCCGAAATTTTTTACGAAGCAGTTTACAAATTAGAGTACATGATAAATTAGTATCATGGTGTACCCGAAAAAACACAATTTACCGTAAAGTACGCTAATTGTTTCATTACGCTATATTTTTTATACGCTAATAGCGATTCACGGTGTACTCTTGTAGGATCGGTAGATCTGAAAGTGTTAGTAGAAGGAAAGACATCCATATTAACATTCTCTGATGTATTGTTTATTCCGGAGCTGAACAAAAATCTTATCTCTACATCAGTATTAGATGATAAGGGTTTTTTTACTAGCACTAGTGAAGGAGGCTTTACTGCTAGTTATGAGGATGATGTCTATTTCATTGCTGAGAAAGGTAGCTATGGGATGTTTAGGCTGATCTTAAGTAATGAAAAGAAGAAACTTTATTATGCTGGTGTTCATGATATTATGATGTGGCATAAGAGGCTTGGCATGTGAATCTAGAAAAGTTAAGAGAGATGAAAAAGATGGGAGTGGTGGAAGGGATTCAGTTTAGTGAAAGTGATGATATAAGTGATTGTAGTGGATGTGCTCAAAGTAAAGCACACAAATTACCCTTTCCTAAGTCAGCCACCTATAAGGGAGAAAAAATTCTAGATCTAGTACACACAGATATTTGGGGACCGGCTAAAGTGCCCTCACCGGGGGGGAAGAGATTTATGATGACTATAACTGATGATTGGTCCCGGTATTCCCGGGTATATTTTTTGAAAAACAAGTCCGAAGCTGAGGATTGTTTAGACAATATAAAGCATGGAGCGAAAAACTCCATGAAACTCCAATCAAGAGAGTAAGGAGTGACAATAGTGGAGAGTATACTTCTAACCAGTTTGAGGATTTTCAGAGGGAAAATGGGGTTCAACACCAAAAGAGAGTTCCAGAAAATCCGGAACAGAATGGGGTAGCTGAAAGGTTAAATAGAACACTAAGTGATAGTGCTAGAAGTATATTGTCAGATAAAAAGATAGGAAAAAGGTTTTGGGCAGAAGCAATGAACTGTGCTAATTACCTCAAGAATAGAGTTCTTACTTCAGCTATAAAAGATCAAACACCTTATGAGAGATGGACAGGCCGGAAACCAGACATATCTCACTTAAAGGTTTTCGGTAGTCAAGTGTTCAGTCTAGATACTGATCGGTCCAATTGGAAGCTAGATCCTAAAGGAAGCTAGATCCTAAAGGAAAACCGCGATACTTATTAGGATATGATGAAGATGTTAAAGGATATAGAGTTTATGATCTAAAAAGGGAAGATATAATCTTAGTAAAGCATCTAGTAGTTATGGATGATGGAAAGTCTGTGGATCCCTTCAAATATACGAAGTCAGTAAAAATCAGATTTGAGTCAGAAAATTCCGATGACTTTGAGCTTCCTAACTATCCAGGTTTTAGAGAAGATGACATTCTTGCAGGAACAAATCAGACCGAAAAGGACTCGGTTGTGGAAACTCCAGTGACAACTCTACTCGAAGCGGAAGACGTGGTGGAAATTGATTCAAAATAAAGGGATAGGGGAGAAGCCGAGTTTGTTCGAAAGAATCCACGAGAACCATCTATTCCGGCCTCAGATTTTGAAGAGGGGAGGAGAAGTAGCAAAAGAATGCAAGAAAAACAGGTTAATAAGAAGGTAACTAAACTATCTCATCAAGATGAACCTTAAACTTATGGAGAGGCGATGACTTGTCTAGAAAGAAACCGGTGGAAGACAGCCATCAATGAGGAGATGGCTTCAATCATGGCAGCCGATACTTGGGAGCTGGTGGACTGTCCACCTAACCGAAAACCAATCGGTTGTAAGTGGGTTTTCAAACTAACACTGAACCCAGATAACACAATCGAGCGCTACATGGCCAGATTAGTGGCAAAGGGATTTACACAAAAGGAAGGAATTGACTACGAGGAAAACCTTTGCCCCGGTGGTCAGATTTCCCTCCGTCCACATACTTTTCAGTTTAGCAGCGGCGGAAGACATGGAAGTGCATCAGATGGACATCAAGACAACCTTTTTGCATGGAGAATTGGAAGAGGAGATCTTCATGCGACAACCCGAAGGTTTTGTGGAGGAAGGAGAGGGGAGTAAGGTATGCCGGCTGATTAAATCTCTTTATGGTTTGAAACAGGCACCTCGACAATGGAATAAGAAGCTTGATGAGTTTCTTACCGGTCTGGGATATATTCGGATCAGCTCAGATCACTTAATCTATGTTTTCGAAGATGAAGAAGGATTTATATTTATTGCAATTTATGTTGATGATTTGCTTGTTTTAAGTAAATCAATGGAAAAAATTAACAAACTGAAAACTGATCTTAAGGGAAGATTTGAAATGAAGGATAGGGGAGAAGCAAGATATATTTTGGAAATTCAAGTAGAGAGAGACCGAAAAAGGAAAATTATAAAACTGACTCAAAAGAAAGCAATAGGGAACATGTTTGACAAATTTCAAATGGATAAAGCTAATAGTTGTACAACTCTAATGGAGTTGAAGAAGGGAAGTGAGGGGAGTGAGGAAGAAGGAGTCATAGTCTTAGACGAGGAATTATCTCCTGATGAACAGAAGTTCATGCAGACTATTCCTTACAGGCAAGTAGTGGGAAGTCTAATCTATTTTATGAATTGTACCCGGCCGGATTTAGCTGCAGCTGTAGGAGTGCTGAGTAGAAGTCTAAATGCTCCCACTAAGAAGGATTGGGAGGAAGCTAAGAGAGTCCTTAGATATTTGGTAGGAACTAGGGATATATGGTTGCATTTGGGTGGGAAGAATACTGACATCACTACTTGGAGTGATGCTAGTTATGGTGATGCTCCGATGAGGAGATGCACTTCTGGATATGTATTATATGTGGGTGATGGGGCATGCTGTTGGAGTAGCAAACATCAAAAGGTTACTGCTCAGTCCACCATGGAGGCTGAGTATATGGCCTCTTGCTCTGCTGTAAAAGAATTGATGTGGGTCAAGTCTTTGCTTGGTGAGCTTGGTCACCTTAAGAGTGGTGTGCAGAAAATATTTTGTGATAATCAGGCAGCAATCGCTATTTCTGCTAATCCTAAACATCATTTTAAAGCCAAACACATGGACATCAGACTCAGCTTTGTTAGAGAGAAAGTAGAAAAAAAAATAATCAGTTTAGAGTATAGACCAGATGGTGAGATGGTAGCAGATATGATGACCAAACCAGTGCCTTCCCGTAAGCTAATTTTTTGCAGGGAGAAGTGTGGTCTGAAATTAAAGATTGACTAGAAAATAAGGGGAGTGTAGAAACTAATGGTTTTAAAGTATTTTCTAGGTCTGAAAAGAAATAAAGAAGCCAAGGCAGTCTACCTCTAACTTCTCTCTCCAACTCTCAAACTTGTCGCAGTCACTGAGAAATTGGAGAGGATGCTAGAGCCATGGCTACCTAGGCTATCCTGAGGTTTACGGGAAATTTATATTAGTTAGGGTTTATGTATTTAAAAGGTATGTGCCGGCAGCAGGAATTGATCCTTGTACCTATCGGCCGGCAGACATGATATAGCCGGTAGCCTTAGCCGTTAAGCCTAGCGGTAGTGTTACGTAGCATATAGTTTGATATTTATTTAAATGATTATACGTGCGATAAATCATTTAACTGAAATGGATTACGGGATACATAGATGCAGTAATATATAATGTACGAATTACGGTACGGACAAAAATCAATACCGCGCATTTGTTTCTTAATTGAAACAAATACCGCGCATGTATTTGTTACGGCTACGATTAAATCCGAATTTAATCGGACGGCCGGGATTAGCGCCGAGATCGCGGAGGAAGATTTTGGCGGTTTGTGGCCATCGCCACATCAGATGACGTGTGGCGAAATTCCGTTGGATTGTGGAATCTCCGGAGATTATGGCACCGAATCCGGATTTGACATGTGTCGACATTTTGGCCATGTCGTACAATGTCCGTACCTAAAGTACACCGGCAGTTGTACTTTTGCGTACGGAACTCAATTCTGATTGGTTCCGTACATCAGTAGATAGAGTCTGTGAGAGAGATAGGACTTAGAAAAATTAGAAGATAGGACCCCCTCTCCCAGAGAGCTTCTGTACAAAAGGTCAACTTTGACCCTCCATAACTTACTGCTCAGGGGAGCAAATTCAAAGATTCTTTTTGCTACCGACTCAGGAGAGTCTTGCCTTCACAGGGGTGCAGGTGGTCAGGGTTTTTTTTTTGCCAGGGTGGCAGTTATTTTTGCTGAAACACAAAGGGGTCAGGATTATCCTAGAGGCTTCTTGGAAGCTGTCTACTCTGAGGACTTATGGAGGTCTCAGAGTTTCAAAATTCGACAAGACCACGAAATTCGTGAAGTTGGTTCTACGCTGCCAAATCCTCTAATCAGACGGTTGACAGCGGCCGCGAACAAATACAGACGAGGCGTGTTTAGATCACTATCACTTTACGTTGTTTGAACTTCGGTGTAATTATTTGGTAGAACAAAATTTTGTCTGTAGTGAATTAGTTGTTTAGTGTTGAGAATGTGGTTTATGACATACCTTTAATACACAGGTATACTCACTGTATTTGTTGTGTTCGAATGTTAGATTTAAGGGTGGAATGCCTCCATTCAGCTTAGTGTAGTTTCGGTGTATAGAAGTAAGACTTAGTGAATTTGATTCATTAGGAACAAATGATATGAAAACTGTACACTCAGTTTTATGTAATTTAATTTCTGCATATCTCACAGATATGTGAGCGGAATTCATTGAAATTTTGTGTGTGTGTTCCTTTGTATGTTATCTACACTGTGGTAAATTTAATGACCATTGGGGCGTTTTTCTAAAAGTTATATTCTGTCAAAGATGATGTTTAGCCATCGCTATTTGTGGAAGCTTCCTCTCTTGATTTGTTCTACGATGACTACTGCTGCACCTTCTTCATCCGCAGTGCCAGCAGTTGTCTCAGAACAACAGGTCACGGGCCCGCCTTCACGAATTCCGATCTTTGATGGACGTGAATATTTGTATTGGGCAGATTTGGTTAAGTCTTACTTCAAGCAAGTGAAACTTATTGATGTGTTAAATGGATCACTGGCAGAATCTGATGCCATCTTTGATCAAAAAAATGACCAGGCTTTGCATTTAGCAAAGCTTATGATATCCAAAGAATTACATATGACATATATTAATGTTACAAAGGCATCAAATTTGTGGGATGCATTGAAATCTTCTTATGTTAAAGCTAGTGACCAGCATGAGATTATAACTGCTGGTCAGATCTATGAGTATAAGTACACAGGTGGTAGCATGGTGGAATACACTTATCGATTTCGAATTTTACTGTCAAAAAATGCATGTTCTAGGGGGACTTTCTCCCCTTATCATCAGGCCATGATTCTCCTAAAAGGGCTTCCTACTGAATATAAAAGAGCCTCAGATGAAATGAAAAAATTGTCTAAACCTCTTTGGATTTTGCAAACAACTATAAATTTTTTCTTGGCAAAAGAGGCAACTTAGACAGTTTTAGGATTTGGAAAACCAGCTATAACATTTACGGCTCAGTATCAGAGGGAAAATAGATATCAAGGGAATCAGTTTAATCCTCAGTTAGAGAAATGTGTTTATTGCTATACTGATGGTCACTCCTTCAGAGCTTGTCCTTTGTATATAAAAGCTATTGAAACAAGTACCTTTCGAAAAGGATGGAGACACCGCAGACCTCTCATTTCTCAAAAACCTCCGAATAAAACTGTTGCATTTTCAGCGGAGCATATGGAATTGAAGAAGAAAAACACCGAGGAAACGACACCTGATGTGATCAGTTTTCCAAAAACTGATGACAAAGAGTTCTTTGCTCTTTCCAAACTCGACATGATGGAAGGAGAAAAGGACCTCAAATGGATAATGGATTCCGGCAGCTCTTCACACATGTGCTGGAACAAGTCTTGGTTTAAAGAGATGTCTTCTATTCCTTTACGTCAGATCTTTTATGCTTGTGGCTATGCCGTTGAATCAAATGCCAAAGGAAACATAGATCTGGATTGTGTGATAGATGGAAAGGTTGTTAAGAGAACTTTGTATGATGTCTTGTATGTTCCAAAGTTCAAGAAAAATCTGTTTTCTACGTCTGTAGCTGAAAGCAAAGGCTTTGATGTTCTCCAAAAAAATGACAAGAAAATAGTGAGCAAGAATGGAAGAGTAGCTCTAGTAGGAACTAGAGGCCAAAACATTTTGTACCGCATGGACCTGGCTAATTAAATTGATTTTGCGTACTCGAGTGTCCTATGTGATAATGTTTTGTGGCATAAAAGGCTTGGTCATGTGCATCATGAGAGACTTACTAAGATGATAAAGCATGAAATTATAGAGGGAGTCAAGCTTGGTCAACAAGAGTCTCATGTGTGTGATGGTTGCGCTCTCAAAAAGCTTCACAAGCTTCTGATCACCGAGCCACAGATGTTCTTGGTATTATTCACTATGAAGTTTTCGGCCCTTTTATAGTTCCCTCTCTGGGTGGCAGCCGCTTATTTGTCACCTTTACAGACGATTACTCCGATATAGTTGCATATACTTCATGAAGGAGAAGAGAGAAGTCTTCACTCACTTTAAGCACTACAAAATCTGGGCAGAGAAACTTCACGGCAAATCTATTCTTGCTTTGCTGACGGATAATGGTTGAGAGTATGTATCTCATGCTTTTGCTGATTTTTTGAAAGAAAATGGCATCTCTCGTGAATTTACTGCCCGTACACATTGGAACAAAATGGTGTTGCCAAAAGACTTAATTGGACTTTGACTGAATGTGCTCGATTTATGATGGCCGATAAAGGTGTGGATCCAAAATTTTGGGGGGAAGAATTTCATTTTGCTTCGAACATCAGAAATAGAGTGGAAACTAAAGCTGTTAGGGGTAAGACACTTTTTTGAAGTGTGGACAAGCAGAAAGCCAAATGTCTGTCATTTTAGTGTTTTTGGTAGCAAATGCTATATCTTGGATAATCTTCCTAATTGGAAGCTTAGTCCAAAATCTGTACCTGGTGTCTTTTTAGGCTATAATGATGAATCTCCAGGTTATAGACTGTATAATCCTCAGAGAGGATGCCTTCAAACAGCCAGGATTATTCAGATTAAAGAAGAAAGTCAATCTGTTGACTTTTTTAGCATGGAGGCAGCTGAAAAGAATGAGAAAATACAAGAGTATATCATTCTTGAGCAGGTACCTTTTACTCCATCCTCTTCTATTTCTTCTACCTCTCTCCCAAATGCCTCTGGGCCATCTAATACTCTTTCTGGAGCTACTCCTTCTGTCGATGCTCCTCCCAATACACGCCTTGTGCAGCAAGGTAGGGAACCAACAGTTCTCGCGTCAGATTTTCCGGGGGGAAGAAGGCAAAGCAGCCGCCTTCGAGGCGACCGAGTTGAGAGTGCTTTTTCTGCAAGCACAAGGGAGCGGCTTACTATTCATGAAGCTTTTTTCGTTCCTGAAAAAGATCATTGGATCTCGGCTGCAAATGAAGAGATAAAGTTAATTATGGAAGCCCAAACTTGGGAACTTGTGGAGCTCCCAACGAACTGGAAAGCTATCGGTTGTAAGTGGGTCTTCAAATTAAAATTGAATCCTGATAATACAATTGAGAGGTATAAAACTAGACTGGTTGCTAAGGGATTTAGCTAAAAAGAGGGAATTGACTATGATGAGACCTTCTCTCCTGTGGTTCGCTTTCCTACTGTTAGAGTTTTGCTATCTCTTACTGCAATAAAGGATATGGAATTGCATCAGATGGATGTTAAGACGACTTTATTGCATGGTGATTTGGAGGAAGTAATTTATATGAAGCAACCAGAGATTTATGTAGAAAAAGGGAAAGAAAATATGGTCTGTAAACTGTTGAAGTCCCTGTATGGTCTGAAACAGGCTCGGAAACAATAGAACCTGAAATTAGATGAGTTTTTAACCAATCTTGGCTTTACCAAGATCAGTTCAGATCACTCAGTCTAAGTAATGCAAGGTGATGATAGAGTGATTTATGTGGCAGTATATGAAGATGATTTGCTACTGATTAGCAAATCCATCAATGAGATTAATAAAATAATATCAGTTCTGAATTCTCGGTTTGAAATGAAAGACTAGGGTGAGGCTAAGTATATTCTAGGAATTAAAGTAGAAAGAGACAGGAATCAGAAAATTATTTATTTAACTATAAAGGAAGCAATCAAGAACATGTTAGAAAAGTTTGGCATGTCAGAAGCAAAGGGGAGTGCCACTCCTATGGAATTGAGGCAAAATTTGGAGGGCACGGAAACGGATGGTGGTGTTTTGGTTGATGAATTCTTAGATTCATGGGAGGCAGATTCTATGTCCTCCATTCCTTACAGGCAGATTGTCGGAAGCCTCATTTATTTCATGAACCGTACTCGTCCTGACATCGCAGCAGCGGTTGGAACCTTGAGTCAAAGCCTGCAAAATCCAAAGAAGTCGGACTATGAGGCAGCAAAGAGAGTTCTTCGTTATCTCGCAGGAACTCAAAATCTTAAACTCTCTCTCAGTGGAGGGGAAGTCAAAATTCATACATGGAGTGATGCGAGCTACGGGGATATGCCCAGCCGATGCTCCACCATCGGATACATTTTGAAAATCGGAAGTGGAACTTGTTGCTGGAGCAGCAAATTTCAGTAGGTAACAGCTCAGTCTACCATAGAGGTTGAGTACATGGCTGCCACCTTGGCAGTTAAGGAGTTACTTTGGGTAAAGTCTCTTCTCCTAGAGCTTCTTTTTATGCAATCTGGACCATAGATTGTGTGGTGTGACAATCAGGCAGCAATCGCTATTGCATCTAGTCCCAATCATCACTTTAAGAGTAAGCACATAGATATTCAGCTACATTTTGTAATAGAAAAGGTCATCGAAAAAGTCATGAAGTTGAGTTATTTAGCGGGTGAGCAAATGGTGGTTGATATGATGACGAAACCCTTACCTGCTCCCAAATTGAAGTTTTGTATAGAGGCATGTGGACTGAGTGACTAGCAGAGTCTAAACCTTTAGGGGAGTGTTGTTTTTAGAAAGCTTTAGTCCTCTCTATGCCTCAGCTGTGAGGGAGAGAGAGCTGTTTAGGACTTCAGTTATTTTTGGTTGAGTTTGGTTCAGTACTTACCAAAATTAGTGTGATAGTGAAGTTGGGAGTTCACGGTTCATTCACACCTGGACACGCGTCTTCACTTGAGAGAATTGCGTGAGTATGTCCTCCGTGGACGTACAAAAATTCGGCAGAACCACGGGAATTCGTGAAGTTAGTTCTACAGTGCCAAATCGTCTAATCGGACGGTTGACAGCGGCCGCTAACAAATACTAACGAGGCGTGACTAGATCACTATCACTTTATGTTGTCAGAACTTCGGTGTAAATATTTGGTAGAACAAAATTTTGTTTGTAGTCAATAAGTTGTTTAGTGTTGAGAATGTGGTTTATTACATACCTTCAGTACACAAGTATACTCATAGTATTTGTTATGTTTCAATGTTAGATGTACGGCTAGAATGCCTCCATACAGCTTAGTGTAGTTTCGGTGTATAGAAGTAAGACTTAGTGAATTTGATTCATTAGGAACAAATGATATGTAAACTATAAACTCAGCTATATGTAATTTAATTTCTACATATCTCACAGATCTGTGAGCGGAATTCATTGAAATTTTGTGTGTGTGTGTTCCTTTGTATGTTATCTCAACTGTGGTAAATTTGAGGACCAATGGGACGTTTTTTTGAAAGTTATAGTCTGTCAAAGTTCTTGTTTAGCCATCTATATTTGTGGAAGCTTCCTCTTTTGATTTGTTATACGATGACTACTGCTGCATCTTCTTCATCTTCAGTGCCTATTGTTGTCTCAGAACAACATTAACGATATTACACAAAATTTTAGCGCAAACAAAAATTGTAACCTAACTTAGACAAACTGGTAGAGCTAACAGGAATTGTTACCTAATTTACACAATCTGTTAGCGCTAATAAGAATTGATACCTTCGTTACAAAAATTGTTAGCGCTGACAGAAATTGTTACCTTACTTACACAAAATGTTAGGGCTAAAAGTAATTGTAACCTAAATAACACAAACTATAGACTCTAACAGGAATTGTTACCTAATTTACACAAACTGTTAGCGTTAGCAAGATTTCTAACCTTAATTACACAAATTGTTACCGCTAACAAGAATTGTAACCCAACTTACAAAAACTGTAAGCGCTAACAATAATTATAACAAAACTTACTCAAATTGTTATACCTAACATGAATTATAATCTAAACTACTCAAACTGTTAGCGCATGCAAGAAATGTAACCTAACTTACACAAATTCTCACCTATAACAATAATTTTAGCCTAACTTACAAAAATTGTTATCGCTAACAAAAATTGTTATCTAAATAAACCAAACTGTCAGCGCTGAGAGGAGTTGTTACCTAAAGTACACAAACTTTTAGCACTAACAAGAATTGTTTTATAAATTACACAAACAGTTAGCGCTAACAGTAATTGTAACCTAAATTACACAAACTGTTAGCGCTAACAAGAATTGTTACCTACTTTATACAAACTGTTAGCGCTAACAGGAATTGTAACCTAACTTACACATACTCATAGCGCTTGTAAGAAATGTAACCTAACTTACACAACTGTTAGCGCAAACAAGAATTGTTACCTTACTTACACAAACTGTTAGCTCTAACACAAATTATTACCCATATTACACAAACTGTTAGCTATTACATATATTACACAAACTTTTAGTGCGAACAAAAATTGTAACTTAACTTAGACAAACTGTTAGTGCTCACAGGAATTGTTACCAAACTTACACAAACTGTTAGCACTAACAGTAACAGTTACCTAAATTATTGAAATTGGCAAAGCTAAAAGGATTTGTTACCCTATTTACACAAACTGTTAGCGCTAACTGGAATTGTTACCTTCCTTACACAAATTGTTAGCGCTAACAGTAATTGTAACCTAAATTACACAAACTGTTAGCGCTAACAGGAATTGTTACCCAACTTACACAAACTGTTAGCGCTAACAAAAATTGTTATCTAAATTACACAAACTCTTAGCGGTAACAAAAATTGTTACCTAAAGTACACAAATTGTTAGCGCTAACAGGAATTGTTATCTAAATTACACAAAGTTTTAGAGCTAACAAGAATTGTTACCTAATTTACAAAAAATGTTAGAGGTAACAAGATTTGTTATCTAAATTACACCATTAGTTAGCGCTAACAAGAATTGTTACCTAACTTACACAAACTGTTAGCGCTAATTGGAATTGTCACCAAATTTACACAGACAGTTAGCGCTAACAGGTGTTGTCACCTATTTTACACAAACTGTTAGCGTTAACAAGTATTGTTAACTAAATTACACAACCTGTTAGCACTAACAAGAATTGTTACCTAACTTACACAAACTGTTAGCGTTAACAGGAATTGTTACCTAAATTACACAAACTGTTAACGCTTACAGTAATTGTCACCTAACTTACACAAACTGTTAGCACTAACACGAATTATCACCAATTTTACACAAATTGTTAGAGTTTACAAGAAATGGTATATAAATTACACAAACTGTTAGAGATAACAATATTTTTCACCTAACTTACACAAACTGTTAGCGCTTACAGGAATTATCACCTATTTTACACAAACAGTTAGCGCTACCAAAAATTGTTTTCTAAATTACACAACTTGTTAGCGCTAACAGGAATTGTCACCTAACTTACACAAACTGTTAGCGAAAACAAGATTTGTTACCTAAATTACACAAACTATTAGCGCTAACAGGAATTGTCACCTATTTTACACAAAATGTTAGCGCTAACATGAAATGTTATCTAAATTACACAAACTGTTAGCGCTAACAAGAATTGTCACCTATTTCGCACAAACTGTTAGCTCTAACAAGAATTGTTATCTAAATTACACAAAATATTAGCCATAACAGGAATTGTCACCTAACTTACAAAAATTGTTAGCGATAACAGCAATTGTTACCTAACTTACACAAATTGTTAGCGTTAACAAGAATTTTTATCTAAATTACACAAACTGTTAGCCTTAATATGAATTGTTACCTAACTTACACAGACAGTTAGCGCTAACAGGTATTGTCACATATTTTACACAAACTGTTAGCATTAACAATAATTGTTAGGTAAATTACACAACCTGTTAGCACTAATAAGAATTTTTACCTAACTTACACAAAAATTTTACTCTAACAAGAATTGTCACCTAACTTACACAAACTGTAAGCGCTAACAGGAATTGTCACCTAACTTACACAAATTGTTAAGCTACCAGATATTGTTTTCTAAATTACACAAACTCTGAGCGCTAACAAGAATTGTTAACTAACAAGAATTGTTCACTAACTTACACAAACTGTTTACACTAAGAGGATTTGTCACCTTTTTTACACAAATTGATAGAGTTAAGAAGAATTGTTAGCTAAATTACACAAATTGTTAGTGCTAACAGGAATTGTTACCTAACTTACATGATTTTTTAGCCCTAATAGGAATTGTTACCTAACTTACACAAACTGTTAGCGCTAACACGAATTGTTATCTAAATTACCCAAACTGTTAGCGTTAAGAAGAATTGTTACCTAACTTACACAAGCTTTAAGATCTAACAAAAATTGTTACCTATATTACACAAACTGTTAGCTATTACCTATATTACACAAACTTCTAGCGCGAACAAAAATTGTAACCTAACTTAGACAAACTGGTAGAGCTAAAAGGAATTGTTACCTAATTTACACAATCTATAGCGCTAATAAGAATTGATACCTTCGTTACAAAAATTGTTAGCGCTAACATGAATTGTTACCTAATTTACACAAAATGTTTGCGTTAGCAAGATTTCTAACCTTACATACACAAACTGTTATCGCTAACAAGAATTGTAACCCAACTTAGAAAAACTGTAAGCGCTAACAATAATTATAACTAAACTTACACAAATTGTTACACCTAACACGAATTGTTATCTAAACTACTCAAACTGTTAGCGCTAGCAATAATTGCAACCTAACTTACACAAATTCTCACCTCTAACAATAATTTTAGCCTAACTTACACAAATTGTTATCGCTAACAAAAATTGTTATCTAAACAAACTAAACTGTTAGCGCTGAGAGGAGTTCTTACCTAAAGTACACAAACTTTAACCACTAACAAGAATTGTTTTATAAATTACACAAACTGTTAGCACTAATAGTAATTGTAACCTAAATTACACAAACTGTTAGCGCTAACAAGAATTGTTACCTACCTTATACAAACTGTTAGCACTAACAGTAATTGTAACCTAACTTACACAAACTGTTAGTGCTAACAAGAATTATAACCTGAACAACACAAACTATTAGCTCTAACAGGAATTGTTACCTAACTTACACATACTCTTAGCGCTAACAATAATTGTTACCTAACTAACACAAACTGTTAGCTCTAACAGAAATTATTACCCATATGACACAAACTGTTAGTGCGAACAAAAACTGTAACCAAACTTAGACAAACTGTAAGTGCTCACAGGAAGTTTTACCAAACTTACACAAATTATTAGCCCTAACAGTAACTGTTACCTAAATTATAGAAATTGGTAGAGCTAAAAGGAATTGTTACCCTATTTACACAAACGGTTAGCGCTAACAAGAATTGTTACCTTCCTTACACAAATTCTTAGCGCTAACAGTAATTGTGACCTAAATTACACAAACTATTAGCGCTAATAGGAATTGTTACCTAATTTACACAAACTGATAGCGCAAACAAGAATTGATTTCTAAATTACACAAACAGTTAGCGCTAACAGGAATTGTCACCTAACTTACACAAACTATTAGCGCTAACAGGAATTGTTATCTAAATTACAAAAACTGTTAGCGCTAACAGGAATTGTTACCTAACTTACACAAACAGTTAGCGCTAACAAAAATTGTTATCTAAATTACACAAACTCTTAGCGGTAACAAAAATTGTTACCTAACGTACACAAATTGTTAGCGCTAACAGGAATTGTTATCTAAATTACACAAAGTTTTAGAGCTAACAAGAATTGTTACCTAACTTACAAAAATTGTTAGCGGTAACAAGAATTGTTATCTAAATTACACAATCAATTAGCGCTTACAAGAATTGTTACCTAACTTACACAAACTGTTAGCGCTAATAGGAATTGTCACCAAACTTACACAAACTAATAGCGCTAACAAGAATTGTCACCTAATTTACACAAACTGTTAGCGTTAACAAGAATTGTTATCTAAATTACACAAACTATTAGCGCTAACAGGAATTGTCACCTAACTTACACAAACTGTTAGCGTTAAAAGGAATTGTTACCTAAATTACACAAACTGGTAGTGCTTACAGGAATTGTCACCTAACTTACACAAACAATTAGCGCTAACAAAAATCGTTTTCTAAATTACACAACCACTTAGCGCTAACAGGAATTGTTACCTAAATTACACATACTGTTAGCGCTAACAGGAATTGTCACCTATTTTACACAAAATGTTAGCGCTAACATGAAACGTTATCTAAATTACACAAACTGTTAGCGCTAACAAGAATTGTCACCTATTTCACACAAACTGTTAGCTCTAACAAAAATTGTTATCTAAATTACACAAACTATTAGCGATAACAAGAATTGTCACCTAACTTACAAAAACTGTTAGCGCTAACAGCAATTGTTACCTAACTTACGCAAATTGTTAGCGTTAACAAGAATTTTTATCTAAATTACACAAACTGTTAGCCTTAATATGAATTGTAACCTAACTTACACAGACAGTTAGCGCTAACAGGTGTTGTCACCTATTTTACACAAACTGTTAGCGTTAACAAGTATTGTTAACTAAATTACACAACCTGTTAGCACTAACAAGAATTGTTACCTAACTTACACAAATTTTTTGCTCTAACAAGAATTCTCACCTAACTTACACAAATTGTAAGCGCTAACAGGAATTGTCACCTTACTTACACAAATTGTTACGCTACCAGATATTGATTTCAAAATTACACAAACTCTTAGCGCTAACAAAAATTGTTAACTAACTTACACAAACTATTAGCGCTTAGAGGATTAGTCACCTTTTACACAAATTGATAGCGTTAACAAGAATTGTTAGCTAAATTACACAAACTGTTAGTGCTAACAGGAATTGTTACCTAACTTACACAAATAATTAGCGATAACAGGAATTGTTACCTAACTTACATGATTTTTTAGCCCTAACAAGAATTATTACCTAACTTACACAAACTTTTAGCCCTAACAGGAATTGTTACCTAACTTACACAAACTGTTAGCGCTAACGCGAATTGTTGTTTAAATTACACAAACTGTTAGCGCTAACAAGAATTGTTACCAAACTTACACAAACTGTTACCGCTAACAGGAATTGTCACCTAATTTACACAAACTGTTAGCGCTAACAAGAAGTGTCACCTAACTTACACAAACTGTAAGCTCTAACAAAAATTGTTACCTATATTACACAAACTGTTAGCTATTACCTATATTACACAAACTTTTAGCGCGAACAAAAATTGTAACCTAATTTAGACAAACTGTTAGTGCTAACAGGATTTGTTACCTAACTTACACAAACTGTTAGCGCTAACACGAATTGTTATCTAAATTACACAAACTATTAGCGCTATTAAGAATTGTCACCTAACTTACACAAAATTTTAGCGTTAACAAGAATTGTAACCTAAATTACACAAACTGATAGCGCTAACAAGAATTGTCACCTAACTTACACAAACTGTTAGCGCATACATGAATTGTCACCTATTTTACACGAACAGTTAGCGCTAACAAAAAATGGTTTCTAAATTACACAACTTGTTAGCGCTAACAGGAATTGTCACCTAACATACACAAACTGTTAGGGCTAACAGCAATTGTTACCTAACTTACACAAATTGTTAGCTTTAACAATAATTGTTATCTAAATTACACAAACTGTTAGAATTAACATGAATTGTAACCTAACTTACACAAAGTGTTATCACTAACAAGTATTGTAACCTATTTTACACAAACTAATAGCGCTAACAAGAATTGTCACCTAATTTGAACAAACTATTAGCTCTAACAGGAATTGTCACCTATTTTACACAAACTGTTAGCGCTAGCATGAAATGATATCTAAATTACACAAACAGTTAGCGTTATCAGGAATTGTCACCTATTTTACAGAAATTGTTAGCGCTAATAATAATTGTTATCTAACTTACATAAACTGTTAGAGAAAACATGAATTGTTACCTAACTTACAAAAACTATTAGCGCTAACAGCAATTGTTACCTATAGAAACTAATGGCTTTATTAGTATTTTCTAGGTCTGAAAAGAAATACAGAAGTCGAGGCAGTCTATCTCTAACTTCTCTCTCCAACTCTCAAACTTGTCGCAGTCACTGAGAAATTGGAGAGGAAGCTAGAGCCATGGCTACCTTGGCTATCCTGAGGTTTACGGGAATTTTATATTAGGGTTTATTTATTTATTTAAAAGGTATGTGCCGGCGGCAGGATTTGATCCTTGTACCTACGGCCGGCAAATCGGGAATAGCCGGTAGCCTTAGCCGTTAAGTCTAGCAGTAGTGTTACGTACTATATAGTTTGATATTTATTTATATATGTATACGTACGATAATTCATTTAACTGAAATGAATTACGGGATACATAGATCCGGTAATATATTATGTACGAATTACGGTACGGACAAAAATCAGTACAACGCATTTGTTTCGTAAGTGAAACAAATACCGCGCATGTATTTATTACGGCTACGATTAAATCCGAATTTAATCCGACGGCCGGGATTAGCGCCGAGATCGCAGAGGAAGATTTCGGCGGTTTGTGGCCATCGCCACATGGGATGACACGTGGCGAAATTCCGTTGGATTGTGGAATCTTCGGAGATTATGGCACCGAATCCGGATTTGACATGTGTCGACATTTTTGCCATGTCGTACAATGTCCGTACATAAAGTACACCGGCAGCTGTACTTTTGCGTACGGAACTCAATTCTGATTGGTTCCGTACATCAGTAGATAGAGTCTGTGAGAGAGATAGGACTTAGAAAAATTAGAAGATAGGACCCCCTCTCCCAAAGAGCTTTTGTACAAAAGGTCAACTTTGACCCTCCATAACTTACTGTTCAGAGGAGCAAATTCAGAGATTCTTTTTGCTTCCGACTCAAGGGAGTCTTGCCTTTACAGGGGTGCAGGTGGTCAGGGTTTTTGTCTGCCAGGGTGGCAGGTATTTTTGCTAGAACACAAAGGGGTCAGGATTATCCTAGAGGCTTCTTGGAAGCTGTATACTCTGAGGACTTATGGAGGTCTCAGAGTTTCATTACCTAACTTACACAAATTGTTAGCGTTAACAAGAATTGAAATCTAAATTACACAACCTGTTTGCACCAACAAGAATTGTTACCTAACTTACACAAACTGTTAGCGCTAATAGGAATTGTCACCAAGCTTACACAAACTAATAGCGCTAAGAAGAATTGTCACCTAATTTACACAAACTGTTAGTGTTAACAAGAATTGTTATCTAAATTTCCCAAACTATTAGCGCTAACAAGAATTGTCGCCTAACTTACACAAACTGTTAGCGTTAACAAGAATTGTTATCTAAATTACACAAACTGTTAGCGCTAACAAGAATTGTCACCTATTTTACACAAACTGTTAGAGCTAACATGAAATGTTATCTAAACTACACAAACGGTCAGCGCTATTAGGAATTGTCACCTATTTCACACAAACTGTTAGCTCTAACAGAAATTGTTATCTAAATTACACAAACTGTTAGCGAAAACAGGAATTGTCACCTAACTTACAAAAACTGTTAACGCTAACAGCAATTGTTACCTAATTTACACAAATTGTTAGCGTTAACAAGAATTTTTATCTAAATTACAAAAATTGTTAGCATTAACATGAATTGTAACCTAACACAGACAGTTAGCGCTAACAGGTATTGTCACCTATTTTACACAAATTGTTAGCGTTAACATGAATTGTTAACTAAATTACACAACCTGTTAGCACTAACAAGAATTGTGAACTAAATTACACAACCTGTTAGCACTAACAAGAATTGTAACCTAACTTACACAACAAATTTGCGCTAACAGGAATTGTCACCTAACTTACACAAATTGTTACGCTACCAGATATTTTTTTCTAAATTACACAAACTCTTAGCGCTAACAAGAATTGTTAACTAACTTACACAAAATGTTAGCGCTAAGAGGATCTGTCACCTTTTTTACACAAACTGTTATTGCTAACAGGAATTGTTACCTAACTTACACAAATAATTAGCGATAAAAAGAATTGTTACCTAACTAACATGATTTTTTAGCCCTAACAGGAATTGTTACCTAACTAACATGATTTTTAAACCCTAACACAAATTGTTATCTAAATTACACAAACTGTTAGCGCTAACACAAATTGTTATCTAAATTACACAAACTGTTAGCGCTAACTAGAATTGTTACCCAACTTACACAATCTGTTAGCGCTAACAAAATTTGTTATCTAAATTATACAAACTATTAGCGCTAACAAGAATTGTCACCTAACTTACACAAAATGTAAGCTCTAATAAAAATTGTTACCTATATTACACAACCTCTTAGCTATTACCTATATTACACAAACTTTTAGCGCAAACAAAAATTGTAACCTAACTTAGATAAACTGTTAGTGCTAACAGGAATTGTTTCCTAACTTACACAAACTGTTAGCGCTAACACGAATTGTTATCTAAATTACACAAACTGTTAGCGCTAACAAGAATTGTTACCAAACTTACACAAACTATTAGCGTTAACAAGAATTGTTATCTAAATTACACAAACTATTAGCGCTAACAAGAATTGTCACCCAACTTACACAAATTGTTAGCCTTAAGAGGAATTGTAACCTAAATTACACAAACTGTTAGAGCTAACAAGAATTGTCACCTAACTTACACAAACTATTAGCACTAACAGGAATTGTCACCTATTTTACACAAATTGTTCGCGTTAACAACGGATGTTATCTAAATTACACAAACTTTAAAGCTAACAAGATTTGTCACCTAACTTATACAAACTGTTAGCGCTTACATGAATTGTCACCTAATTTACACAAACAATTAGTGCTAACAAAAATTGTTTTCTTAATTACACAACCTGTTAGCGCTAACAGGAATTGTCACCTAACTTACACAAACTGTTACCGTAGACAGGAATTGTCACCTATTTTACACAAACTGTTAGCGCTAACAAGAATTGTTATCTAAATTACACAAACATTTAGCGATAACAGGAATTGTCACCTAACTTACAAAAACTGTTAGCGCTAACAGCAATTGTTACCTAACTTACACAAATTGTTAGCGTTAACAAGAATTGTTATCTAAATAACATAACCTGTTAGCACTATCAAAAATTGTTACCTAACTTACACAAACTGTTAGTGCTCATAGGAACTGTCACCAAACTTACACAAACTAATAGCGCTAACAAAAATTGTCACCTAATTTACACAAATTGTTAGCGTTAACAAGAAATGATATCTAAATTACACAAAGTGTTAGAGCTAACAAGATTTGTCACCTAACTTACACAAACTATTAGCGCTTATAGGAATTGTCACCTATTTTACACAAACACTTAGCGCTAACAAAAATTGATTTCTAAATTTCACAACTTGTTAGCGCTTACAGGAATTGTCACCTAACTTACACAAACTGTTAGCGTAGACAATAATTGTTACCTAAATTACACAAACTGTTAGCGCAAACAAGAATTGTCCCCTATTTTACACAAACTGTTAGCGCTAACATGAAATGTATCTAAATTACACAAACTGTTAGCGCTAACAGGAATTGTCACTTAATTCACACAAACTTTTAGCTCTAACAAGATTTTTTATCTAAATTACACAAACTATTAGCGATAATAGGAATTGTCACCTAACTTACAAAAACTGTTAGCGCTAACAACAATTGTTACCTAACTTACACAAATTGTTAGCATTAACAATAATTTTTATCTAAATTACACAAACTCTTAGCCTTAACATGAATTGTAACCTAACTTACACAGAGAGTTAGCGCTAACAGGTATTGTCACCTATTTTACACAAATTGTTAGCGTTAACAAGAATTATTAACTAAATTACACAACCTGTTAGCACTAACAAGAATTGTAACCTAACTTACACAAAAAAATTGCGCTTACAAGAATTGTCACCTAACTTACACAAATTGATACGCTACTAGATATTGATTTCTAAATTACACAAACTCTTAGCGCTAACAAGAAATGTCAACTAACTTACACAAACTGTTAGTGCTAAGAGGAATTGTTACCTTACTTACACAAATAATTAGCGATAACAGGAATTGTCACCTAACTTACACAAACTGTTAGTGTTAACACGAATTGTTATCTAAATTACACAAACTAATAGCGCTAACAAGAATTGTTACCTAACTTACACAAAATTTTAGCCATAACAGGAATTGTTACCTAACTTACACAAACTGTTAGTGTTAACACGAATTGTTATCTAAATTACACAAACTAATAGCGCTAACAAGAATTGTTACCTAACTTACACAAACTGTTAGCGCTAACAAGAATTGTTATCTAAATTATACAAACTGTTAGCGCTAACAGGAATTGTTACCTAACTTACACAAACTGTTAGCGCTAATAGGAATTGTCACCTAACTTACACAAACTGTTAGCGCTAACAAGAATTGTCACCTAACTTACACAAACTGTACTCTCCTTCAGTGACTACAACAAGTATGGGGGCGAGAGAGAGAGAAGAAATAGAGGCAGGCTGCCTACATTTTCTTTTCTAATAATTTAGACCTAGAAAATATAATAAAAACCATGTATTTCAACATAACCCAACTTAGACAAACTGTTATTGCTAAAAGGAACTGTTACCTAACTTACACAAATTGTTAGCGTTAACAAGAATTGTTATCTTAATTTCACAAACTATTAACGCTAACAGGAATTGTCCCCTAACTTATACAAACTGTTAGCACTAACAAGAATTGTCACCTATTTTACACAAATTGTTAGCGTTAACAACAAATGTTATCTAAATTACACAAACTGTTAGAGCTAACAAGATTTGTCACCTAACTTACACAAACTGTTAGCGGTTACATTAATTGTCACTTATTTTACACAAACAGTTAGCGCTAACAAAAATTGTTTTCTAAATTACACAACCTGTTAGCGCTAACAGTAATTGTCACCTATCTTACACAAACTGTTACCGTAGACATAATTGTAACCTAAATTACACAAACTATTAGCGCTAACAGGAATTGTCACCTATTTTACACAAACTGTTTGCGCTAACATGAAATGTTATCTAAATTACACAAACTGTTAGCGCTTAGAGGAATTGTCACCTATTTTACACAAACTTTTAGCGCTAACAAGAATTGTTATCTAAATTACACAATTTGTTAGCGATAACAGGAATTGTCACCTAACTTACAAAAACTGTTAGCGCTAACAAGAATTGTTATCTAAATTACACAAAGTGTTAGCCTTAACATGAATTGTTACCTAACTTACATTGATTGTTATCGCTAACAAGTATTGTAACCTATTTTACACAAACTGTTAACGTGAACAATAATTGTTATATAAATTACACAAACTATTAGCGCTAACAGGAATTGTCACCTAACATACACAAACTATTAGCGTTAACAAGAATTGTTACCTAAATTACACAAACTATTAGCGCTAACAGGAATTGTAACCTAACTTACACAAACTGTTAGCACTAACAAGAATTGTCACCTATTTTACACAAATTGTTAGTGTTAACAAGAAATGGTATCTAAATTACACAAACTAATAGACCTAACAAGATTTATCACCTAACTTACACAAACTGTTAGCGCTTACAGGAATTGTCACCTATTTTCCACAAACACTTAGCGCTAACATTTTTTTTTTTCTAAATTACACAACCTGTTAGCGCTAACAGAAATTGTCACCTAACTTACACAAAGTGTTAGCGTAAATAAGAATTATTACCTAAATCACACAAACTGTTAGCGCTAGCAGGAATTGTCACCAGTTTTACACAAACTGTTAGCGCTAACATGAAATGTTATCTAAATTTCACAAACTATTAGCGCTAACAGGAATTATCACCTATGTCACACAAAGTTATAGCTCTAACAAGAAATAATATCTAAATTACACAAACTGTTAGCGATAACAGGAATTGTCACTTAACTTACAAAAACTGTTAGCGCTAACAACAATTGTTACCTAAATTACACAAATTGTTAGCGTTAACAAGAATTTTTATCTAAATTACACAATTTGTTAGCCTTAACATGAATTGTAACCTAACTTACACAGATAGTAAGCGCTATCAGGTATTGTCACCTATTTTACACAAACTCTTACCTTTAACAATAATTGTTAACTAAATAACACAACCTGTTAGCACTAACAATAATTGTTACCTAACTTACACAAAAAATTTGCGCTAACAAGAATTGTCACCTTACTTACACAAACTGTAAGCGCTAACAGGAATTGTCACCTAACTTACACAAATTGTTACGCTACCATATATTTTTTCCTAAATTACACAAATTTTTAGCGCTAACAAGAATTGTTAACTAACTTACACAAACTGTTAGCGCTAAGAGGATTTGTCACTTTTTTTAAACAAACTGTTAGCGCTAACAAGAATTTTTATCTAAATTATACAAAGTGTTAGCGCTAATAGGAATTGTTACCTAAATTACACAAATAGTTAGCGCTAACATGAATTGTCACCTAACTTACACAAACTGTTAGCGTTAACAAGAATTGTCACCTAACTTACACAAACAATAAGCTCTAACAAAAATTGTTACCTATATTACACAAATTGTTAGCTATTACCTATATTACACAAACTTTTAGAGCGAACAAAAATTGTAACCTAACTTAGACAAACTATTAGTGCTAACAGGAATCGTTACCAAACTTACACATATTGTTAGCGCTAACAGTAACTGTTACCTAAATTATAGAAACTGGTAGAGCTAAAAGGAATTGTTACCTAATTTACACAAACTGTTAGCGCTAACAAGAATTGTCACCTTCCTTACACAAATTGTTTGCGCTAACAGAATTTGTAACCTAACTTACACAAACTGGAAGCGCTAACAAGAATTGTTATTTAAATTACAAAAACTGTTAGCGCTAACAGAATTTGTTACCTAACTTACACAAACTGTTAGCGCTAACATGAATTGTTATCTTAATTACACAAAGAGCTAGCGCTAACAAGAATTGCTACCTAACTTACACAAACTGTTAGCGCTAATAGGAATTGTCACCTAACTTACAAAACAAATATCGCTAACAAGAATTGTCACCTGATTTTCACAAACAGTTAGTGTTAACAAGAATTGTTATCTAAATTACACAAACTATTAGCGCTTACAGGAATTGTCACCTAACTTACACAAACTGTTAGCGTTAACAGAAATTGTAACCTAAATTACACAAACTGTTAGCGCTAACAGGAATTGTCACTTAACTTACACAAACTGTTAGCACTAACAAGAATTGTCACCATTTTTATACAAAATGTTAGAATTAACAACAAATGTTATCTAAATTACACAAACTTTTAGAGCTAACAAGATTTGTCACCTAACTTACACAATTGTTAGCGCTTACATGAATTGTCACCTATTTTAAACAAACAGTTAGTGCTAAGAAAAATTGTTTTCTAAATTACACAACTTGTTAGCGCTAACAGGAAATGTTATCTTAATTACACAAACTGTTAGCGGTAACACGAATTGTCACCTATTTTACACAAACTGTTAGCGCTAACAAGAATATTTATCTAAATTACACAAACTGTTAGCAACAACAGGAATTGTCACCTAACTTACAAAAACTGTTAGCGCTAACAGCAATTGTTACCTAACTTACACAAATTGTTAGCGTTAACAAGAATTGTTATCTAAATTACACAAATTGTTAGCCTTAACATGATTTGTAACCTAACTTACACAGACTGTTATCGCTAACAAGTATTGTAACATATTTTACACAAACTGTTAGCGTTAACAAGAATTGTTATCCAAATTACACAACCTGTTAGCACTAACAAGAATTGTAACCTAACTTACACAAACTATTAGTGCTAACAGGAATTGTCACCTAACTTACACAAATTCTTACGCTACCAGAAATTGATATCTAAATTACACAAACTCTTAGCTCTAACAAAAATTGTTAACTAACTTACACAAACTGTTAGCGCTAACAAGATTTGTCACCTTTTTTAATAAACTGATAGAGTTAACAAGAATTGTTAGCTAAATTACACAAACTATTAGCGCTAACAATAATTGTTACCTTACTTACACAAACTATTAGCGCTAACAAGAATTGTTATCTAAATTAAACAAACTGTTAGCGCTAAAAGGAATTGTTACCTAGCATACAGAAACTGTTACCGCCAACAGGAATTGTCTCCTAACTTACACAAACTGTTAGTGCTAACAAGAATTGTCACCTAACTTACACAAACTGTTAGCGCTAACAAGAATTCTCACCTATTTTAAATAAACTGTTGGCGTTAACATGAATTGTTATCTAAATTACTCAAACTGTTAATGCTAACAAGAATTGTTACCCAACTTACACATTTTTGTTAGCGATTACAAGAATGTTATCTAAATTACACAAACTTTTAGCGGTAACAAGAATTGTTACCTAACTTACAAAAATTGTTAGCGCTAACAAGAATTTTCACCTAACTTACACAAACTGTTAGCGTTAACAGGAATTGTTACCTAAATTACACAAATTGTTAACGCTAACAGGAGTTGTTACCTAACTAACACAAACTGTTACGCTAACAAAAATTGTTATCTAAATTACACAACTGTTAGCGGTATCATGAATTGTTACCTAACTTACACAAACTGTTAGCGCTAAGAAAAATTGTTATCTAAATTACACAAATAGCTAGCGCTAACAAGAATTGTTATCTAAATTACACAAACAATTAGTGTTAACAGGAATTGTCACCTAACTTACACAAACTGTTAGCGCTAACAGGAATTGTTATCTAAATTACACAAACTGTTAGCGCTAACAAGAATTGTTACCCTACTTACACATTCTTGTTAGCGTTAACAAGAATGTTATCTAAATTACAAAAACTTTTAGCGGTAACAAGAATTGTTACCTAACTTACAGAAATAGTTAGCGCTAACTAGAATTGATATCTAAATTACACAAACTTTTGGCGCTAACAATAATTATTACCTAACTTACACAAATAATAGCGCTAACATGAATTGTTATCTAATTTACACAACAGTTAGCGTTAACAAGAATTGTTACCTAATTTACACAAATTGTTAGCGCTAACAGGGAATTCTCACCTAACTTACACTAATTGTTAGCACTAAGAAAGATTTGTCACCTAGTTTACACAAAATGTTAGTAATAGGAATTGTCACCTAACTTACACAAACTGTTAGCCTTAACAATAATTTTTATCTAAATTACACAAACTATCAGCGCTAACATGAATTTTCACCTAACTAACACAAACTATCAGCACTAACACAAAATGTCACCTATTTTACACAAATTGTTAGCGTTAACAAGAAATGTTATCTAAATTACGCAAACTGTTAGCGCTAACAAGAATTGTCACCTAACTTACACAAACTGTTAGCGCGTGACAATCTTACACAATATGTTAGCGCTAACAGGAATTGTCACCTAATTTACACAAATTATTACGCTACCAGAAACTGTTATCTTAATTACCCAAACTCTTCGCGCTAACAAAAATTGTTACCTAACTTACAGAAATTGTTACGCTAACAATAATTATTATCTAAATTACACAAGTGTTAGGGGTAGCATAAATTGTTACCTAACTTACACAAAGTGTTAGCGCTAACAGGAATTGTTACCCAACTTACACACACTGTTAGCGCTAACAAGAATTGTTATTTAAATTACACAAAATGTTAGCCGTAACAAGAATTGTTACCTAACTTACACAAAATGTTGCTCTAACAAGAATTGTTATCTAAATTGCACAAACTGTTAGCGCTAACAGGAATTCTCCCCTATTTTACACAAACTAATAGCGTTAACAATAATTATTATCTAAATTACACAAAGTGTTAGAGCTAACTGGAATTGTTACCTAACTTACACAAATAATTAGTTAGGAATTATTACCCTAACTTATACAAACTTTTAGCTGTGGTGTTACCAACATACACCAACTGTTACTGCTAACAAAAATTATTCCTTTACTCACACAAGCTGCTATGCAACAAAATTGTTATTTATATTACACAAACGTTTAGTAGCGGGAATTGTCACCTATCTTACACAATTGGCTAACAAGAATTGTTACCTAAATTACACAAATTGTTAGCGCTAACATGATTTGTCACCTATCTTACACAAACTAATACGCTAACAAAAATTGTTGTCTAAATTACACAACTGTTTGCGCTAACATGAATTGTTACCTAACTTCCACAAACTGTTAGTGGTAACAAAAATTGTTATCTAAATTACACAAACTGTTAGCGGTAACAGGAATTGTCACCTAACTTACACAAACTGTTAGCGCTAACAGGAATTGTCACCTATTTTACACAAACTGTTAGCGTTAACAATAATTGTTATCTAAATTAAACAAACTGTTAGCGCTAACAGGAATTGTCACCTAGCTTACACAAACTGTTAACGTTAACAAGAATTGTTACCTAAATTACACAAATTGTTAGCGCTAACATGATTTGTTACCTAACTTACACAAACTAATACGCTAACAAAAATTGTTGTCTAAATTACACAACTGTTTGCGGTAACATGAATTGTTACCTAACTTCCACAAACTGTTAGCGGTAACAAAAATTGTTATCTAAATTACACAAACTGTTAGCGGTAACAAGAATTGTTACCTAACTTACACAATCTAAGCAAAGTTTGCAGGCTCATAAAGTCCTTTTATGGACTTAAGCAGGCTCCTCGACAGTGGAATAAGAATCTAGATGAGTTCTCACCGGTCTGGGGTATATCTGTATCAGCTCTGACCATTCTATCTATATGTTTGAAGATGAGAATGGTTTCATTTTTATTGCAATTTATGTGGATGATCTGTTTGTGTTGAGTAAGTCTTTGGAGAAGATCAATAGGTTAAGAAAGATCTTAGGGGCAGATTTGATATGAAGGATTTAGGAGAGGCAAAATATATTTCGGAGATCCAAATCGAGAGAGATATGGGGAAAAGGTTTATCAGACTTACTCTGAAAGAAGCAGTATAATATGCTTGAAAAATTCCAGATGGAAAAGGCTAACAGTAGTACCACTCCCATGGACTTGAAAAAAGTAAGTGATGGGAGTGTAGAACGAGGAATGATGATTTTAGATGATCAGATAAGTCTAGAGGAGAGAAAGCTTATGAAGTCTATCCCATATAGACAGGTCATAGGAAGTCTTATCTATTTTATGAACTGTACCAGGCCGGACATCGCGGCAGCAGTATGAGTCTTTTGTAGGAGTCTTAATGATTCTAGGAAAAGAGATTGGGAGGTAGCCAAGAGAGTCATGCGATATCTGGTAGGAACTAGAGAGTTATGGTTACATTTGGGAGGGGAGCAAATAGATATCACTACTTGGAGTGATGCCAGTTATGGGGATGCACGTATGAGAAGATGCACTTCTGGGTATGTGTTGTATGTAGGGGATGGTGCTTGTTGTTGGAGCAGTAAGCAAAAAACGTTTGTTGCTCAGTGTACTATGGAGGCTGAGTATATGGCCTCTTGTTCAACTTTGAAAGAGTTGATGTGGGTCAAGTCCTTGTTGCAAGAATTGGGGTATATAAAGGAAGGAGTACATGAATTTTTTTGTGATAACCAGGCTGCCATTGCCATTGCAACCAATCCAAAACATCATTTCAAAGCTAAACATATGGACATAAGATTGAGCTTTGTACGGGAAAAAAATGAAAATAAAATTGTAAATCTTGTGTATAATTCCGATGAAGAAATGGTGGATGACATGATGACCAAACCTGTGCCCTCTCCAAAGATAAAATATTATAGGGAAAAATGTGGATTAAAAGTAAAAGTTAAAATTGGACTAGAAAATAAGGGGAGTGTTGAAATAGGTAATTTGTTTTTGTATTTTCTATGTCTAAAATAATTAGCGAAAAAAGATAAAGGAAATACAAGCAACCTCTCTCCATCTCTTCTCTCTCGCCCCCATACTTGTTGTAGTCACTGAAAGAGAGAGAGAGTAGTGGAGCCATGGCTGCCTCAGCTCCCCTAGTGTAGGACCAAAGAGTGACCTAAGTCACTCTCAACAAAAGGATGAGTCCGGGAGGACTCAAACCCCCGACCGACAGAGCATGGCGTAGCCGGTAGCTCTTACCGGTCTGTCGTAGAAGTTTGCAAGAGATTATAGGGTTTAATAAATACTTGTACAGTGATACGGTAGTTATTCCATTTAACGGAGTTCGGACATAAAATACATGGAGCGGATAAAATACAGTTTGGATATGATTCCGCACGACACAAATGAATCAGACATTTGTTCCGACAATAAAGATTAAATACGACATTCCATCCGACAGAAAACGTCATTGTTGGGATCCCTGAATGGTCACTTTAGCATTTAGTGACGTGGCATGACTTGGCGCCACGTGGAGAGATAACATTCGGTCGTGGGAATTTCAAGGAACGTACGGACGAATGGAAAGTGGACATGCGTCCGTTTAATGGCCTTGTCGTACAAAGGTCGTACTAAAAGTACATCGGCGGTAGTACTTTCTTGTACTCTACAGCATTATGAATGGTTCGTACAGTTAGTAGATAGGGGTTGTGAGAGGAAGCTAGGACTTAGAAAAATCTGGTATATGGTCTACTCTCTCTAAGAGAGCTTTGTATAAAATTGGCATTTTTGCCGGCTCATAACTTATCGGTTGGTTAGCCGTTTTCATTGATTTTTTTTCCTACACACTCATGGGAGTCCAAGCTACATAAGGGTGCCATCAAATTGTAAGTTTGCCTGTTTGGGCAGGAGTGGTAGTGGCTTGAAGTGGGTTAGTGAAAATTATCTAGAGGCTTCCTGTATTCTGTGGTCCAATGGAGGACACAAAATTTCAACTTACACAAACTGTTAGTGCTAACAAGAATTGTTTCCTAACTTACACAAACTGTTAGCGTTAATAGGAATTGTTACCTAAATCACACAAATTGTTAGCCCTAACAGGAATTCTCACCTAACTTTCACAAACGATTAGCGCTAACACGAATTGTCACCTATTTTACACAAACTGTTAGCGTTAACAAGAATTGTTAACTAAATTACACAACTTGTTAGCGCTTACAGGATTTGTTACCTAATTTACACAAACTATTACTGTAAACAAGAATAGTTACCTTACTTACACGAACTTTTGGCCCTAACACGAATTGTTACGTAACTTACACAAACTGTTCGCGCTAACATGAATTCTTACCTAACTTACACAAACTGTTAGGCTAACAGAAATTATTATCTAAATTATACAAGTTTTTATAGCTAACAAGAATTGTTACCTAACTTACACAAACTCTTAGCGCTAACAATAATTTTTATTTAAATTACACAAATAGTTAACAGTTACAAGAATAGTTACCTAACTTACACAAACTAAAAGCTCGAACAAGAATTGTTATCTAGATTACGCAAACTGTTTGCGCTAACATGAATTGTTATCTAAATTACACAAACTGTTAGCGGTAACAGGAATTGTTACCTAACTTATACAAACAATTAGCGCTTACAGGAATTTTTTTCTAAATTACACAAACTTTAAGCCTTAAAAAGACTTGTTACCTAACTTAAACAAGCTGTTAGCGCTTATAAGAATTGTCACTTATTTAACACAAAATGTTAGCACTAACAAAAATTGTTATCTAAATTAAACAAACTGATACCGCTAAGAGGATGTGTTATCTAAATTACACAGAGTATTAGCACTAACATGAATTGTTACTTAAATGACACAAATTGTTAGCGCTAACACGAATTGTCACTTATTTTACACAAAGTGTTAGCAGTAACGAGAATTGTTATCTAAATTACACAAACTATTAGCACTAACACGGATTCTAACCTAACTTACACAAACTGTTAGCGCTAAAAAGGTTTGTTAGCTAAATTACACAAACTGTTAGCGCTAACATAAATTGTTACCTTACTTTCACAAACTTTTAGTGCTAACAAGAATTGTTATCTAAATTACACAAACTGTCACTTTTAACAAAATTTGTTACCTAAATTACACAAACTATTAGCGCTTACATAATTGTGACCTAATTTACACAAATTGTTAGCGGTAACAAGACTTTTTATCTACATTACACAAACTATTAGCGCTTACAGGAATTTTTACCTAACTTACACAACTGTTTCCGCTATCACGAATTGTCACCTTATTTTCTTAAACTGTTAGCGTTGACCAGAATTGTTATCTAAATCGCACAAACTGTTAGCACTAACAAGAATTGTTAACTAACTTACACAAACTGTTAGCGCTAATAGGATTTGTTTTCTAGATTACACAAACTGTTAGCTCTAACACGATTTGTTACGTAACTTACACAAATTGTAAGCACTAACAAGAATTATTATCTAAATTACACTAACTGTTAGTGCTAGTAAGAATTGTTTTCTAAAATACACAAACTATTACCCTTAACAGGATGTGTTATCTAAGATACACAAATTATGAGCGCTAACATGAATTGTTACTTAAATTACACAAATTGTTAGTGCTAACAGGAATTGCCACTTATTTTACACAAACTATTAGCACTAACAAGAATTCTTATCTAAATTACACAAACTATTAGCGCTAACACAAATTGTAACCTAACTTACACAAACTGTTAGCTCTAACACGTTTTGTTATCTAAAATACAGAAACTATGAGCTAACACAATTGTTACCTTATGAAGTTATGAGACAACTAAGTGCGAAGATGAAGAAGATGCAATAGTAGTCATCGTAGAACAAATTAAGAGAAGAAGCTTCCATAAATACCGATGGCTGAACAGCAACTTTGACATACTATAACTTTCAGAAAAACGTCCCAATGGTCTTGAAAATTTGCCACACTGTAGATTACATAAAAAGGAACTCACACACAATCAATTCCGTTCACAAATCTGTAAGATATGTAGAAATGAAATTACATAATACTGAGTATACAGTTTTCATATCATTTGTTCCTAAAAATCAAATTCACTAACTCCTACTTTTATACACCGAAACTACACTAAGCTGTACAAAGGCATTCCAGCCGTACATCTAACATTCTATCACAAATATTTACACCGAAGTTCAGACAACGTAAAGTGATAATGATCTTCACTATTTGCTGGCGACGGTTGTCAGCAGTCCGATTAGAGGATTTTGCACTGTAGAATTGACTTCACGAAGTCCAGTGGTCCTGCCAAATATCCGTACGTCCACGGAGGACATACTCACGCATTCTCCTAAGTGACGACACGTGTCCCAAGTGTGAATGAACCGTGAACTCCCGACTTCACTGTCAGAATAATTTCGGTAAGTACTGAACCGAACTCAACAAAAAATAGCTTAAGTCTTGAACAGTCTCTCTCACAGCTGAGGCATAAAGAGGACTAAAGCTTTCTAAAAAAAACAACTTACACAAACTGTTAGCACTAACAAGAATTGTTATCTAAATTACACAAACTGTCACTTCTAACAGGAATTGTTACCTAAATTACAAAAACTATTAGCGCTAACTAAATTGTGACCTCACTAACACAAATTGTTAGCAGTAATAGGAATTGTTATCTAAAATACACAAACTTTTAGCGCTAACAAGAATTGTTACCTAACTTACACATTTGTTAGCGCTAACAAAAATTGTTATCTAAATTACACAAACTCTTAGCGCTAACAGGAATTGTTACCTAACTTACACAAACTGTTAGCGCTTAAAAGAATTGTTATCTAAATTAAACAAACTATTAGCCCTATCATGAATTGTCACCTTATTTACTTAAACTGTTAGCGCTAACCAGAATTGTTATCTAAATTTCACAAACTGTTAGCAATAACAAGAATTGTTATCTAAGTTACAGAAACTGTTAGCGCTAAACAGGAATTGTTATCTAAATTACACAAACTAATACCGCTAACAAGAATTGTCACCTAACTTAAACAAACAGTTAGCGCTAACACGAATTTTCTCCTAACTTACACAAATTGTTAGCGCTAACAAGAATTGTTATCTAAATTACACAAACTGTTAGCGCTAACAAGAATTGTTACCTAACTTACACAAACCGTTAGCGCCTACAAGAATTGTTATCTAAATTAAACAAACTATTTGCCCTATCACGAATTGTCACCTTATTTACTTAAACTGTTAGCGCTGACCAGAATTGTTATCTAAATTTCAAAAACTGTTAGCTATAACAGGAATTGTTATCTAAGTTACACAAAATGATACCGCTAAATAGGAATTGTTATCTAAATTACACAAACTTTTACCGCTAACAAGAATTGTCACCTAACTTAAACAAACTGTTAGCGGTAACAAGAAGTGTTACCTAACTTACACAAACATTTAGCGCTAACGAGAATTGTTATCTAAATTACACAAACTACTAGTGCTAACAGGATGTGTTACATAACATACCCAAACTATTAGCGCTAACTAGAATTGTTATCTAAGTTACACAAACTGTTGATGCTAACAGGAATTGCTAACTTACTTTCACAAAATGTTAGCGGTGATAGGAATTGTAACCTAACTTACACAAATAGTTAGCGCTAGCACAGTTAGTTTTTTAAATTACACAAATTGTTAGCGCTAACAGGAATTGTTACCTCACTACACAAACTGTTAGCGCTACCAAAAATTGTTATCTAAATTACACAAATTGTTAATGCTAACAGATATTGTAACCTAACTTAAACAAACTGTTAGTGCTAACATGAATTTTTACGTAACTTACACAAACTGTTAGCGTTAACAATAATTGCTATCTAAATTATACAAACTAGTTACCGCTAACAAGAATTGTTGCCTAACTTACCCAAACTATTAGCGCTAACTAGAATTGTTATCTAATTTACACAAACAGTTAGCTCTACTAATAATTATTATCTAAGTTACACAAACTGTTAATGCTAACAGATATTGTTACCTTACTTACACAAACTGTTAGCGCTTACAATACTTTTTACCTAACTTACACAAACTGTTAGCACTATCAAGAATTATTACCTAAAAAACACAACCTATTAGCGCTATTAAGAAATGTTACATAACTTACACAAATTGTTAGCTTTAATTGGAATAGTTATCTAAATTACACAAACTGTTAGTGCTAACAAGTATTGTTATCTAAATTACACAAACAGTTAGCGCTATCAAGAATTGTTACCTAAATTACACAAACTGTTAGCGCTAAGAGAAATTGTTACCTAACTTACACAATCTATTAGCGCTTAGTGGAATTGTTATCTAAATTACACAAACTGTTGGTGCTAGCAAGAAGTGTTACCTAACTTAAACAAGCTGTTAGCGCTAACATGAATTGTTACTTGAATTACACAAATTTTTAGCGCTAACAAGAATTGTCACTTAATTTACACAAACTGTTTGCACTAACAATAATTCTTGCCTAAATTACCCAAACTATTAGCGCTAACACAAATTGTAACAAAACTTACACAAACTGTTTGCGTTAAAAAGAATTGTTATCTAAATAACATAAACTATTAGCCTCCCCATTACCTCTAGAAAGTGTGATCCTTCTCACTGATTTTTGGTATTTTTCTGTAGTCTTACCACTCCTCTGAAGAGTTATTATCTCAAAGTTTTTCTTTTTTATTTCTCTGCACTTCAATGACACTATACTCTTTCTATTTACTATATGCGTTTTCCCATCTTGTGTCAATCCACCATTTTCTCTCTCATCATTCTCCTTCCTTACTCTAATTTTCTTATCATCTTTTCTCGGTCTTTCTTTCGGTTTTGTTTTCAGTTTAGTTTGTTCTATATCTATAGAGTATTCTGCATTCAATTTTAAGTGTACTTCACTTCCTTTTACCCCTCTTTCTTCAAGATTCTCATCCCCTTGTAAGTAATTTTCACACACCAATCTATCACAAGATAGAGTTACAAAAACCAAATCTTTTTCACTCTCTTCTTTCTCCACACTATCTTTGGTGACCACACTATTTTAAGTTTATTCCACATTCATTTTCGGATGCCCTTCACTTCCTTTAACTTTTGTTGTTTCAGTAACACCTTCTTTTTGTAATTTTGTATCTCTCACCAATCTGTCATCGGAAACATTGACAGTAGACAAAACCTTTTTTGTTACTTTTTCCTCCACTCCATTTTCTGTGGCAGCAAATTTCCCCTTTTCTTCCTCTTTCATCATATTCTGAAAAACATAAACACTCGGCAAGTAAACATATTTGTCGACCGAAGGTGTAGGCTTTTTGTCATCGGTTGAAGCTTGTCTCTCACTCATGAAAGCACTTGGTTCCCTCCTTGTTGAGGGTAGAACTCTGTTGTTGTCCCATCCATCTCTAAAAATTCCTGTAACACATGCACTTTTATATGATGGACATACCATGAAAGTATGTTCTAAATCATTACAGTAAAAACACTTCTTAAGTCTGTTTCCGGACTCACTATTACTTCTAATTTTTTGAAACTAAGACTTAGAGACCTCGATATTCTTTTCAATTTTTTTTTTCAAATCTTCTTCATCTAACACTATGCGGATTGCTTGGCTTAAGTTCCAATCCCTTTTATCAATTTTAGCTATTCTATTTGGTGCATCTCTATAGTCAATAGGTAAGCCTCTCATTAATAAGACAACTTGTTGTGCATCTGTAAAGCTTCCCCTCCCAACGCATTTTCTGCAAATAATCTTTCTATACGAGTATAGTACTCCACCATGCTTACGCCTGCATACTTATATCCAAAAAGTTTAGTGTAGAAATTAATGGTACATTTTTAGTATTTTCTAGGTCTAAATAGAAATATAGAAAGAAGCCGAGGCAGTCTACCTCTAACTTCTCTCTCCAAACTCTCAAACTTGTCGCAGTCACTGAGAAATTGGAGAGGGAGCTAGAGCTATGGCTACCTAGGCTATCCAGAGGTTTACGAGAAATTTATATTAGTTAAAGGGTTTATTTTATCTAAAATATATGTGCCGGCCGCAGGATTTGATCCCTGTACCTACTGGCCGGCAGATAGTAGATAGCCGGTATCCTTAGCCGTTAAGTCTAGGACTAGTGTTACGTAGTATATAGTACGATATTTATTTGAACATGTATGCGTAGGATTAATCATATAACTGTAATTTATTACGGGATACATAGATCCGGTAATGCATAAAGTACGGATTACGGTACGGACAGAAAATCAATACCGCGAATTTATTTCTTAATTGAAACGAATGCCGCGCAAGTATTTATTACGGCTATGATTAAATCTTGATTTAATCGGACGGCCGAAAATTAGCGTCCAGATCGCGGAAGTAGATTTCCGCGGTTTGTGGCCATCGCCACATCGGATGACACGTGGCGAAATTAAATTGGATCGTGGAATCTCCGGAGATTATGGCACCGAATCCGGATATGACATGTGTCGACATTTGGGCAATGTCGTACAATGTCCGTACCTAAAGTAAACCGGCAGCTGTACTTTTGCGTACGGAACTGTATTCTGATTGGTTTCGTACATCAATAGATAGAATCTGAGAGAGATAGGACTTAGAAAATTTGGGAGATAGGACCCTCTCTTCAGAGAGCTCCTGTACAAAAGGTGAACTTTGACCCTCCATAACTTACTGCTCAGGGGAGCAAATTCAGAGATTCTTTTTGCTATCGACTCAAGAGAGTCTTGCCTTCACAGGGGTGCAAGTTGTCAGAGTTTTTGTCTACCAGGATGGCAGTTGTTTTTGCTGAAACACGAAGGGGTCACGATTATCATAGAGGCTTCTTAGAAGCTGTCCACTCTGAGGACTTACAGAGGTCTCAGAGTTTCAAGTTATGGGCCCACCCTCTAGGGTACCAATCTTTAATGGAACTAGCTTCATATACTAGGAAAGTATGATGATAGGAGCTCTATGCGAAAAAAGGTTTTGGTGGATAGTGAGTGGAGGATTGGGGCGTCCATCAAGTCTTGGAATTCCTCCAGGGTTTGGAGGAACCAGATTCACCAGGAAAGAGGATCCACCTTCAACGGAGGAAACAAAAGAAGGAGAGGTGGTGGATAAAGGAAAGGAGAAGGAGACGACAACACTAATAGCATATGGTTCGACATTCATGTCGCCTATTCCGAGGAACGAGGAGAATGATACTGAAACCTGGGACTTCAACAATATGGCAGCAATGCACTTCATCCTACACCATCTCACTCAAAGACTTGCTTGCCCTCATTTGCAGGTAGAAAGGGCATCCGATCTTTGGATGGATCTCATAGAGATGTACCGAAGTGGTATGATTTAGCAACAACAGTTGGTTGATCAGAAATTTAATGAGTATGTATACAAAGGGGGAAATATGTTGGATTTTTGCAATGAGCTTGCTACACTCTTCATGGAGCTAGAGAGTGCGGGAAAAGATTTTAGTGAAAAAGAAAAGGTGAACTATTTACTCATGAAGTTAACTGATGAGTTCGAGAACATAGTCAACCGTGTGCAAGACTTGCCTGACTCAAGGTGAATATGGATCTCAGTGGTAGGGATGATTCTCGTTCGAGAGAATACGATTGACATCTGAAGGGGATGAAAGAGTGGCCAAGCCTTGGCAACAGCGACCGATTGGAGGAACAAGGATTTCAGAAACCAGTAGGAAACTATGGGGGTAGGGAGCAGAAAAAACAGGTTGACAAGTTCGAACCAAGGGCTCCCAAAGGTTTATGTCACTTTTGTAAAAAACCGGGGCACTATATGGCAGAGTGCACTAAGCTAACCGAGCTTCGGTTAAAGGAGGGGCAGACCGGTGGTACCCTGAGAGGAAAGAAAAAGGCCTTTGTCACACAGGTACTTGAGGCGGAATCCGAGGACGAGGACGATGAGCTCCTTTTGGATGAGGAGTTGGAGGCGAAAAATGAGGTCGAAATTCCACGAAGGCAGAAATGTGCTTACGGTAGATTGAAAGGTGAAGCAGGCAGGATCATAGATTCAGGTGCCTCCATGCACATGTGTAAGGATAGGCACCTGTTCACTAAGATAAGAAAGATTCCCACCGTAGAGATAGAGTACGGGGATGGGAGGATAGTCACCACTACTCTTGTAGGATCGGTAGATCTGAAGGTGTTAGTAGAAGGAAAGACATCCATATTAACATTCTCCGATGTATTGTTTATTCCGGAGCTGAACAAAAATCTTATCTCTACGTCTGTGTTAGATGACAAAGAGTTTGATACCTTAACTAGAAAGGGAGTCTTTACAGCTAAGTATGGGGATGAAATCTACTTCACGGCAGATAAGGGTAGCCAAGGAATGTTTAGGCTTAAACTAAGTAATGAAAAGAAGAATGCTTACTATGTTGGTGTTCCAAAGTTGATGATTTGGCATAAGCGTTTGGGGCATGTGCATTTTGATAGGCTGAGGAAAATGAAGAAGCTTGGTGTAGTAGAAGGCATTCAGTTTGGGGATAATGAAATGGTGGATGATTGTAGTGGTTGTGCTCAAGGAAAGGCTCACACACTTCTTTTTCCCAAAGGCGACACATATAGGGGTGAGAAAGTACTAGATTTAGTCCACACAGATATCTGGGGACCTGCAAAAGTACCTTCGGTCGGAGGGAAGAGGTTTATAGTGCATGTAGTATGTTGGCAGACAACAAAATAAGAAAGAGATTTTGGGCAGAAGCCATGAATTGTGCCAAATACATTAAGACTAGAGTCCTCACCTCAACTCTAAAAGGAATGACACCTTATGAGAGATGGGTTGGAAGGAAACCGGATATCTCTCACCTTAAAGTATTCGGTATCCAAGTTAACAGTCTAGACACGGATAGGAAAAACTGGAAACTAGATGCTAAGGGAAAACTATGATACTTTATAGGATATGATAAGAATATCAAGGGATATAAAGTCAATGACTAAGCAAAGAAAGATATCATTCTGGTTCAACACGTAGTTGTCATGGATGGGTGGAAGTCATTTGACCCCTTCAATTATACCAAGAAGATAAGAATCAAATTTGCGTCTCAAAGTGAGGAGAACTTGGTCGTTCCCGAAAGGTACATGAGTGAAACAATGATTGCATATTCAGGGGAGATCCAAGATAAAGAAGATCCATCGGAAACCTCACATATTTCTATGGACTTCGAGGAGACACAAGAGGAGGAACCAGAACCAGGTTCCATGGATAGGGGAGCCAATGAGACAGTAAGGAGAAATCCAGGACTCCCTTATATTCCACCTTCGGAGTTTGAGGGAGGGAGAAGGAGCAGCAAAATGATACAAGAGAAACAAGCCGCTCATAAGGTAACTAAGCTATCTCACCCAGATAAGCCTCAGTCGTACTTGGAGGCAGTGAAAACTCTTGAGAAAGACAGATGGATTAGAGCCATAAATGATAAGATGGCCTCCATCATGGAAGCAAATAGTGGGGAACTAGCGGACTATCCTCCAACGGAAAACGGATTGGGTGTAAATGGGTTTTCAAACTAAATTTGAACCTAGATAATACCATTGAAAGATATAAAGCTCGGTTGGTAGCAAAAGGGTTCACCCAAAATGAGGGGATTGACTATGAGGAGACTTTTGCCCTAGTTGTTTGGTTCCCATCAGTAAAGATTCTTCAATCTAGCCGCACCGAATGACATGGAAATAAACCAGAAGGATATTAATATCGACTTTCTCAATGGTGAATTAGAGGAAGAAATTTTTATGCGGCAACAAAAGGGGTTTGTGGAGAAAGGAGGAGAGAGCAAGGTCTACAGGCTCATAAAGTCCTTATATGGGCTCAAGCAGGCTCCTCGACAATGGAATAAGAAACTAGATGAGTTTCTCACCGGTTTGGGATACATCCGAATCAACTTTGGCCACTCTATCTATATTGCTCAAGATGAAAATGGTGTGATTTTTATTGCAATTTATGTGGATGATCTGTTGGTGTTAAGTAAGTCTTTGGAAAAGATCAATAAGTTAAAGAAAGATCTTAGAAGCAGATTTGACATGAAGGATTTAGGGGAGGCAAGATATATTTTGGGAATTCAAATGGAGAGAGATAGGGGAAAAGGATCATTAGACTTACTTAGAAAGAAACAATAGGTAACATGCTTGAGAAATTCCAGATGGAAAAGGCAAACAGTTGTACCACTCCCATGGACTTGAAGAAAGTAAGTGATGGAAGTGTAGAAAGAGGAGTGATAATTTTAGATGATCAAATTAGTCTAGAACTGAGAGAGTTTAAGAAGTTTATTCCCTTAATGTAGGTTGTAGGAAGTCTAATATACTTTATGAACTATACCAGGCCGGACATAGCGACAGCTGTTGGAGTACTCAGTAGGAGTCTTAATGATCCTAAAAGGAGGGACTGAGTACTCAGTAGGAGTCTTAATGATCTTAGGAAAAGTGACTGGGAGGCAGCAGAGAGATTTATGAGATATGTGGTGGGAACCACAGGGTTATGGTTGCATTTGGGAGGAAAGCACACTGATGTCACTATTTGGGGTGATGTAAGTTATGGGGATGCACCTATGAGAAGATGCACTTCTAGGTAAATGTTGTATGTGGGGGAAGGTGTTTGCTATTGGAGCAGCAAGCAACAAAAGGTGGTTGCTCTGTCTACTATAGAGGCTGAGTATATGGCCTCTTGTTCTGTTGTGAAAGAGTTGATGTGGGTCAAGTCCTTGTTGCAAGAACTGGGGGATATGTAGGATGGAGTTCTTTAAGTCTTTTGTGATAATCATGTTGCTATTGTAATTGCAGCCAATCCAAAACAACATTTCAGAGCTAAACATATGGACATAAGATTGAGCTTCGTGAGGGAATAAGTTGAAAATAAAATTGTGAATCTTGTGTATAAGCCTGATGAAGAAATGGTGGCTGACATGATGACCAAACCTATGCCCTCTCCCAAGTTTAAATATTGTAGGGAAAAATGTGGATTGAAAGAGAAGTTAAAATTAGATTAGAAAAAAAGGGGAATGTTGAAATCACTAGATTTCTGGAGTATTTTCTAGGTCTGAATAGCTTAATAGAAAAATAAAAGAAAAAGAGCGTCCTCCACCTCTTCTCTATCCCCATACTTTTTGATCACCGAAGGAGAGAGGAGTGGGTAAAACCCGCTCCTCGGCTCAGAAGACTAAAGAGTGACATAAGTCACTCTCAACAAAAAGGTTAAGACCAGCATGACTCAAACCTCCGAAAGGCAGAGCGATGCTTAATCGTCGACTCTAACCAAACTGTCGTAGGAGTTCGTTAAAGTATATAGGGTGTGTTAATCACTTAAACTATATTATGATCTTTCATCCGATTAACAGACACATGAATGAAGGGACATATAACTTGTTTATATTTAGTGCGAACGTGATCACGCACGAAACAAATGAATCAGACATTTGTTGCGACGGCAAACATTTAATGTCGGTATTCATTGTTGATTTCTAAGAAAAAATGGATTAGGCATGTCCCACACTTGGGAAAATTGAGCCGGCCAAGGTTCGAACCTGGGACCTTTCACTTCAGCTGCGAACGCACTACCACTGTGCCACCAGCTCGATGTAGAGACTGGCCGGTCTGTACCCTTTTCTTACGGGCGGCTCGAGTATGGATATTCCATATTCTACCCAGTATTGAACCAGCTTCACGTGCCAATCCAACATTTATCCAACGACACATATTGCCGCCGAGATCTCGGAATGGTCACTTTGGCGTTTTTGGACGTGGCATAACCTGGCGCCACATGGAGAGATAATATTTGGTCGCGAGATTCCGGAGAACATATGGACGAGTAATGTAGAAATTAATGGTTCTTTTAGTATTTTCTAGGTCTAAAATAAATGTAGAAAAGAAGCCGAGGCAATCTGCCTCTAACTCCCATCTTCATCTCCCACACTTGTCGCAGTTACTGAAGGTTGAAAAGGGAGCTTGAGCCGTAGATGCCTATGCTGTCCAGGGAGAGACAAACAGTTGTTGTTGAAAAGAGGTCATTAATATTTCACTTCTCTATTTTAGTTATTCTTTAAAAAGAGAGAGAGTGACGATCAAAGGCACGCCATAGCTGCCGCCATATTTAGAAAGTGGCAGATTTTGAAGTAGATGATATTTTACCAAAATATTGCCTATGTTCGGATTTGAACCCGCAACCTCTAGATTCTATATAGCCGGGTGCCTTTACCATTAAGGAGCTACGAAACGATATACGTGACAGATTTCAAAGATATATAAACATTACCGAACCGGCTAATTAACACCAAACAAACAAAGAGGATTAATTCATGCACGTACGCGAACCTTAACCGTGTAAATATGTTTTCATCGGACGACCAACATTGTAGCCGCCACCCAAAGTGAGCTTTTGGCGGCATTTGGAGATACCGTCACGCGGTACCACGTGGCGCCGCATTATTTGATACGGGAGAAGATGGGAGGAGGAACCATATCTCCGAATTAAGAGGTGTTACATGTTGTCCATAGCCTATTTCAGCCATGGATCACTCACAAAAATCACCCACAGACTATCCCAAAACAGCTGTGTTTTAGACAACACAAATTACTCCACAGAATTTAAAAGCACCTCAATCTGCACTAGTATGTAGTATGTACTCGACACTATAACCTCCCAAAGTTATAGCCTGATCCACAAATGATTCCAAAAGATATGAGCTCCAGAGTTTCCCAAAAACAGCTGACAGCTTATCAAACTAACCAAGTAAATCTCTCACAGAATTCTACAAAAACAGCAGAACAGAATGAAACTACACAACCATATAGTTTCTATATCATAGAACATCCACACAAAGATTCATATCAAGATATCAATCAGTGTGTTCATCGTAACAGGTCAAAGATGCAAAAAAACAGTTTGCCATTACTTTGATAAACTCAACTGATGCTGAAAAATAAACTAAGTCCTACATTTTATACACATAGCTATCTACTAAGCCTTGCACTAATCAAGGTACTACACGTGTAAGTAAGTACTGTACCCTAATAAAGTCACTGTACGTCAACGCTACGTCTCCTGTATCGGAAGTACTTCCAAAACCCTAATTGTAACTTTTATCCTATTTCAATAATGTAACACTAAAAACTAATTCACTACATACAAATTAATGTTGTTTCAGATATTTACAGATTGTGGTCGTACATACATTGTGCCACTTGCTTAGTCAGCAATTGGCGAATCCGTCCAAATTAGTGTAAGCGTCCGTACTAGTCAATTCCGAATTCACGGATCGTCGTAAGATGTAAAGTAGATATTCGCGATGGAAAACACGCGTCCAAATCATTAGTCGTGGTCCCATTTTAAATTGGTGCTTAGTCAGCATGGTTCACATAAGTCCAACCGACTGTTGTTGTGCGGTACGAAGCACCTGAGTGCGTACGGCGGGCTTTGTCACTTGTGTTCCTGCGCGAATCGCGTCTGTCGACACGATTCGAATCAATGTTCCATACTCAATCCGTACAATCAATTTATCGGACGTCCAGTCTAGACTTCATCCGTTCGATTCTTCGAATCCGCTCGTTCGATGTCGGACACGTGTATGTGAGTGTCGGCGCCATTCCGAAAAACCTGCAAAATCCTCATCTGTTGTCGCGTGTCCTTATAGAAGTACGGTACACTTTTTTGTCCTTATTCTACTGTAACACTTAGGTCGGTACTAAAGTGTGTATTCCAAAAAATATTCTAAGTACTAATCCCTCTCTCACTGGCCTAATTACTAAGTACTAAAGTTTTCAAATCACAAAATTCCCCAAAACTTTAGACTCAGTACTTCACTTAGTCTACAGAACTGGATACAGTAATTCAGGTACATACTGAAGCAGGGACTAAGAAAAATATTCTAAGTTCGGAAATTCCCTCCCACAACCTTCACTACTAAACATCCAAAACTTAAGAAAACAACACTCCTCCTAAGTGTTAGTTTTAAGCATACATATACCAGCAACTCTAAGAATTTGTAAGACTTTCAACCACTCCAATTTTTCTTCCGTTTTAACAATGATATTTCACTTCGGAGGTGTCGATGTTTCCACCTAAAAAAATAGCTTTTCCGGTCTTTTGTGTGGTCGCCTGTGGAGCTGGTTTCTTCTCCAGTTGGTTTTCCGTAATCTATATCTTCTTTTTGTTTTCTTTTTACACTCTGGTCTCATCATAGACTTTGTGCTTTTTCCATAATTTGCCTCCTCATTACCTCTAGAAAGTGTGATCATTCTCACTGTTTTTTGGTATTTTTCCGTAGTCTTACCACTCCCCTGAAAAGTTATTATCTCAAAGTTTTTCTTTTTGATTCCTCTGCACTTAAATGAGACTATTCTCTTTCTATTTACTATATGTGTTTTCCCATCTTGTGCCAATCCACCATTTTCTCTCTCATCATTCTCCTTCCTTACTCTAATTTTCTTATCATCTTTTCTCGGTCTTTCTTTCGGTTTTGTTTTCAGTTCAGTTTGTTCTATATCTAAAGAGTATTCTGCACTCAATTTTAAGTGTACTTCACTTCCTTTTACCCCTCTTTCTTCAAGATTCTCATCCCCTTGTAAGTAATTTTCACACACCAATCTATCACAAGATAGAGTTACAAAAACCAAATCTTTTTCACTCTCTTCTTTCTCCACACTATCTTTGGTGACCACACTATTTTAAGTTTATTCCACATTCATTTTCGGATGCCCTTCACTTCCTTCAACTTCTGCTATTTCAGTAACCCCTTCTTTTTGTAAGTTTGTATCACTCACCAATCTGTCATCGGAAACATTGACAGTAGACAAAACCTTTTTTGTAACTTCTTCCTCCACTCCATTTTCTGTGGCAGCAAATTTTCCCTTTTCTTCCTCTTTCACCATATTCTGAAAAACATAAACACTCGGCAAGTAAACATATTTGTGGACCGAAGGTGTAGGCCTTTTGTCATCCGTTGAAGCTTGTCTCTCACTCATGAAAGCACTTGGTTCCCTCCTTGTTGAGGGTAGAACTCTGTTGTTGTCCCATCCATCTCTAAAAATTCCTGTAACACATGCACTTTTATATGATGGACATACCTTGAAAGTATGTCCTAAATCATTACAGTAAAAACACTTCTTAAGTCTGTTTTCCGCACTTACTATTACTTCTAATTTTCTGAAACTGAGACTTAGAGACCTCGATATTCTTTTCAAAAAACTTTTTCAAATCTTCTTCATCTAACACTATGCGGATTCCTTGGCTTAAGTTCCAATCCCTTTTATCAATTTTGGCTATTCTATTTGATGCGTCTCTATAGTCACTAGGTAAGCCTCTCATTAATAAGACAACTTGTTGTGCATCTGTAAAGCTTCCTCCTGCCAAAGCATTTTCTGCAAATAATCTTTCTATACCAATAAAATACTCCACCATGCTTACGCCTACATACTTATATCCAAAAAGTTTAGCGGCGCTACTAAACCAGTGATACAAAGAAGTCTCTAAATACCTACATTCTAGACATTTCCATAGTTCAGCTGCACTTTTCAGCTTAAGGTATTTCATTACCAGTTTTCTGTCATGGAGTTCTTGATAACACTTAGTCACTCACGGTTCTTCTTCTCCCATCCACTTGATGTTTCGGCCAAAGTCCCATCCACCACATCCATTAGCTCCATCACCTCGAAGAAGCTCTCAAGCACACACTTCCAATAGCGATACTTAGATCCATCAAATATGGGTAGCCATGGGCGTGGGCCCAAAACCTGTTGTCCATAGCCTATTTCAGCCATGGATCACTCACGGAAAACACCCACAGACTACCCCAAAACAGCTGTGTTTCAGACAACACAGATTACTCCACAGAATACAAAGTACCTCAAAATGCACCAGTATGTAGTATGTACTGGACACTATAACCTCCCAAAGTTACAGCCTGATCCACAAATGATTCCAAAAGATATGAGCTCCAGAGTTTCCCGAAATCCTCTGACAACTTATCAAACTATCCAAGTAAATCTCTCATAGAATTCTAGAGAAACAGCAGAACAAAATGAAACTACATAACCATATAGTTTCTATATCATAGAACATCCACACAAATTTTCATATCAATATATCAATCAGAGTGATCACACTAACAGGTCAAAGATGCAAAAAAACAATTTGCCATTACTTCGATAAACTCAGCAGATGCTGAAAAATAAACTAAGTCCTACATTTTATACTCACATAGCAATCTACTGAGCCTTGCACTAATCAAGGTACTACACGTGTAATTAAGTACTGTACCCTAATAAAGTCACTGTACGTCAACGGTACTTCTACTGTACCGGAAGTACGTCCAAAACCCTAATTATAACTTTTATCCTTTTTCAATAATGTAACACTAAAAACTAATTCACTACATACAAATTAATGTTGTTTCAGATATTTACAGATAATGGTCGTACATACATTATGCCACTTGCTTAGATAGCAATTGGGGAATCCGTCCAAATTACTGTAAGCGTCCGTACAAGTCAATTCCGAATTCACGGATCGTCGTAAGATGTAAAGTAGATCTTCGTGATGGACGACACACATCCAAATCATGAGCTGTAGTCCCATTTCAAATTGGTGCTTAGTCAGCTTGGTTCACATAAGTCTAACCGACTGTTGTTGTGCGGTACGAAGCAACTGAGTGCGTACGGCGAGCTTTGTCACTTGTGGTCCTACGCGAATCGCGTCCGTCGACACGATTCGAATCAATGTTCCATACTCAATCCGTACAATCAATTTATCGGACGTCCAACCCAGACTTCATCCGTTTGATTCTGCGAATCCGCTCGTTCGATGTCAGACACGTGTATGTCAGTGTCGGCGCCAAAAATCGCCCATTGTACCTTCTTGTACTATATAGTGTTCCTATTGGACTAGGGTTTAGTAGTAGGTATTCGTGAGTAGGCAGACCAAGAATTAGTGATATTGAGGCACCTCTCTCTAAGAGAGCTTGTAAATATAAAGGTCAGTTTTGACCAGCCATAACTTAATGCTCAGGAGAGCAAATTTAGAGATTCTTTTTGCTATAAACTCAAGGGAGTCTTCCCTTTGACAGGGAAGAAGGTAGTCAAAGATTTTGTCTGTTAGGGTTACAGTTATTATTGCTAAAACACAAAAGGGCTAGGGTTATCGTAGAGGCTTCATGTGAGCTGCGTACTCTGAGGACCTATGGAGGTCTCACAGTTGTAGGTTATGGGCCCACCCTCTACGGTACCCATTTTCAATGGAGTTGGATTCATACACTGGGAAAGTATGATGACAAAGCTTTATGTGAGAAAATGTTTTGGGGAATAGTGAGTGGATGGGTGAGGCGTCTATCCAGTTTTGGGATCCCTCTAGAGTACAAAAAGCAGATTCACCAGAGATGCAGATCCATCTCCAACGGAGGAGACAAAAGAAGGGGAGGGGGTGGACAAAGGAAAGGAGAAGAAGATGGTCACACCAATAGCAACCGGTTTAGCATTCATGTCACCTCTTCCGAGGAACGAGGAGAATGATATCGATACGTGGGACAACAACAATATGGCAACAAAGCACTTCATCCTCCGCCATCTTACTCAAGGGCTTGCATCTCTTCATTTGCAGGTAGTGAGGGCATCCGATCTTTTGGTGGCTCTCATAGAAATTTATCGAATTGGTGCGATTTAGCAACAGCAGTTGGCTGATAAGAAAATTAACGCATATGTATACAAGGGGGGGAAGATGTTGGATTTTTGAAATGAGCTCACAACACTTTTCATGGAGCTAGGAAGTGCTGGACAGGTTGAAACTGAAAAGATGAAGGTTAACAACTTACTCATGAAGTTACCTGATGAGTTCGAGAACATAGTCAACTGTGTGCAGGACTTGCCGGACTCAAGGTGGATACGGAAGTCACTGGTAGGGATGATTCTCATTCGAGAGAATACGATTGAGATCCGAAGGGGAGGAAAGAGTGGGTAAGTTTGGTAGCTGGGACCGATTGGAGGAACAATGATTCTAAGAAACCGGTCGAAAATTATTGAGAGGGGGGGCAAAAAAATCAAACCGACGAGTTCGGACAAAGGGCTCCCAAGGGTTTGTGCCACTTTTGTAAGAAACGAGGGCACTATATGGCAGAGTGTGAAATTCTGTGGTCCCCATTAACCCACAAAATTAGCAGCCTATGTAAAGCCTCTAGGATAGTATTTGCCCCTTTCACTTTCTCACTCAATAAGTGCCGCCCAGTCACACAAATATTCTGACCACTCTCACCTTTGTGAGGACAAGACTCCTCGGGTCAAACGCAAAAAGAATCAGTGAATTTGCTCCCCTAGCAGTAAGTTATGTCTGGCCAAAGATGGCCTATAAATACAAAAGGTCATCTGGAGAGAAAAACCTCAAACACGCTAAGTTCCTTAACTCCTACTCACAACTACCTAATACTCTACCCTAGGCTAATCAAAAGAGTGTATAGTACAAGAAGGTACAGTTGCTGATTGTACTTCTTGTACGACCTTTGTACAACATGGCCTTCTAGTTGACACTTGTCAACTTGGGAGCCATCGTTCCTCCTCTCATCCTTTCCGGCGTTTAATGACATGGCGCCACATGGCAAAGCGCGCCCCTATGTCCAAAAGTCGCCGAAGATTCATTCGGGTTTGGCGGGGGCGACATTGTTCGTCCAATAATGTATTTTACACGGTTAGATTCGCGTCCGCCAGCGTCGTTTGATTATAGATGACGTTTTGTCGATTTTGTTATGTTTAAATGAAAGTGACGTTTTGCGTAACACTTTAATTAATTAGCGAACCACATATGTGTATCGTTTCGTTGACGCCTAAATGGTTAAGGCATACGTCTACATAGTACTTTGCAGACCAAGGTTCAAATCCTGTATAGGGCGACATTTTGGTAATCTATCAATGTGGTTGCCCGTCTACTTGTTTCTTTCTGACTATGGCGGCAACCATGGTGACTCTCTCTCTCTCTCTTCACTTTAGATTCTAAATTAAGAAGTGAATAATAATTACTTCTTTTCAACACTCCCCTTAATTTTTAGTCTACTTTTAATTTAAGTCCACAATTTTCTCTGCAAAATTTTAATTTAGGAGAAGGCACTGGTTTTGTCATCATGTTTGCAATCATCTCTTTATCACTTTTATAAACCAGTTTAATTATTTTATCGTCAACCTTCTCTCTGCCAAAGCTTAGTCTTATATCCATATGTTTTGCTTTGAAATGGTGTTTTGGATTAGTTGCGATAGAGATAGCAACTTGATTATCACAAAAGACATTCTGAGTCCCAGTTTTCATGAACCCAAGTTCTTCGAGTAGAGATTTTACCCACATTAATTCTTTGGTGGCAGCACATGAAGCCATGTATTCAACCTCCATAGTGGACTGAGCAACTACTTTTGTTGTTTTATACTCCAACAGCATGCACCAGATCCAATTTGCAAGCATATCCAGTTGTACATCGTCTCAAAGGCACATCCCCATAACTGGTATCACTCCAAGTGGTGATGTGAGTGTGCTCGTTTCCCAAATGCAACCATAATTTCGTTGTTCCCACCAAATATCTCATCACTCTTTTGGCTGCTTCCCAGTCTGTTTTCCTAGGTTCATTTACACTTCTACTGAGAACACCTACAGCCGCAGCTATGTTCGGACGTGTACAATTCATAAAGTAAATTAAACTGCCTACAATTTGTCGATAAGGAATTCCTTCCATAAACCTCTTTTCTTCCTCATCCATCTCATCATTCAAAATCAATATATCTCCCTCTTCACTCCCCTCCGATACTGTTTTTAGATCCATGGGAGTGGTACACCCATTTGCTTTCTCCATCTCAAACTTTTCTAGCATATTTCTGATAGCTTCTTTCTGAGTGAGTCTTATAATTCTCTTCCCTCTACCCCTCTCCATTTGAATCCCCAAAATGTATTTTGCTTCGCCGAGATCTTTCATGTCAAAACGACTTCTCAAATCCTGTTTGAGTTTGTTAATTTTATCTAATGACTTGCTTAAGACTAACAAATCATCTACATAAATAGAAATATATATATCACTCTATTTTCATCCTAAAATATATATATGGAGTGATCTGAACTTATTCTAATGTACCCCAAACCTGTCAAAAATTTGTCCAATTTTATGTTCCATTGCTGCGGGGCTTGCTTAAGGCCATAAAGTGATTTTATCACTTTGCACACCTTGCTTTCTTCTCCATTTTCCACGAATCCTTCCGGTTGCCTCATGAAGATTTCTTCTTCCAACTCTCCGTGTAAGAAGGCGGTCTTAATATCCGTCTGGTGTATTTCCATATCCTCAACTACGGCTAAACTTAAGAGGATTGTGACAGAAGGGAATCTGACTACGGGTGCAGAGGTTTCTTAATAGTCTATTCCCTTTTTCTGAGTATAACCTTTAGCAACCAACCAAGCCTTATTTCTTTTAATGGTGTTATCCCGGTTTAGTTTAAGCTTAAAAACCCACTTACATCCAATCGGTTTTCTGTCCGGTGGACAATCTACCAACTCCCATGTATTGGCTTCCATAATAGAGGCCATTTCTTCATTGATGGTAGTGATCCACCCGCTGCTTTTTGGGGTATTTATGGCCTCTAAGTATGTCTGAGGTTCTTCTGGGTGCGACATCTTTGTGAGTTTATTATTTACATGTCTTTCTTGAAGCAGTTTACTACTTCTTTTTCCTCCTTCAAAATTTGACGCCGGTATGGAAGGCATCCTGGGGTTTGGTTTAGGAAGATTTTCATCTCCCCTATCTTCCAATTCCGGTGTTTGATCAAGTTCCTCGTCGGTTTCCACTTCGTACTGTGGTGTTACCTTTGATGTTTTCTTTTCGTCCTTCTCCTTTGGCACATCTGCAGATTTTTCCTTCTCCACGTCTTCCTTCTCTTCATTTCCCAAGTCAAAGTCAGAATACTGACCTCATTCAAATCTGATTTTGACTTCTTTGTTATATTTGAATGGATCAATGGACTTTACTTCATTCATCACCACTATATGTTTTACCAAAATGATCTCTCTCTTTTTCAAGTTATATACTCGATATCCTTTTGTGCTCTCATCATATCCTACAAGATATCATGGTTTCCCTCTTCCCTCTAACTTCCATTTAGTCTTATCGGAATCCAAACTGTAAACTTAACTTCCGAACACTCTCAAACTAGACAAATCTGGTTTTCTTCCCGTCCACCTTTCATACGGAGTTTCCTCTTTATTTGCCGAAGTTAGCACTCTATTTTTGATGAAGTTAGCATAGTTCATAGACTCAGCCCAAAACTGCAATCCTATTCTTTTATCAGTTAGCATACTTCTGGACATATCTCCTAAAGTTCTATTCACTCTTTCTGCTACTCCATTTTGTTCCGGATTATAAGGAACAGTTTTCTCATGATGGATTCCTTCTTCTTTAAGAAATTCTTCAAATTCCTTTGAGGTGTATTCTTTCCCATTATCACTTCTTATCTCTTTTATTGAGGTTTCATGTATTTTTTCACTCCATACTTTGTATTCTTTGAAACATCTTAGTACCTCTGACTTATGTCTAAGAAAATATACCTTAGTGTATCTAGACCAATCATCTGTAATGGTTAGCATCCATCTTTTCCCCCCATGTGAAACATACCTAGCTAGTCCCCAAACATCAGTGTGAACTAGATCTAATACTATCTCTCTTCTAAATGTGGATGCCTTTGGAAATGGAAGTCTATGAATCTTCCCTTGGGCACATCCACTACAATCATTGGAGGTCTCATCATCTCCAAACTCAATTCCATCCACTATTCCCTTTTTCTTCATTTCCTTTAATCTCTCTTGATTCACATGCCCTAACCTCTTGTGCCAAAGCATTATACCACCTCCACACGAGTAGAGGACACCTTTTTCATTGCAAAGTACAATTCTGAACATTCCTTAACTGGCCTTTTCAGCTATGAAATAAACGTCATTATCAAAGCTAGTTGCAAAGATTCCTTTCTTAGTTCCGGTTTCGAACTCTTTTACATCTAGAACTGCTGTAGAGACTAGATTCTTGCTAAGCTGTGCAATGTAAAGAACATCTGAGAGTGTTACAATTGAAGCCTATCCATCATCTAGAACTTTTAATTCAACTGATCCAACAAGGTTTGTGGTTTCTACTCAACCATCTCCATAATCTATCTCAACTGTTGGAATTTTTCTTAATTTAGTAAACCACCTCTTATCCTCGTAAATATGCATTGAGGCCTTGAGTCTATGATCCACCCATCCTCAGGTGGATCCCTCTTACCTCTAAAGGCACACTTTTGTCTTCGTAGAATGTCTGCATGCTTCTCAATGGTTTTTGGTTTAAGAAGAAGCTCCTCAAGCTCCACTTCCGGTTCGGTTACGTCATCTTTTTCCTCCTCGTGAACTTGAGTCACAAAAGCCTTTTTCGTTCCTCCATCTTTTGAGGAACCTTGTCCATCTTTCAGTCGGAGATCCGCAAGCTTGACACAATCTGCCATATAATGTCCCGGTTTCTTGAAGAAGTGACATAATCCACCTCGAGGAGCTCCTCTCCCCGTCCGATCAAATCTTCCACCTCTTTGTCTTATTCTTCCAAAGTTTTGATAGGGATCATTTCCCTTTTCCTCATCACGGTTCCGCCAATCAGATCCTGCAGCCAATGCTTGAAAACTCGGACTTCCTCTCCTAAGTTCTATGGTACTCTCTTTCACTAAAATCATCCCCACTGTATCATCCCAATTCCAATTGGTATCCTTTAGATCTTGCAACCGATTAATGATATTCTCATACTCTTTAGGTAGTTTCATTATCACTGTATTTACTCTTTGTCTCTCTGATCATGAGTTACCAGCGCGCTCTAGTTCTCCAAATAATGCTCCTAAGTCATTGCAATAATCATTCATACTTCCTCCCTTGTTAGTATAAGCTGAAATCTTAATTTGTGCCAGTTGTTGCTGCTGCAATGACCCACTCTTATATTTGTTTACAAGAGATACCCAAATTTGATAGGAAGATCTAACATGCATAAGAGGAATGGCAATACCCTTCTCTACACTTTTGAGAATTAAGAGCTTAGCCACCTTGTCCTTATAGTTCCAATTTTCATATTCTGACCGCTCGGTCTGACTCCCTGTCACCATTGCTGGTGGTACTGCAATTGATATCGTCCTTGACAATAGAGTCCGTGGAGAAGCAACTCCTCCCTTTTCTCCTTCCATGATTATCTCCTCCCCTTTCTTGTCATCGTTCGTGATAGCGGCTGTGGTGGTGAAGGCGCCAGAAAAACGTGTTACTCCAAACCCAAGTGGAGTTGGACATCGAATTTACCCGGACACTATGCTCCATAAGTGCTCCTCAAAAAGTTCTCCCTCCATCATCATTTCCCAATAAAAAATCAGATCCATTAAATATGGGCACCGTAGAGGGTGGGCCCATAATCTGAAATTTTGTGGTCTCCATTAACCCACAAAATTAGCAGCCTATGTAAAGCCTCTAGGATAGTATTTTCCCCTTTCACTTTCTCACTCAATAAGTGCCACCCAGGCACACAAATATTCTGACCACCTTCACCCCTGTGAGGTCAAGACTCCCCTGAGTCAAACACAAAAAAAATCACTGAATTTGCTCCTCTGAGTAGTAAGCTATGGCTGGCCAAAGATGGCCTATAAATACAAAAGGTCATCAGGAGAGAGGAACCCCAAACACACTAAGTTCCTCAACTCCTACTCACAACTACCAACTACTCTACCCTAGGCAAATAAAAAGAGTGTATAGTACTAGAAGGTACAGTGGCCGATTGTACTTGTTGTACGACCTTTGTACAACATGGCCTTCTAGTTGACACTTGTCAACTTCGGAGCCATCGTTCCTCCTCTCATCCTTTCCGGCGTCTAATGATGTGGCGCCACATGGCACATCGCACCGCTATGTCCAAAAGCCGCCAAAGATTCATTCAGGTTTTGGCGAGGGCGACATCGTTCGTCAGATAATGTATTTTACACGGTTAGATTCGCGTCCGCCAGATTCGTTTGATTATAGATGACGTTTTTTCAATTTTGATATATTTTAGTGAAAGTGACGTTTTGCGTAACACTTTAATTAATTAGCAAACCACATATGTGTATCGTTTCGTTGACGCCTAAATGGTTAAGGCATACATCTACATAGTACTGTGCAGACCGAGGTTCAAATCTTGAATAGGGCAACATTTTGGTAATCTATCGATATGGTTGCCCGTCTGCCTGTTTTTTTCTGACTATGGCGGCAACCATGGTGACTCTCTCTCTCTCTTAACTCTAGAGTCTAAATTAAGAAGTGAATAATAACTACTTCTTTTCAACAGAGTGAACTAAGTTAACCAAGCTGCGATTAAAAGAGGGGCAGACAGGTGGACCGCCGAGAGGAAAGAAAAAGGCCCTTGTGACACAGGTACATGAGGCGGAATTCGAGGACGAGGAATATAAGATCCTATTCGATGAGGAGTTGGAGGCGAAAAACGAGGTCGAAATTCCACGAAAGCAAAAATGTGCTTTCGGTGGATTGAAAGGTGAAGCAGGCTGGATTGTAGATTCAAGTGCCTCTATGCACATGTGTAAGGATAAACACCAATTCACTAAGATAAGAAAGATTCACACCGTAGAGATAGAGTACGAGGATGGGACGATAGTCACTACTACTGTTGTAGGATTGGTAGATCTAAATAGTGTTGGAAGAAGGAAAGACATCCATAGTTACATTCTCCAATGTATTGTTTATTTAAGAGCTGAACAAAAACCTCATCTGTAAGTCTGTATCAGATGATAAGGTTTTTGATACTAGCACTAGGAAAGGAGTCTTTACTGCTAGTTTTAATGAGAAAGTTTATTTCACTGCTGAAAAAGGTAGCCAAAGGATGATAAGGCTGATTTTCAGCAATGAAATGAAAAAACTTTATTATGCTGGTGTTCATGATATATTCTTGTGCTATAAGAGGCTTGGGCATCTGAATCTAGATAAGTTAAGATAGATGAAAACGATGGGAGTAGTGGAAGGAATTCAGTTCGGTGAGAGTGAGAATCTAAGTGATTGTAGTGGATGTGCTCAAGGTAAAGCACACAGGTTACCCTTCCCAAAAACTGCCACCTATAAGGGAGAAAAGATTCTAGATTTAGTACACACAGATATTTGGGGGCAAGCCAGAGTGCCATCACCCGGGGGGAAGAGATTTATGATGACTATCATTGATGATTGGTCTAGATATTCTAGGGTGTATTTTTTGAAAAATAAGTCACAAGCTCAGAAATGTTTTAGACAATATAAAGCATGGAGTGTAAAACTCCATGAAACCCCAATCAAGAGAATAAGGAGTGACAATGGTGGAGAGTATACCTCTAACCAGTTTGAGGATTTTTTGAGGGAAGATGGAATCCAACACCAAAAGACAGTTCGAGAAAATCCAGAACAAAATGAGGTAGCTGAAAGTTAAAATAGAACACTAAGTGATAGTGCTAGAAGTCTCTTATCGGATAAGAATATTGAAAAAAAGTTTTGGGCCGAAGCGCTGAACTGTGTTAATTACCTCAAAAATAAAGTTCTTACTTCAGCTATAAAAGATCAAACACCTTATGAGAGATGGACAGGCCGGAGACCAGACTTATCTCACTTAAAGGTTTTCGGCAGTCAAGTATTCAGTCTAGATACAGATCGGTCTAATTGGAAGCTAGATCTTAAAGAAAAACCGAGGTACTTATTAGGATATGAGGAGGATGTAAAAGAATACAGAGTTTATGATCTAAAAAGGGAAGATATAATCTTGGTAAAGCATCTAGTAGTTATGGATGAAAGAAAGTCTGTGGATCCCTTCAAGTATACAAAGTCTGTAAAAATCAGATTTGAGTCAAAAAATTCCGATGACTTTGAGCTTCCTAACTATCCTGGTTTCAGAGAAGATGACATTCTTACTGGTAGAAATCAGACGGAAAAGGACTCGACCATGGAAATTCCAGTGACAACTCTACCCGAAGCGGAAGACGTGGTGGAAATTGATTCAGAATCGAGTGACAGGGGAGAAGTCGAGATTGTTCGAAAGAACCCACGAGAACCATTTATTTCGGCCACAAATTTTGAGGGATGAAGGATAATTAGCAAAAGATGAAAAAAAACAGATTAATAACAAGGTAACAAAACAATCTCATCTGGATGAACCTCACTTTTATGGAGAGGCGAACAATAATCTAGAAAGGAACCAGTAAAAGACAGCCATGAATGAGGAGATGGCCTCAATTATGGCAGCGGATACTTGGGAGCTGTTGGATTGTCCACCTAACTGAAAACTGTTGTTCTACAACCACCGGTGCAGGTGGAGGAGCAGCAGTAGTAGTAGAAGTAGACATGATACACTCTCAGAAGCTATCAAGAATCCAACTAAACAACTGTTCTTAAGTGCTCACCAATTCTTATACAAGTATCAAAACCTCACAAAACTCTATCAGAATATAAAGTAGCATAAACACTGATAACTCCCAAAGTTATAGCACAATTGATCCGACAACACTCAAGATATAATACTCAGAAGTTTCCAAAAACTGTCTGCAATTTTACTACTTGGAAGTCTGGATACATAATATGTTATGAGTCCTAAGTCTTATACTTGTGTTGACTGGCAACACCAGTGTACTTGAGAGGTACGTCAAACCACCAAGCTACCACTAATCTGTCAAGCTACCATTGAGCTATCACTAAGCTACCGCTGAGCTATCACTAAGCTACCACTGAGTTCCCACTAAGTTGACTAGAATCGTATCTATCGAAGTTGCTCTATCTTGTACAGAATCACATTAAGAATATCAAACGTTGCGTTGTCCGTACGGACCATATCAAATATAATCGTGGTTGCCTTGTCTTGTCTCTGTTGCAACTTCGCTGGTGCGCTGTTTTGCTGATGCGCTGCTCTACTGCTGCGCTGCTCTGCTGTATAGCACCTGCTCTGCTGAATAGCAGCTGCTCTGTTGTATAGAAGCTGCTCTGCTGTATAGCAGCTGCTCTGCTGTATAGCAGCTGCTCTGATGTATAGCAGCTGCGCTGCTCTGTTGTATAACAGCTGCGCTGCTCTGTTTGTATAGCAGCTGCGCTGCTTTGTCTGTAAAGCAGCTGCGCTGCTCTGAGACTGAAAGCTTTCCAAAAAGACAACACTCCCCTAAAGCTTTAAACTCAGTATCATGGCGCAGCTCCGGTGATAAACTAGCGTAGCATCGCAGCATAGCAATAGAGCAATTAGCATGTCACCCAGTCACACTACCTCACAATGGTGGATTTATCGCGGAGTGGTAGTATAGCAGTGCAACAATTCAACTATTCACTAAATCCTACTGCGTCCTTACAATACTTGAGTTAGGAGCAGGAAGGGCTTTAGTGAGCATATCAGCAATCATTTTTGCATCTGGCAAATAACATAATTTAAGCACTCTAGAGAACACTTTTTCTCTTACAAAGTGTAATCGTCGTCCATGAACTTACTTTTGAAGTGAGGACTCAGGTTAGAAGCAATGGCAATGGCAGCCTGGTTACACACCAGATCACCTGTGGACCAACTTGTATGTATCCTAGTTCTTGTAATATGGATTTTACACATAAGAGTTCTTTGAGGGCCGAGCTTGCTGCCATATATTCTAACTCCATTGTCGACTGTGCTGTTACCTTTTGAAGTTTGCTGCTCCAGCAGCAAGTACCGTTCCCAATTTGTAGAACGAATCCCGTGGTGGATTTTCGGCTTGGCATGTCACCATAGCTTGCATCACCACATGTTTGCAGCTTGACTTCTCCTCCGCCTAGAGTGAGTTTGAGATCTTTAGTTCCTGCCAAATATCTTAAGACTCTCCTTGCTGCATCAAGATCAGATTTTCTCGGATTTTCTAGACTCCTGCTCAGTACCCCGACTGCTGCAGCAATGTCATGACGGGTACAGTTCATGAAATATATTAAGCTTCCCACTATCTGTCTATAAGGTATTATTGTCATAGAATCATTCTCCCCTGACTCTAAATACTCGCTAACAATGACACCTAGTTCTGTCTCTTCTCCCTCTACCTTTTGCCGAAACTCCATTGGAGTTAAACATCCTTTTGCCCCCCGCATTCCGTACTCATCTAACATGTTTCCAATAGCCTCTTTTTGAGTCAATTTTATTATTTACTTATTTCTGTCCCTCTCTACCTGGATACCCAAAATATATTTTGCCTCATCGAGGTCTTTCATCTCGAACCGTGAGTTTAGAGCAGTTTTGAATTTGTTAATTTCAGCCATTGATTTGCTAATTAATAGCAAATCATCTACATATACTGCTATATACACTATCCCATTTTCACCCTTTAGAACGTAGACAGAGTGATCAGAACTTATCCTTTAAAATTATAGACTAGTCAAGAATTCATCAAGCTTTATATTCCACTGTCTGGGGGCCTGTTTTAGGCCGTACAAAGATTTTAGCAACTTGCATACTAAGTGTTCTTTTCCTGGTTCAACATACTTTTCAGGCTACTGCATGTAAATGGCCTCTTCTAGTTCTCCATGCAAAAAGGCCGTTTTTACATCCATATGACGAATTTCCATATCTTCTATAGCAGCTAGGGACAGCAAAATCCTAACTGTTGGAAATCTTACAACAACAGAAAATGTTACTTCAAAATCGATTCCTTCCTTTTGATTGTACCCCTTCGCCACAAGTCTGGCCTTATAGCGTTCAATGGTGTTATCAGGATTTAACTTCACCTTGAATACCCATTTGTTGCCGATCGCTCTTTGGTCTGGAGGAAGGTCCACAAGCTCCCATGTTTGAGCCTCCATGATCGACTTCATTTCGTCGTTTGCCGCCTCAATCCAGTGATTCCGCTCTGGTGATGAGAAGGCCTCTTAGATGGTCAAGGGCTCCCCTGAGACTGCCGAGTAGGCAAAGTGAGAGCTTGCTTGGAGGCGGCTGCTTGATCTTCTTCCCCCCGGAAAATCTGAGGCTGAGATTGTTGAATGCCGCGCATTGCGCTGATTGCGCTGATTGCGCTGGTTGCGATCCGTGTCTTGCTGATTGCGCTGGTTGCAATCCGTGTGTTCGTGATTGCGCTGTTGGTCCGTCTGGACCCGAAATTTGGTGAAGAACTTGGAGAGAGTCTGACTGGGGAGTCATTACCGGAGTTTGTGGAATCTGCGGGACAATTTCCTGCATGCAATCTAAGATGACATACTCCAGTACTTTTTGTTGTTTTTGTTGCTCTGTCATTTGAAATAAATCTATGGAGTCTAGTTCATCTTTAACAATGATGTTTCTAGCTACAACTATTTTTTGTCTTTCAAACACAAAGACTCTATAACCTTTTGAGTGATCATCATATCCTAACAGAATACCCGGAAATCCCTTCGGTTCCATTTTCCATCTATCTGTAGACGTATCCAATATAAAGCATTGACTACCAAAGACCTTGAAATGGCTAACATATGGTTTGCTACCAGTCTAGATTTGGTAAGGAGTTTTTTCTAGCGATCTTGATCCTATCCTATTTTTAATATAAACTGCACAATTTAGAGCCTCAGCCCCGAATTTTGGATCCACAGTTTTATCTGCGAGCAAAGACCTAAAGCTTTCCGTGAGAGTTCTATTCAATCTTTCCGACACCCCATTTTGTTCCGGTGAATATGGAACAGTCAATAAATGACTAATGCCTTCCTCGAGTAAAAAGGTTTCAAATTCTTTCAATGTATATTCACCACCATTGTCCGATCTGAGCTGCAAAATGGATGAATTATGAAGTTTTTCAGCCCATGCTTTATAGTGTTTAAAGTGACCAAACACTTCACTCTTCTCTTTCATGAAGTAAACTTTTGTAAACCTGGAGAAATCATCTGTGAAGGTGACCATATATTTCATCCCTCCGGCAGATGGAACCTTCGCCGGACCAAAGACATCCGAATGAATTTGTTGTAAAAGTTTCGTTGACCGATGCTCAGACTCCTTAGGAAATGGCAATCTGTGGATTTTGCCTAAAGCGCAACCATCCCAAGTTTTGACCGGCCCATGTGTGATTGATACACCCTCTATTTTTCCAGCAATGACCATTTTCCTCAAACTATCATAATTAACATGGCCTAATCTTTTATGCCACAACTCATCTGAGTGCAAAACACCGGAGTACAAAACATCATTCTCCTTTGTATTAGCCATATCCATGCGATACATCTTGCTACTATATCTAGTACCTGTAACCGCAACCTTGCCATTTTTGCTAACAACCTGCCGACCATTTTTCAAATTAACCTCAAAGCCTTTACTCTCTACCAACGGCGTAGAAAACAGATTTTTCTTAAAGTCAGGCACAAATAAGACATTGTGAAGAGTCCATTCAATTGCTTTTCCTTCTACATCAACTAGTAAGGACACATCACCCACAGCACGAGTTTGGACACTCATTCCACAAGCATAATAAATATTTTTCTCCGGCGTTGCTTTCAGATTTTTGAAGATGGTCTTGTTCCAGCACATGTTGGCTGACGCTCCTGTATCCATTATCGATTCGGGGTCCTTCGGGCCCACCATTGCAGCCGCCATAGCGAATAGATCCGTATCGTCCTCCGTAGAAACCGTCAAAGTCTCATTTGGGAGAGACGAAGAAGCCGAAAATAGTGCATTTCCACGAGGTGTAGTCCCCGTGAAGCCTTTGTAAAACTGGCTTTGTTGCCATCCCTTCGGTATAAACCTGTATCGTTAGCTTTTTTAAGCTTAGGACAAAATTTGTATCCATGAACTCTCTCACTAGAATAAAAGCATGCATTGTTTGATTGTCTATTGCCACCTTGATTAAAATGTCTGAACTTATTAAACTGATTCCTTTGCTGATTAAACTGTCCTTTTCTCTCAAAGTCTGAATTAAAAGCCTCTACTTGCTCAACATTGAGAATAATTAGATGTAGCTTCCTCCTCTAGTAAAATATTGATGGCTAACTGTAAAGTCCAGCTAGCTTTATCTTTTTGTTTGAGCATGTCAGATGCTCCTTTCATACTACGAGGGAGACCCCTCATGAGCAATGCTGCCTGTTGAAAAGGAGGAAACACCCCACCTGCACAAGCATGTGCATCTACAAGGATACGAAATTTGTTAGAATATTCAGCCATTGTACCGCCAGTGTACTTATAGTCCCAAATTTTTCCAGCCAATAGAAGCTCTTCTTGGACATTGGCCTTTTCATAATCACTTTTAAGAGATTTCCAGATATCAATTGCTTTTTTCATCTTTATCCGAGACATAGCTAAGTTCTCAGATATACAAAACTTTAGAATAGAACGAGCTTGCGTATTTTTCTTAGACCATGATGGATCAGATTCATCCAGCGAACCATCCAATATATCCAAAAGATTGACATTTTCAAAATGTGTCTCCACCATATCCGCCCAGTAAACATACTTATCCCCGGAAAAGATAGGAATTCTTGATGACAGGCCCATAACCTGTTGTTCTACAACCACCGGTGCAGGTGGAGGAGCAGCAGTAGTAGTAGAAGTAGACATGATACACTCTCAGAAGCTATCAAGAATCCTACCAAACAGCTGTTCTTAAGTGCTCACCAATTGTTATACAAGTATCAAAACCTCACAAAACTCTATCAGAATATAGAGTAGAATAAACACTGATAACTCCCAAAGTTATAGCACAATTGACTTGACAACACTCAAGATAAATACTCACAAGTTTCACAAAAAATGTTTGCACTTTTACTACTTGGAAGTCTGGATACATAATATGTTATGATTCCTAAGTCTTATACTTGTGTTGAACTGGCAACACCACTGTACTTGAGAGGTACGTCAAACCACCAAGCTACCACGAAACTGTCAAGCTACCATTGAGCTATCATTAAGCTACCACTGAGCAATCACTAAGTTACCACTGAGTTCCCACTAAGTTGACTAGAATCTTATCTATCGCAGTTGCTCTATCCTGTACAGAATCACATTAAGAAAATCACACGTTGCGTTGTCCGTACGGACCATATCAAATATAATCGTGGTTGCCTTGTCCTGTTTGTGTTGCAGCTTTGCTGTTGCGTTGTTCTGCTGCTGCGTTGCTCTGCTGCTGCGCTGCTCTGCTGTATAGCAGCTGCTCTGTTGTATAGCAGCTGCTCTGGTGTATAGCAGTTACTCTGGTGTATAGCAGCTACTCTGCTCTATAGCAGTTGCGCTGCCCTGTTGTATAGCAGCTGCGCTGCTCTGTCTGTATAGCAGCTGCGCTGCTTTGTCTGTAAAGCAGCTGCGCTGCTCTGAGATTGAAAGCTTTCCAAAAAGGCAACAAAAACTAATCGGTTATAAGTGGGTGTTCAAATGAAAACTGAACCTAGATAACACCATTGAGCTCTACAAGGCCCGATTAGTGGCTAAAGGATTCACACACAAAGAGGGAATCGACTACCCTAGAGGAAACCTTTGCCCCAGTCTTCAGATTTCCCTCCGTCCGCATACTTCTCAGTTTGGTAGCAATTGGAAGACATAGATTTGCACTAGATGGACATCAAGACAACATTTTTGCATGGAGAATTGGAAGAAGAGATCTTCATGCAACAACCTGAAGGATTTGTGGAGCAAAGAGAGGAGAGTAAGGTATGCCTGCTGATTAAATCTCTTTGTAGTTTGAAACAGGCGCCCCAATAGTGGAATAAAAAGCTTGATGAATTTCTTACAGGTCTAGGATATATCCAGATCAGCTTAGATCACTCAATTTATGTTTTTGAATATGAGAAAAGTATTATTTTTATTGAAATTTATGTTGATGATTTGCTTGTTCTAAATAAATCAATTGACAAAATAAATAAACTGAAAACCGATCTTAAGGGGAGATTTGACATAAAGGATATGGGAAAGTAAGATATATTTTTGGAATTCAAGTAGAAAGAGACCGAGAAAGAAAGATTATAAGACTAACTCATAAATATGCAATAGGGAACAAGTTGGAAAAGTTTCAGATGGATAAAGATAATAGTTGTACCACTCCAATGGAGTTGAAGAAGGGAAGTGAAACTCTGAGACCTCCATAAGTCCTCAGAGTGGACAGCTTCCAAGAAGCCTCTAGGATAATCCTGACCCCTTTATGTTTCAGCAAAAATAACTACCACCCTCGCAGACAAAAACTCTTACCACCTTCACCCCTTATAAACACGGCACATACCTTTTAAATAAATAAACCCGAACTAATATAAATTCCCCGTAAACCTCACGATAGCCTAGGTAGCCATGGCTCTAGCTTCCTCTCCAATTTCTCAGTGACTGCGACAAGTTTAAGAGTTGGAGAGAGAAGTTAGAGATAGACTGCCTCAACTTCTATATTTCTTTTCAGACCTAAAAAATACTTAAAAACCATTAGTTTCTACACACCCCTTATTTTCTAGTCAATCTTTAATTTCAGACCACACTTCTCCCTGCAAAAACTTAACTTAGGGGAAGACACAGGTTTGGTCATCATATCTGCTACCATCTCACTATCTGGTCTGTACTCTAAACTGATTATTTTGTTTTCTACTTTTTCTCTAACAAAGCTGAGTTTGATGTCCATGTGTTTGGCTTTAAAATGATGTTTAGGATTGGCAAAAATAGCGATTGCTGCCTGATTATCACAAAATATTTTCTGCACACCACTCTTAAGGTGACCAAGCTCACCAAGCAAAGACTTGACCCACATCAATTCTTTTACAGCAGAGCAAGAGGCCATATACTCAGCCTCCATGGTGGACTGAGCAATAACCTTTTGCTGTTTGCTACTCCAACAGCAAGCCCCATCACCCACATATAATACATATCTAGAAGTGCATCCCCTCATCGGAGCATCACCATAACTAGCATCACTCCAAGTAGTGATGTCAATATTCTCCCTACCCAAATGAAACCATAGATCCCTAGTTCCTACCAAATATCTAAGGTCTCTCTTAGCTGCCTCCCTATCCTTCTTAGTGGGAGCATTTAGACTTCTACTTAGCACTCCTACAGCTGCAGCTAGATCCGGCCGGGTACAATTCATAAAATAGATTAGACTTCCCACTACTTGCCTGTAAGGAATAGTCTGCATAAACTTCTGTTCTTCAGGAGATAATTCCTCGTCTAAGACTATGACTCCTCCTTCCTCACTCCCCTCACTTCCCTTCTTCAACTCCATTGGAGTTGTAAAACTATTAGCTTTATCCATTTGAATTTTTTCAAGCTTGTTCCCTATTGCTTCTTTTTGAGTCAATCTTATAATTTCTCTTTTTCGATCTCTCTCTACTTGAATTCCCAAAAATATATTTTGCTTCCCCCATATCCTTCATTTCAAATCTCCCCTTAAGATCGTTTTTCAATTTATTAATTTTTTCCATTGATTTACTTAAAACAAGCAAATCATCAACATAAATTGCAATAAATATAAAACCTTCCTCATCTTCGAAAACATAGATTGAGTGATCTGAGCTGATCCGAATATATCCTAGACCGGTAAGAAACTCATCAAGCTTCTTATTCCACTGTCGAGGCACCTGTTTCAAACCATAAAGAGATTTAATCAGCCGGCATACCTTACTCTCCTCTCCTTCTTCCACAAACCCTTCGGGTTGTCGCATGAAGATCTAGATTCACATGCCAAAGCCTCTTATGCCACATCATAATATCATGAACACCAGCATAATAAAGTTTCTTCGTTTCATTACTTAAGATCAGCCTAAACATCCCATGGCTACCTTTCTCATCAATGAAATAGACATCCTCCTCAAAACTAACAGTAAAGACTCCTTCCCTAGTGCTAGTAAAAAAACCCTTATCATCTAATACAGATGTGGAGATAAGGTTTTTGTTCAGCTCTGGGATAAACAATACATCGGAGAATGTTAATATGGATGTCTTTCCTTCTACTAACACTTTCAGATCTACCGATCCTACAAGAGTAGTGGTGACTATCCTCCCATCCCCGTACTCTATCTCTACAGTGGGAATCTTTCTTATCTTAGTGAACAAGTGCCTATCCTTACACATGTGCATTGAGGCACCTGAATCTATAATCCAGCCTGCTTCACCTTTCAATCCACCGTAAGCACATTTCTGCCTTCGTGGAATTTCAACCTCTGTTTTCGCCTCCAACTCCTCATCCAAAAGGAGCTCATCGTCCTCGTCCTCGGATTCCGCCTCAAGTACCTGTTTGACAAGGGCCTTTTTCTTTCCTCTCCGGGTACCACCGGTCTGCCCCTCATTTAACCGAAGCTCGGTTAGCTTAGTGCACTCTGCCATATAGTGCCCCGGTTTCTTACAAAAATGACATAAACCTTTGGGAGCCCTTGGTTCGAACTCGTCAACCTGGTTTTTCTGCTCCCTACCCCCATAGTTTCCGAGTGGTTTCCGGGAATCCTTGTTCCTCCTATCGGTAGATGTTGCCAAGGCTTGGCCACTCTTTCCTCCCCTTCGGATCTCAATCATATTCTCTCGAACGAGAATCATCCCTACCACTGAGTTCCATATCCACCTTGAGTCCGGCAAGTCCTGCACAAGGTTGACTATGTTCTCGAACTTATCAGGTAACTTCATTAGTAAACAGTTAACCTTTTCTTTTTCACTAAAAACTTTTCCCGCACTCTCTAGCTCCATGAAGAGTGTAGCAAGCTCATTGCAAAAATCCAACATATTTCCCCCTTTGTATACATACTCCTTAACTTTTTGATCAGCCAACTGTTGTTGCTGAATCGTACCACTTCGGTACATCTCTATGAGAGCCATCCAAAGATCGGATGCCCTCTCTACCTGCAAATGAGGACATGCAAGTCCTTGAGTGAGATGGCGTAGGATGAAGTGCTTTGCCGCCATATTGTTGAAGTCCCAGGCTTCAGTATCATTCTCCTCGTTCCTCGAAATAGGTGACATGAATGCTAAACCAGTTGCTATTGGTGTGGTCCCCTCCTTCTCCTTTCCTTTGTCCACCACCTCTTCTTCCTTTGTTTCCTCCGTTGAAGGTGAATCCTCTTTCCTAGTGAATCTGCTTCCTTTAAACCCTGGAGGAATTTGAAGACTTGATGGACGCCCCAATTGTCCACTCACTATCCCCCAAAACCTTTTTTCGCATAGAGCTTCTATCATCATACTTTCCCAGTATATGAAGCCAATTCCATTAAAGATTGGTACCCTAGAGGGTGGGCCCATAACCCGAAACTCTGAGACCTCCATAAGTCCTCAGAGTGGACAGCTTCCAAGAAGCCTTTAGGATAATCCTGACCCCTTTGTGTTTAAGCAAAAATAACTGCCACCCTGGCAGACAAAAACTCTGACCACCTTCACCCTTGTGAAGACAAGACTCCCCTGAGTCGATAGCAAAAAGAATCTCTGAATTTTCTCTCCTGAGCAGTAAGTTATGGAGGGTCAAAGTTGACCTTTTGTACAGAAGCTCTCTGGGAGAGAGGGTCCTATCTCCTAATTTTTCTAAGTCCTATCTCTCTCACAGACTCTATCTTCTGATGTACGGAACCAATCAGAATTGAGTTCCGTACGCAAAAGTAAAGCTGCCAGTGTACTTTAGGTACGGACATTGTACGACAAGGCCTAAATGTCGACACATGTCATATTCGGATTCGATGCCATAATCTCTGGGGATTCCACGATCCAACGAAATTTCGCCACGCGTCATCCGATGTGGCGATGGCCACAAACCGCCGAAAACTTCCTCCGCGATCTCGGCGCTAATTGCGGCCGTCCGATTTAGAATCTAATTTAATCGTAACCGTAATAAATACATGTGCGGTATTTGTTTCATTTACGAAACAAATGCGCGGTATTGATTTATAGTCCGTACCGTAATCCGTACTTTATATATTACCGGATCTATGTATCCCGTAATCTATTATAGTTAAAATGAATAATCGTACGTATACATATTTAAATAACTATCAAACTACATACTTTGTATCATGACTCCTAGACTTAACGGCTAAGGCTACCGGCTGTTTCCTGTCTGCCGGCCGGTAGGTACAAGGATCAATTCCTGCCGCCGGCACATACCTTTTAAATAAATAAACCCGAACTAATATAAATTTCCCGTAAACCTCAGGATAGCCTAGGTAGCCATGGCTCTAGCTTCCTCTCCAATTTCTCATTGACTGCGACAAGTTTGAGAGTTGGAGAGAGAAGTTAGAGATAGACTGCCTCGGCTTCTATATTTCTTTTCAAACCTAGAAAATACTTAAAAACCATTAGTTTCTACAGGAAGTGAGGGGAGTGTGGAAGAAGGAGTCATTATCTTAGATGAGATATTAGGTCCGGAAAAATAGAAGTTCATGCAGACTATTCCTTACAGGCAAGTGATGGGAAGCCTAATCTATTTTATGAATTGTACCCAAACAGATTTGGCTGCAGTTGTAGGAGTGCTGGGTAGAAGTCTAAATGCTCACACTAAGAGAGATTCGGAGGCACCTAAGAGAGTCCTTAGATATTTGATAGGAACTAGGGATCTATGGTTGCACTTGGGTGGAGGGAATACCGACATCACTACTTGGAGTGATGCTAGTTATGGTGATGCTCCGATGAGGAGATGTACTTCTGGATATGTATTGTATGTGGGTGATGGAGCTTGTTGCTAGAGTAGCAAAAAGCAAAAGGTTATTGCTCAGTCCACCATGGAGGCTGAGTATATGGCCCCTTGCTCTGCTGTAAAAGAATTGATGTGGGTCAAGTCTTTGCTTGGTGAGCTTGGTCACCTTAAGAGTGGTGCGCATAAATTTTTTTGTGATAATCAAGAAGCAGTCCTTATTGCTGCCAATCCTAAACATCACTTTAAAGCCAAACACTTGGACATAAGACTTAGCTTTATTAGAGAGAAGGTAGAAAACAAAATAATAAGTTTAGAGTATAGACCAGATAGCCATATGGAAGCACACATGATGACCAAACCTGTGCCTTCCCTTAAGCTAATTTTCCGCAGGGAGAAGTGTGGTCTGAAATTAAAGAGTGACTAGAAAATAGGGGGAGTGTAGAAATTAATGGTTCTTTTAGTATTTTCTAGGTCTAAATTCAAATTTAGAAAAAAAGCCGAGGCAGTCTGCCTCTAACTCCTTTCTTCAACTCCCACACTTGTCGCGGGCACTAAAGGTTGAGGAAGGAGCTAGAGACATGGCTGCCTATGCAATCCAGGGAGAGACAGACAGTTGTTGTTGAAAAGAGGTCATTAATACTTCACTTCTCTATTTTTGTTATACTTTAAAGAGAGAGAGAGTGAGGATCAAAGGCACGCCATGGCTGCAGCCATATTTAGAAAGTGGCAGATTATGAACTAGATGATATTTTACTAAAATATTGTCGGTGTCTGGATTTTAGCCTGCGACCTCTAGATTCTACATAGCTGGGCGCCTTAACCATTAAGGCGTTAAAACGATACACGTGACGGATTTCAAAGATATATAAACATTAACGAACCGGCTAATTAACACCAAACTAACGAAGAGGAACAATTCATACACATACGCGAATCTGAACCGTGTAAAATATATTTTTATCGGACGGCCAACATTGTAGCCGCCACCCAAAGTGAGATTTTGGCGGCATTCAGAGATAGCGTCACGCGGTGCCACGTGGCGCCGTATTATTTGATACCGGAGAAGATGGGAGGAGGAACCATGGCTCCCAATTTGAGAGGTGTTACCTTGTAGACTATGACGTTCAATAGACGTATAATAAGTACATCGCCTATTGTACCTTCTTGTACTATATAGTGTTCTTATTGGACTAGGGTTTAGTAGTAGGTAGTCGTGAGTAGGTAGACCAAGATTTAGTGATATTGAGGTACCTCTCTCTAAAAGAGCTTGTAAATATAAAGGTCATTTTTGACCAGCCATAACTTACTGCTTAGGAGAGCAAATTCAGAGATTCTTTTTGTTATAGACTCAAGGGAGTCTTGCCTTCACAGGGTGAAGGTGTTCAGAGTTTTTGTCTGTGAGGGTGAGAGTTATTCTTGCTGAAACACAAAGGGGTCAGGGTTTTCCTAGAGGCTTTGAGCTGCGTACTCTGAGGACCTATGGAGGTCTCAGAGTTGCAAGTAACATGTGGACACGCGTCCACTCAATGGCCTTCGCGTACACAGGCCGTACAGAAAGGACATCGACCGTAGTACCTTTCTGTACTTTACAGTTATTTCATTTGATCGTACTGTAGTAGATAGGGGTAATGAGAGGGAAGTAGGACTTAGCATTTTTTGTAGACAGTCACCTCTCTATTTGAGAGTTTGTATAAATTGGCATCTTTGCCACCTCATAACTTATCGGCTGGCTGGCCGTTTTTGGTGATTCTTGTTGCTGCGCACTTAAGGGAGTCTAGACTACATAGGAGTGCATTCAAATTGTCAATTTGTTTGCTTGGGCAGCAGTGGTTGTGGTTGAAAGTGAGTTAGTTAATAATTACCTAGAGGCTTCCTGAATTTTGTAGTCCAATGGAGGACACAGAATTGCACTCTCCCTCTCCCTCTCCCTCTCCCTCTTCCTCTCCCTTTCCCTCTCCCTCTACCTCTCCCTCTCCTCTCCCCGGCCCCCCTTTTCCCCTCTCCTCTTTCCACTATGGCCATAATAGGCACGTCATCCACTAAAAAATGAGACGTGATGGTGGGTGCCACCAAAGCCCAACTGCCCACAAATGCTGCCGCAGGAACTCTAGCCACAGGTTTAGAACTTAAGCCGCTATTGAAAATCGGGAGGGCGCCATTCGAAATCGGGAGGCTGGATTGTTGGTGGGCAAACAAGCCCTCTGGTCGGTCAAAAATCCAATGCCCAACGAGATAATGGAGCACACTAAAAATTTTATCGTCGATTTCTTTAAGAGAATACACAAATGGAGCTGTTGGTGGGACTGTCTAGGTGAGAAAGAGAGGGCGTTGAGCAAAACAACGGGTGAGGATTGCAGTGGCCACTTAGGAGTCAGAGAGCTTAAGAAGGTCATCAGGCGAGAGGTCCTCTAACAAAGCATTAATAACCACTCGGTTCACAAAGGTTGAGCTCCAATATGGGAATCTCAAGCTTTAATTCGCTTTGTTGAAGACACAATTCGAAAACCCAAAGGGACGGGGAAGTAGGGATATAAACCTTAGGAAAACTAAGCCACACAATTCGATACGTTAATTGCAAAACAAGATCTGACATAGTTGCTCAACAAAATGGGTAAAGGCAAACAAAACTTGGCCTCGAGGACCCACAATATACGTATCATCTATAATCAAAAGGAATAAACAACCATAGAAAGCTGTAGTAGAGTCTCACAAAGCTTCAAGGTGGGCCAATGCAAAAAAGAGTGCCCTTAAAAGATCACCCTTCCGAGTGCAAGTCGTAGATCCCAAGGTGGCGGCATCACCAAAGGGATCGTCGAGAGGAAAGTTGAGGGGGTTGGGACAAGAATAAAATGCGCGAATGAAAGGGAAAATTTGGTAGATAGGCAATGGAGCATGCCTCAATTCTCGAAAGATAACAATACGGTTGACTATGTTGAAGAAGTTGGAAGCATTTACTTGCACAACTAACCAATCTGGATGGAGATCCAAAAGAGTCGGGAGACAATGAACAACCAGCTTGGAAGTCGCATTGGTAGCAACGTCAAAAAAGTGTGGGGTAAATTGGTCATATATGGCCCCTTGAATTTGAATACACATCACAGGAGCGATTAAGACGTAAAACACGTCCCCAATAGCGGGAAAACAAATGCCCCCAACATGCTTAAAACGGCTACGAGAAGAGCTGCAGGGAGAAGAGGTATAACATGGTGTGTAACGTGCACCCCAACCATCTCATAAGTCACTTTAAAAAGATGTTGAAAACATTGAGAGGGGTGTCAAGAGGAAATACATCACGCAAAAGTTTGTAAACCATGCCAGATTCGCCTCCTGCGAAGAGATGAGGAGACTGAATCAAACATTTTGTAAATGCCTCTTGCTCCAAATCGAATGATTACAGAGGATCACACACTTCTACAAAATGAAATATATATTCACGCTTGGAGGAATAACGAACGTAAAGCTTCAATTGTTGCCTCTAAGACGGAGACGGGTGAAAGGTCGAAAAGCACAAGCAACCCGAGTACACTTGTCAGAACGACGAAGATGGACTGTCCAATGGAATCTCGCCGTGGAGCTTGGTTGTGGGGCGCTGCGCTGGGGACATGGAAAAACTTATGACGCGATCCCTATGCTCCTGTTACAATGATTCTTGGTCCCCTTGCAAAAACCGTTGGCAGCGCGCCTTGACCTTACAAGCTCCACTCATACCCCCCATCGGTGGCAAATGCAAAGAGATTAAAGAAGACAGCAATGATTGTAGACGTCTAGTTTTTTGTGACATTGTAGAAGTTTATGATTTTGTGACATTATGACGTCATGCTCACTTGTGACAATGTGGACGTCATTGATTCAAAAAATTTCCGCCATGGTTTAGCGATTTCGTTTTTTCGACTTTTCTCACTTGACTTGCCATAAAAATACGTCTAACAATTGTTAAACTAATAATTTTTCAAAGATCTTTCATTTTATGCCAATATTGTCGTGTCTCATTCTAAAATGTGTGAGATAAAGCGATAGTGTGAGAGGAAGAGAGTAGAGGCAAAGAAGGCGTAACCCATGAATGAGAGTAGAGGTTCGAGACCCCTGCAAATTTTTTTTGTGTAGATGCGAGTGACGGGCACGAATAAAAATAGCGAGAACTCTCCCTCGTCCTAAAATTCTCCCACTTGCGTGGCGCATGTGTGGATCGTTTGTCATGTGGCCCGTGCGTCGATCGTTTGTCATTCGTTGTTTGGGTGATATTTTAACTGAAATCACCTCGCGAGGTGATTTTTGATGAAGTTTTTTGATGGGTTGGTTTCTCTTGCCCGCGGGTCGAAAAGAGGAAAACGCCAAAATAAGTTCAAATGACAACAAATATGGAGGAGATTTAAAGTATCGAATTGGCGTTCACTATATTGTGGTAAAATTGATTTTCTCGTATAGCTAATTTTTTTCTCGTTTAGGACTAATTTGGGAAAAACGACAAAAAAAAGTTGATACTTTAATACATGGGGACACCCCCTTATAATTTTGTTAAATGTTCAAAGTATGACCCGCGTCGTAAAATGGTCAATTGGATCATTCCTAAAAGGGCGTTTTATGATCCAATGAAGTCAACCCTGTTTGTTTTCATGTGAGAGAGTTGCAGGGTTTTTTTAAGCGCATTCATAAATGGTCGAACTCGTAGAAAACGAAATTGAAAATAAGTTTCTTAGGCATATTCAGGTAGTTGGATGCCGGATATGCGCTACATATTCTTTACACGTGGATTTGGTGTGTAAGATGCAGCGGTCGAGCCCTTTGGCCTTTTATAAACGCGCTTTAAAGCGCGGTACATGCTTATTTCGGGAAATTTATTTCTGTGATCTATGGTTGTTCGCCGTCGGAAAACACCAGGGGAATATAAAGGCAAATGTCAGTCACAACCGAAGAGAGTGGAAAATTTGTGGTCAAAGCGTTGAATTTCTCTCATCTAACCGTCAGCTCTACCAGCTTGGAAGCAATTGTCTGGTAGATCTTTCGTCTTCGTATCTCTAACACGTGTTATCGACTAGAATTCTCGCACCCGTACACAATTGTTCAAATCGACAACGATTGGTGAAAATTTACAGCACAAATTCGATGGGCTTCTAGACTGCGTGTATTTCGAGAAAGTTACACCGTGAATCACTTATAGTGTTATTACTTATTAGTGTAAAGAAAAAAATATTGTTATTAACGCTTTATTGAATTTCATGAGCTCGCGCCAACAACATGTTATCTCTAATTATACATCTAACACTAATTAGGATACACATTTTCATTAGTGTTGCCCCTTCCAACGCGTGTTCACCTGTTGACACTTTAACATATGAGAATGGATTTGCCTGATTTCGCCCGTCTTTATTGCTTGGAATAAATTTGGAGAGCGCTTTCAAATGCCATCGCCACTCACTTTCCTGTCATGACGCCGTTATCTGACACTTTTTCTATACATTTGTACCAAAAAACGAGCAATTTTAGTACGGATTGGCACAATTAGTACCCCACAATTTAAAAACAGGCCAAATTAGAGTCAATGACGCTAGAGAAAGAGTAACTATATTAGGGTAAAGAAAAGATTAATATTCTTAAATTATATTTAAAGTTTAGGAGTCAAAATTTAAGGGCGTGGATAGGATGTTATTAACACTATAAGCAACACACGGTGTACTATAACGTCTCTTCATGTTAGGCGGGAAGAAGGCAACCTTCAATTTGTGGTCGTTTCCGACCATTTCCTAGCCAATACAATGCATCGTGAATCATTAGTAACATTAATAACATTAATCAAGCGCCCCCAATTTTGACCTTTGAACCAAAAATATCTCTAATTGTTTTTTTTTATATTAATATAGGTATAATTTAATTAGCATTAGTAACTCTAATTTGAACTGGTTTAAATAGTGTAGTGAACAAAATGTGTTGGTCCGTACTAGCAACACTCTTTATTTCGTACAATTGTACATAAAATGTGTCAAAAAAACGCGTTGACACGCGAAAGTGAGTGCGTCGAAACTAAAAAGTTTACTCAGACTTCATTCCCAATGATAAAGACGCGGAAAAATCACGAAAACTTGTTCTCACATGTTCAAACGTCGACCCTGTGTACACAGTTATTCAAACTACATAAGGAAAATGTACCAAATTAGAGTTATGCATAAATTAGAGTTAAGTTTTTATCGTCGAAACGGCTTGAACCCAAATTGGAGTTACTAATTCGTTTTTTACACTAGTTATTTCTTAACACTAATAGCATTTCACGGTATACAGTACACCGTGAATCCATTATATGTTGATAACACTATATTCACACCACTACATTTTGACCCTTAAACCTTAAAGATAATTAATAATACTTATTTTTTCCTTACCCTAATATAGGTACGGTTTAATTAACGTCATTGAACTTAATTTGGCCAGTTTTTCAATAGTGTAGTGTACGAAAAGTGCCAATTCGTACTAAAACTACTAGTTTTTTGGTACAAACGTACAAAAGAAGTGTCAAATAACAACGCTGAAATCGGAAAGTGAGTGGCGCTAACAAGTGAAAGTGCTCTCAAAATCGATTCATAGAAATTAAGACTTGCAAAATCACGCTAACCTGT
>JBBHKE010002334.1:0-60000 GCA_037447655.1 Zygnema cylindricum
GATCATTTGGAGTTTGAAGGTGTTTAAAGTTTAAGAGGGACTTACGTGGAGGAGGAAAACCTTTGGCAAAAATGTATTGTCGTTTGGCTGATTCTCTTATGTTCTCTTTTGTGGTGAATGCTTCCGCTTATACTGTGGGGATTCCTTTGAGTTCTTTGTGGTGTTATCATCCTATCATTTCTTAGACTGTTTTTTCAGAATCCTACGCAGCTGTGATTCGGAGCACCCGAGAATAAGTGGATTCATTGTAAATTCTGCCACGTCGCAGTCCTCACCAACAGCTGGCAGTGGGCGGCGTGGCAGACAGTTTAAAAATGTTATTAGAAGGGATGGTGAGGGTGTGCAGCTAGCTTGAATCATGACACTTGTGGAGGGATGGCTGGCGATTTGCTGGACGGAGAGAGTGGCACGTGGAGAGAAGCTCAAAAACAAGAGAAGGAGTGGAGGAGGCTCAAGAACACGTTGGCCATTGGATTTCAATGGAATGAGATCCTAACTTAAGTGCTGACTATGATGAGCGTTAAGATTTCGGACTTTATTTAAAATTGAAATTAATAGTATCGATCGGAGGAAGAATCGATAGTAAAAGGAAATCACGGTGGCTATCAATTTGGCTTGGGAAAGAGTGTAAAACCAGGTCTCTCATTCGGGCCAACGGGAAGAGTTCCCGTTAGCACAAACGATTGGACCGGTTACGGAGCAACACGGAACGGGCGATTGAAGGAATTATAAGAATCAAATAGAGATGGGAAAGATAGAGAATAGGGAGAGGTAGTAGCAATTACACAAATAGATTGGGAATAGAATTCAATAGATGCTGGTAGCTTTCATTAATTGTCCTTTGGACGAGTGTTACAAAGACATAGACTTTTCAATAAAGTCAATCCTATTCTATTCTTGTTGCCTTCTCCATGTCTGAATTGCTGTGTCTAATTGATGGATGATGGGTCTATGATTTTTGTCTATTCTGAGTGCTTTTGTATTCTAATGCTATGTGATTACACAAAACATTCCTCTAATGTGGTCCAATGAAACACTATTTACACATGCTTGTCACGTGAACCTGTATTACTGCAACTGCATGATTGCCTATCCTACATATCCACGTAGTCCATATTGTCGACGGTCGTCCGTACAGTACATTGGTCCCAAGATGTGATAGTGGTCACGTAAGATCGCCGATACTCGATATCGCCCAAAATCGCACACAAAACTATCATTATGAGTGATAAAAAAAAGATGTAGAAGAGCTATCCATTGTGTAATGTGCACTTGATAAAATCAGACAATGAGGGACAAATTTAACGAGTCAATGTGATTCATTTTGTGTTTTTCCTAATATGGCATTTCTTGATGCAATGTCTTGATGCAATGTTCGGTGATTGATTATTTGTTGGAGTTAGCACGGTTGACTGGTAGTCTAGGTGCTCGCAACTCTTGAATTGCAGACTTTGTAACAAGGGCGAACATGAAGAGAGGGAAAACAAGCGTGACAAGAGTCGTAAGCACGATAAACCTCACAAGTGGCTAGAAAGGTCGCATTTGTGGGCAAGGGAACCCGTAAGGACGAGTTAACCGGAGATAAGGCAATGGATTATGAAGTGGTGACGTCGGGAAAGGAAGGCACAGAAGGATTAGCTTCCGTTCAGATTTTTTTGGGTTTCAGATTTTCAAACTTGTTGTTAGAAAACATTATAACATTGGCTTGTAATTGCCGACCTATTGTGTTACTTATTCGTCTGGAAAAAATATCTTTCATTATCATCTGTACATGAATAATTTTTTCTTTATAAGAAATGAACATAGGAGTTGCAGAAAGTACAGTTACGCAAATCATAATTAGGTGAAGAAAAATTAGAGTAAAAATGAAAAAATAAAATAGAGTTGTTTATTCTAATTTGTGTGTAGAGACTTTTCAAAAAAAAAATTCTCTAATTTATCCAATAACTCTATTTAATCGGCAAAAATCTTTACTAAATTAAATTTTGCGTACAGAATCTGACAAAGCGTGCAGCGTCACGCGCAGCGTTACGCGGTTTTGAAAAAGCAGTAACATGTCGCCCTACATTAAATCATTTTTTGTACATTTTTAGTTAATAAAGTATTATTTTAGTTAATAAAGTACAGTTTTGCACGGTCAAACACCGACCGTACGCCACACTATTTCCAACGGCACTGTATTAGAATAATTAAACCCATATTAAACCTTACCTTAAATAGAACAATGAAAAATTAGAATCATTTACTCTATTTAACTTGATAGAGTCGAAAATTAGGGCGACCGAATTAGCGATATTTACTCTAATTACGATTCGCGGTGTACTGTACTTGATCAGCCAATCAGCCGACTCACAACGATATCGCGATTCGAACAGGGGAACGAGCGGCGGGTGAGCGATTCGCGGCTGTTCACCGCAGCCGCGTCACCCGGGCTTCTTCACCTAGCGCGCTCGCAGAACACTCAAGTTCGACGCGTGCGGCTGCGATTCAACGATTTCAATTCGACCAGAATGCCAACGCGTCGTTGACCTGAATGTTTCTCACCGGCGGTATTTGTCAAACGCTGGTAGGGCGTTGCCACTGCAGTACCGTACTCTCAAGGATTAAACCGTACAATTTAGTCATATGGCAAGGAATTTTATGATCTCCCTTCGATATGACCCTAACCACGGAAATTGAATTCAGTTCGAGTCTTCCAAGAATGCGCGTCTCGCACTTGAGAGTCGTAACGCGGCCGATGGAACTGAACATCTAACTGAAACAAAATTGTCAAACGCACTATATATTCCTAACGGTTCGATGAACCTTTTTCCGTACCACAAATCCAAAGAACCGGATGTAGCGTCCTCTCGTACGGTGACGGGACGATTCAAATTTTACGAAAGGACAGTTTTGTAATCGGAGAAGGCATGGTGACAGAATCCATGCACAGCAAGCTCAACTGGAAACGACCGACCACACCTCCTACTCCCAATGGCATAATAAGCCAAATCTCTGAGCTTAAGGGAGATCGGAGCCTGTGGCATCATCGTATGTGCCACACCTCAGAAAGGAAACTTACGGCGCATGATAAAAACCAGTTGTGTAACCGGTTTGGACCTCGCATCCAGGGAAAAGGTTAATGGATGTGAAGGTTGCAATCAAGGTCGGCAAATTCGCAAACCGCACCCAATCAAGGATCTCAATTATAGATCCCAAAACTTATTGGAGCTCGTCCACGTCGATTTATGTGGACACATAAAACCGGAAAGCGTCGGTGGAAATCGGTAATTCATGGTAATCATTGATGATTTCTCTCGTTACTCTTGGATTTACCTTCTAAAACGGAAATCTGACGCATTTGAGAAGCTCAAGGAGTGGCATTTTATGGCGGAACGTAGTGTGACCGGAAATTGAAATCTATCCGGTCGGATAATGGTGGAGAATTTATAATCTTCGAGGGTTATTATAAGGAATGGGGGGTTCGACATCAATTCACCGCACCTTATTCTCCGAAATCAAACGGAGTTGCCTAGAGGAAGAACCGGACACTGCAAGAAATGGTCCGGGCAATGGTCCACACTTCGGGGAATCAAATATATTTATGGGAAGAAGCAATCCTCACGGCAAACTACATTTGCAATCGCCGTCTTACCTCCGTTTGCGGACATAAGACTCCCTATAAACTGTGGCATGGCCGAAAGCCGACTATCCATCATCTCCGAATTTGGGGATGTCGTGCCACGGTTTACATTGAACATACTAAGAGGAAGGGAAAATTTGCCGCGAGGAGTTAGTTCGGAATTTTCGTCGGATATAGTTCAAAGGGAACCTTATACCCAGTGTACGATCCGGAAAATCACGTTGTGGAAGAATCCAACAATGTTGACTTTCACGAAGATTTAAAATTTGCGATCCAAAAATTCGAAACATTGAAGAGAAATTTGGACTTCCATGAAATTTCGAAAATTGAGGCATTTCCGGACAATTGCGATTCTGATTCTGACATTGAGCTGGATTCCAATGTCAATCCAAAGACATCAAAAACTGAATTGAAGGAGAAACCCGAAATTGACTTCGACACTCAAAGCAATGCTTCTAATCACTCCAGAATGTCCATCCGCCACGCATAAATCCGAGAAATCTCAACCTCCCTCACCGGTCATAATCAAGGAAAATCACATCAAGGAGGTCACCGTTGCCATTAGACGGAGTGACCGTGAAAATAAAGGCAAGAAGCCAGCCCGACTATCTTTCGACCGGAAAGGAGGGGAAACTACAAATGCTCATTATTACATTTCCGATTCGAAAGAGTCGGATTTCCTTTTATAGCAATCACTTTGCATGAATCTTGCCGGGGACCCCCAATCGTACTCCGAAGCAAGAAATTCCTGTGATTGGGAGACTAAGTGGAAGTCGGCATGGGAAAAAGAATATGCCTCAATCGTTGAAAATTGCACCTTTGAAGAAGTGGATTTACCGGAAGGAAAAAATGCTATCGATGCCAAATGGATTTTTAAGACAAAAACTGGAGCCTCGGGTGAAGTCATTAAATACAAGGCTCGTCTCGTCTGCAAGGGATTTCAACAAGTTGAAGGAGTGGACTATACGGAGACATACGCTCCAGTTGTCAAATTCGATTCTCTTAGAATAATTATCGCTATCGCTGCGGCTGGAAAGAAACACGTACACCAGATGGATGTGGAGACCGCGTTTCTTAACGGTGATTTAGAAGAAGAAGTGTTTATGAAAGTGCCGGAGGGTGTGACGTCACAGAAAGGGAAAGTATGGCGTCTCAGGAAATCCCTCTACGGATTGAAACAAGCTCCGCGGACATGGTACCTTCGTCTTCACAAGGTACTAACGGAGTATGGATTTTTACGCACGGTTCCAGACTCTGGTGTGTACACGAAAGGAGAAGGAATAAATCAAATAATTTTCTCCGTGTACGTAGATGACTTCATTATGACTGCTGACAGTCTTGATGAGATTTGTGATTTGAAGGCGCATATGCGGTTACATTTTAAGGTGACCGATCTTGGAGAAGTCAAATATATCTTGGGAATTGAGATGATCCGATTTGATAACGGCGATATTAAATTAAGTCAGGCGCAATACTGTCGTGAAATATTATCCAGATTTTCGATGCTTGACGCGAAGCCGGTTACAACGCCTTTAGACTCGAAAGTACAGATTCGCAAATTTGAGGAGGAATCGGATATTCGTGTCCCATATCGTGAAGCGATTGGGAGCCTAATGTATCTTAGTGTGGGTACGCGGCCCGATATTTCGGCTGCCGTTTCTGTCGTAAGTCGATATTGTCAGACGCCTAAAAAGGCGCATTGGGAGGCTGTGAAGCGCATATTCCGCTACTTGGCAGGTACAATTGACGTTGGCCTTTTATTTCGTGCAGGAGATCCTTTGGAGTGCATCGGATACTGTGATGCAGATTGGGGTGGAGATTTCGATACTGGCAAATCCACCTCAGGTTACGCTTTTATATTTGGTGGGGCGGCAATCTCTTGGAGTTCGCGTCTCCAGCCTACCGTCGCGTTGAGTTCAACTGAAGCAGAATATATGGCCGCGTGCCATGCTTCCAAGGCATCTATATGGATCAAAGAAATTCTAACTGAGTTGAAATTTCCGGTTGGCTGTCTCACAATTTTTACGGACAGCATGAGTTCTATGGCACTTGTGAAAAATCCTGTTTTTCAGAAAGGAACGAAACATATTCGTATTCAATGGCATTTCGTGAAGGACCTGGTAATGGCAAAAGAAATCGAGTTTAAATATGTGACGACTTTGGAGGAAGCTGCCGATATGTTGACGAAGGCAGCCGTGTATGACGTACTGTTACGTGGAAGACCTAAGTTAGGTTTATATTGACTTGGCGATTCTCAAATTGAGGAGGGGATTGTTAGGTTTAATTCTGAGAATCGGACGTCCGCCGATTCTTCATTAATTTGTGTTCGTGGAATACAGACGCGATTCATGTTTCGCGTCCGATGAAATATTCGATGTGTATGGTGAAGCGGCAATACAATTTGTACGGCCGACCCTGTGGCGATCCCGCCACATTTTGGTTTGTTTACAGAGAGAGAGAGAATTCTGGGAGAGAAGGGTAGCTTGAGGTAGCTTAGGAGCTGTAGACTATGGCCGGCGTACCTTTGCGTGTACCTGGTCATCTTTAGTGAAGGGATTATGTTTTGTATTGATTCTAGGGATATTTGTTCTTTGTTTATGTAGAGGGTATTTAGTGGGAGTGTGTGTGTGCGGAAAGTATCACTGAATTTGTATTAAGGAGGGGAAAAGCCTCTGGTGAAATAAAGTTTTATTTTGCTGGACTTCCTTATTGTCTTTATCTTGCTTCCGCTGTGGTACATTTGTTATTATCATTTTTGTCTTGCATTCTTTCAAAGGACACGTTGGGCATTGAAGTTCAATGGAATGAGATCTTAATTTAAGTGCTGGCTAGGATGAGCGTTAAGATTTCGGACCTTTTTTAAGATTGCAACAAATAGTATCGATCGAAGGAAGAATCCACAGTAATAGGAAAATAGTGTAGCAATCAATTTGGCTTGGGAGAGAGTGCAAAACCAGGTCGCTCATTCGGGCCAACGGGAAATGTTCACGTAACCACAACGATTGGACTGGTTACCGATCAACAGGTAATAGGCGCTTGAAGGAGTTACAAGAATCAAATAGAGATGGAAAAGATAGAGAATAGGGGGAGATAGTAGCATTTGCACATTAGATTGGGAATAGAATTCAATAGAAGCTAGTAGCTTTCATTAATTGTCTTTTGGACGAATGTTACAAAGACATGGAATTTTCAATAAAGTCAATCCTATTTATGTTCGTTGCCTTCTCCATGTCTGAATTGCTGTACCTAATTGATGGATGAAAGGTCTATGATTTTTGTCTATTGTGAGCGCTTTTGTACTCTAATGTTATGTGATTACACAAATCACTCCTCTAATGTGGTCTAATGAAACACTATTTACACATGCTTGTCACATGAACCTGTATGATTGCAACTGCGTGATTGCTTATCATACATCTCCACCTCGTCCAAATTGTCGACGTTCGTCCGTACAGTGCATTGGTTCCATGATGTGATAGTGGTGACGCAAGATTTCCGATGCTCAATATCGCCCAATATCACACACAAAACTATCATTATGAGTGATGAAAAAAAGATGTAGAAAGAGTGGTCCATTATGTAATGTTCACTTGATAAAATCAGACAACGAGGAACAAATTTAACGAGTCAATGTGATTCGTTTTGTGTTTTTTTAATATGCCATTTTTGATGCAATGTCCAGGTGATTGATTATTTGTTGGAGTAAGCACGGTTGAGTAGTCTAGGTGCTTGAAACTCTTGCATTGGAGAAATTGTAACAAGGGCGAACATGAGGAGAGGGGAAACAAGTGTGACAAGAGTCATAAGCACGATAAGCCTCACAAGTGGCTAGAACGGTCGCATTTGTGGGCAAGGGAAGCCGTACGGATGTGTTAACTGGAGGCAAGGCAATGGATTATGAGGTGGTGACGTCGAGAAAGGAAGGCACAGATGGATCAGCTTCCATTTAAATTGTTTTGGGTTTCAGATTTTCAAACTTGTTGTGAGAAAATATTACAACATCGGTTTGCAATTGCCAACTATTTTGTTCCATAATACGTTTGAAAAAAGACCTTTCCATTTATCCTCTGTACATGAATGATATGAATGATATCCACCCGTACCCGAATAAGTATAAAATTGATGGTACATCTCCCTCATGCCTCACTATACCAAAAGTACAAAGTACAATTATACCAAAAGTACAATGCTGGATAGTATGGACAGTACATATCCTTCAATTTTTTTCGTTTTTTGCTTACCCGACCGTACCCTATTTATTTTTTTATTGTGAATCACCCGCCCGAATCCGCCCGGCCACCAGAATTTGGCACCCGAATCCGTTCCGGATCCGGCGCGGGCGGTCGGGTAACGGTCGGGTACGGATTCGGGTACTCGATTGCGACCTTTGCTACCCGGGCTTCTTCATCTAGCGCCTCGAGTCTTTGACGCGTGCGACTGCGATTCAATGATTTCACTTCCTCCAAAATGCCAACGCGTCGTTGACCTGAATGTTTAGCACCGGCGATATTTGTCAAACGCTGGTAGGGCGTTGACCGCAGCAGTGCCGTAATGTCAAGGATTTGACCGTACACTTTTGTCAGCTGGCAAGCAATTTGCTGATCTCCGTTCGATATGACCGTAACCACGGAATTGGATTCAGTTCGAGTCTTCCAAGAGTGCGAGAGTCGTAACGCGGTCGATGACGGTTCGCAATTTGGTCGAATGGCAGTCTGGTCACGTCGCACGCGTGTGCACAAAGGACAGTTTCAGACCAGTCCAGCTTCCGTACACGGAAGCGTACTTTCCAGGAAGCGCTCCAGTACAGTCGCATGCGGTGCTGCAGTGCGCCTTTTCCGCCGTCCACCGCAATTCGCCGCGTTCCTCGATTCGGAATTGTGAACCCGCCACACGTCACGTCACAGCCAGGCAGAGAGGCGCCGCAGCCGAATACGCGCTTACAGCCGTCGATCTAGGCAGCGACAGATCTGGAGCGTGCGATGGTTCCTCTCACGTTTCAGTGGCGGCAATCCCTGCGACAAGCTGCGGCTCCACCCTCGCAGCAACTTCTTTTAAATACTGACTTGGGACGGAGGGGAAAACTACCGAAGAAAAACATCTCTCTAAGAGTATATTCACTATTACAACAGCCTAGAGGGAAACCGGCTCAAAACTTGAAAGCTTTCAAACATTTGTTCATTAAGTATAGTGATTCTAAGCGAGACAGAGAGGAGAAAAAAGACCCAAATGGCTAAGGCGAATCTATCTCCCAAACTTGGTTGGAGCTTGGTCATGTGTGCCGTGGCGATGGCGATGAGCCACACTATTTCTTGTGCGGAGGCGGCACGCAGTTTCGGAATGAGGGTTGAGCGCGATAAAATGGCAAACCGCGTGTCCGGGCGAACTTTGATGACAGTCTCCTCCACTTACTTCCCCGACTGCGATTTTTTCCTTTTCTCGGACAACGACACCATCCCAAGCATCAGGTAGAATCTAAAACCCAACTCGGTTTCTCCATTTGGCTGCGTTTAGATGTTGAAAATATAGATATTTGGATTCCTTTACATCGGATTGAGCACTTAGAACATTGAGCTGGAAACCAACCAGCCTGGAGTAGGATGGGGAGGGTAGAGGAAGAGAGAGCGATGATGGCGAAGATAGGCGGTAGGGAAGGAGAGAGTGCAGGATTAAGGCAGAGTGAAGGATTTACGCAGAGTGAGTTGAAGGGAGGCGGGAGAGGGAGAGGGAGAAGTTGAGAGAGGGATAGGTAGGTAGGAAAATAGGTGGGAAAATAGGGAGGGAAATGTTCATTAGGTGCGAGTGTTGACAGTAGATAGCGGTGAAAAAGGGAATGGGGAAGTGGGAGAATGAGCGGAAAGGGATTGGGAACGAGAGGGGGTTATTGCGCAAGATGGAAAGGGGACTAAGAGTGAGGGGAAAGATGAGGGAAATGGTAGAGTCGGGATGGTGGGTACATTATTTTCCTCACCTTCTCCTCTTTCCCCGATATTCCCTCTCGCCTCTTCTCCCTATCACCTTTTATCCTCCCCCCACTTTTGTTCTCACTTCTCCTCTTTCTTTACCTCACCTCGTCTCCCGCTCTCTCATTATTATTCTCTCTGATTTTCCTTTATTTTTTCTAAACCTCTTTGCTATTTCGGCCTAAGATGAAATCAGCAACTTCTGCGGTAAAATCATATTTTTGAATGCTCATGAAATCCGTATAACAAGCCCTCTCGGATTTTTTTGTATTATTTTTTCAATCTGAAAATACCCTTTTAAAAAAAAAAAGTGAAACATAAAATACTGACAGCATGCTTATAAAACAGTCAACGATCATAACTTTGGAGCTCCATAAATTTCTTGAAACTTTCACTTTTTTCCTTTTTGTTCAATGTTCTCTTCAAATTTACGCGTAATAAAATGAACGATTTTACTCAATCCCAGTTTCTGACCGGATATCAGAATGTTGAATAGTTTCCGGTCATTTTGTGATTTATCTTTTAGGAGCTCCAGTTTATTCTCCGGTTTTAAGTGGAAGTTTGATTTTTGACCCACAATTACTCTGGTGTGTCGTCGATAATCAGAAAATGTTGTTTTTAGGCGCAAAATGAACCCGTTTGCATATTCCAGTTCCAAACGTCCAACTCTAGTATTGTGCTTTTCATGATCATTCAAATCCAAACCGTTTTACAATCTCACTATCAAAGTAGTATTTATGTAATAACACCAATCCTTTAATCCATCTTACCGTTGCCTATTCGCAAATTTGGATTTCCATGCTTTTTGGAAATCAAACAATCCCGAAGATAAACCAAGAAATTCAAATCTGTGTCCAAGTGCACAGAACACGAATCCTATTTTCCTTTCTACTTTGAGAAGACAATTCATTATATTTTAGCATCCCATATATTCGATGTTTTAGTTTCATATTCGAGTTCACTTGAAAAACACAAATTTAACTGACGCGAAAGTTGTGGTCCATTTCAGTTTGGACGGATCGAGTGACACAGGGGTAGGGCCATACGTTATGGACTCCGTGAGTGGAGAGATTATTGAAGTGGATAGTTCTGGAGATGCCTATTTCATCTGCTCGGATAAGGCGGGAACTAGCGTTGGGAACCAGTTCTACGTCAACGGACAACAAGCCCAGATGAAGTTCCGCACTTTTAATTCGGTAAGTTCTACAAATTGGGAGGAACTCCGTGCCTCATCGGCACATGATAATCTGCCACTCGTTGATCTCTATATTTAAGGTGGATGTGTCTAAACTGGTTCATTTTCAGTAACTACAACAGGCCAGTGTACAAACTTTCAGTTCATGGAAGGTTTTGTTTTCCACAAACATAGCAAAGCAGTCACAACTTGACAAGGACTCAAATCTATTAGAACACAGTTGGATGGAGGCTTATAGGATACAGTTTGGCATCTATTGCAGGCGCCGAAGAGCTACTACGAAAACTCTTGCTTTGCGATTCCTCTCACCGCGGTACAAATTCCAAGCGGCAATAGCGTCATAAACCTCAACTTGGGGGACACATACCAACAAATTTACCCCGACGAGCGCCGATGCCTTATCTTTGCCACGGGCCCCTCTATCGCACCTTGCACCTGTTCACCGTCCGTTACCCCCGTTCCTTCCCCTTCACCTCCTCCTCCCTCACCTCCTCCTCCTTCGCCATCACCTCCCCCTCCACCGTCACCTCCTCCACCATGTTCTCCACCTTCACCTCCTCCTCCCTCACCTCCTCCTCCTTCGCCATCTCCTCCTCCTCCTTCACCATCGCCTCCTCCACCTTCACCTCCTCCTCCACCTCCTCCTCCTTCACCGTCACCTCCTCCTCCTTCACCGTCACCTCCTCCTCCTTCGCCGTCACCTCCTCCTCCCTCACCTTCTCCCCCGCCTCCATCACCCCCCCCACCTCCACCATCTCCTCCCCCTCCTTCGCCTTCACCTCCTCCACCATCGCCTCCTCCTCCGCCCCCTCCTTCACCACCGCCTCCTCCCGCATGCACCACCTCTTGCCCATCCACTCCATTGGAGCTTTGTGACTTCTATTTCGAGGGATACAAAAGCAAAATCCCAACGTTCACGCTTGTAAATGACGAGGGAACGAGCTTGAGCCCCGGTTTGAGGACGAATAAAACAGGAGATGAGATTGTCGTTGAGGTGGACGAGTCCGGTTTAGCTCTCTTCCGAGAATGTCCGGCGGTTACCAACCCTGTCGGAAATCAGTTCTACCTAAATGGTGAAGATGCTGTTTTGAAAGGCCGGACCTTCCAAACGACACCTGGCATCGATTACTTCCGCAACCGTTGTGTCATGTTGCCCATTACGGTGTTCAGAATCATGTATAAGGGTGTTGCTTTCAATGTTCCAGCGGACGATACGGAGAACCTCTTTGACACAACAAGGCAATGTGTGATGTTTAAGACGTCGTAGGTTCTTACGGTTGTTTGTTCTAATAGATCAAATTGGAAAAAAATATCATGAATTCTTCACTCTTGTGAAACTTAGAGACCATGCTCGAAGTTACTCGAGCACTACGGTTATTTGCTAGACAATCCATTCCAATTATGATTTCCTTTGCCAAAATGGTGTAAACAGATGTTAGTCTAGGTGATTGTAAATACTTGATTGTATATTTTTGATTACTTCTGCAGGAAATTTTTCATTTCCTCTCATATTTTATTAATCAAGAATCGGTTTCCCCTTTTGTGTGTTCTTCTTGTCAATTTTTGCATTATTTGCATTGAAATAGCCAGAAGTTGTTGTTACCTTATGTGCTTTTTTTTTTTCGACTTCCAAGTTTGTGATAAGTTGCGCTAAATCTTACCCACGATGAAGGTAAACATTGTGCGTCTTCATCGTTCAATTTGTTTTCGTAGAGGTTATTGTTGCGAAAGGAAGGAGGGACGATAAATAAAAGCTTACAGGTGTAACAATTGACTGATTCCATCCAAAAAACAGATGAAAGGGATTTCAAATTCTTTTTTTCTTTTTTTTTTTTGTTGGTAATTTAGCTTCTTTTAGCATAAATAGCGGGTCTTCTTCCTTCTATTCATGGTCATGGTTGCCGACTTTTATGTTAGGCGTTCGTACACTGTTTAGTAGCGTGGTAGCCATTTAAGGAGATGTTAGTTAGCAACAATGCATCTTTAGTTGACCATTTGGAGTTTGAAGGTGTTTAAAGTTTAAGAGGGACTTACGTGGAGGAGGAAAAGCTTTGGCTAAAATGTATTTTTGTTTGGCGGATTCTCTTATGTTCTTTTTTGTGGTGAATGCTTCCGCTTATGCTGTGTCGTTTCTTTTGAGTTTTTTGTGGTGTTACCCATCTTATCATTTCTTAGACTTTTTTTAGAGAATCCTACGCAGCTATGATTTGAAGCACCCCAAAATTGGTGGATTCCTTGTAGATTCTACCACGTAGCGGTCCTCACCGACAGCCGGCAGTGGGCGGCGTGGTAGACAATTTAAAAATGTTATTAGAAGGGATGGTGAGGGTGTGCGACTAGCTTGAATTATGACGCGTGTGGAGAGACGGCTCGCGGTTTGCTGGACTGAGAGAGTGGCACGTGGAGAGAAGCTCGAAAGCAAGTGAACGAGTGGAGGAGGCTCAAGGACACGAAGGCCATTGGATTTCAATGGAACGAGATCCTAATTTAAGTGATGGCTAGGATGAGCGTTAAGATTTCGGGCTTATTTAAGATTGCACTAAATAGTATCGATCAAAGGAAGAATCGATAGTAATAGGAAATTAGTGTGGCTATCAATTTGGCTTGGGAAAGAGATGGGTGCGAAGGGGCGCTGGTGATCAATAGTCGGGCGGTTGCACCTCAACAATGTATCGATGTGTTCAAATGTACGGTGTAAGTAGGCGGAATTGATATGGCGATACACGTACGAAAATTTTGGAACGAAATCCGTTGTATATAAAGGTCGAGTGAATTTACTTTGATGGAAGGGTGACATTGTGACTATGGGCAAGTGAGATGCCACATTAGCTTCGGTTGGTTTGAAAGTTAGAGTTTTATTGAGTTAACGTGATTACTTCAAGTTTATTACAACCTTGTTTTGGGTGGCAGATGCCCTCCGTGTAATGTTTACTTGATTAAATTAGACATCAATGGACAAATTTAATGAGTTACTGTGATTTGTTTCATAATTTTTTGATTACAACATTTCTTGATGCAATGTCCTGGTGATTGATCGTTTGTTGGAGTCAGCACGGTCGTCTGGTAGTCTAGGTGCTTTCGACTCTTGAATGCTAGACATTGTGACAAAGGCGAACACGAGGAGAGGGGAACAAAATGATTACAATTAAGAGCACGAGAACAAGTTGTTGGACATGTTTGCATTTGTGGACAAGAGAACCCGTGAGGATGCGCTAAAGACAGATAAGGCATTTGGTAATAAAGTGGCGGCATCGAGAAATAAAAGCCCGGAGTTAGTTCGATGGATCTTAAATATGGATTGGAAAGAGAAATGCAAGAGATGTAGGTTTGGCTTCCAGTTAGATTTTTGGGAGTTCTATATCATGGAAGGTTATACATTGGTGTTGGTTATAAGTCAGTGTGATTCATTTCAGGTTTTTTATATTACGACATTTGTTGATGCAATGTCCTAGTGATTGATCATTTGTCGGAGTCGGCACGGCTGACTGGTGGTCTGGGCGCTTTTTTTGACTTCTAGACATTGTAACAATGGCGAACCCGGAGAGAGGGGAAACAAGTGTGACAAGAGTCATAAGTACGATAACCCTCACAAGTGGCTGGAAATGTCGCATTTGTGCGCAAGGGAACACATAAGGATGAGTTAACCGAAGATAAGGCAATGAACAAGGAGGTGGTGACGTCGAGAAAGGAAGGCACGGAAGGATTAGCTTCCGTTCAATTTTTTTTTGGGTTTCACATTTTCACTCTTGTTGTTAGAAAACATCGGAACATTAGCTTGCAATTGCCAGCTGTTTTGTTCCACAATACGTTTGAAAAAAGATCTTTCCATTCATCCAATGTACGTGAATGATTTTTTTTATACGAAATAAAAACTAGGAGTAACTTGAAAGGACCTAATTAGTTTATCAGCCGAATCACAACGATATCGTGATTCGAACACGGAACGAGCAGCGGGTGAGCGATTCGCGGCTGTTCACCGCAGCCGCGTTACCCGGGCTCAGATGTTGCAAACGGTTAACCGAAACTGTAACCGACCGTTAACCGACCATTAAACGACCGCCCGCGTCGGATTCGGTTGCCAAATTTGGGGGGTAGGGCGGATTCGGGCGGGTGATTCACAAAAAGAAAAAAAAAATATGTTACGGTCGGGTAAGCAAAAAAAGAAAAAAAATCTAAAGGTTTGGTACTGTCAATAGTGTCCAACATTATTGTACTTTGTACACCTGGTATTGTGGAAGGTATAAGGGAGATGTACCACTAATTTTGTGCGTATTCGGTTACGGGTGGGTACGGGTAGTCGCGACAAATCGAGTTTCGGTTAACTTTTTTTTTCGTAAACGCTTTTCCGGTAACGGTTAACAATTTTGGAGCGTGACATAACCCGGTCGGGCGTCGGGTGCTCAGATTTTGATAAAAAAAAAACGGTCGGTTTCGGTTATCTAAAATTTGTTAAGATTTCAATGTGTAAATTCAGTTCAGTTTTGTGTTCAGTTTGTTTATGTTAAATTAATGTTCAGTTGACGTCGGCAGTTATGTTTTTTCCCGGGACGTCCTGTTTAGTCTGAGTGTCGGTAAAGGTTCGTGACGTGGTACTGTACAGTTGGTGAATTATTTAGTGCGTAGAACCGTGGTACGGTCTTAGGTCCAGCTCACGGTTAGTTTCGGCGCACTAATGTTCTATTAGGCGTTTCAGCGCCCAAGTGTCAAAATTATAAAAGTGGAGTCTGACTGGATCTGTGACAGTAGTAGTATTGTTTTGTCTTCTGGTGGTGTTGGAAGAAAGTATTTTAGGAGGAGTGAAGTATAGTTCTAAGTATCAGAAAAGGAAGTGAAGTCGAAAGAAGGAAAGGGGATGTAAAAAGTTCGATTGAATATATTTTCTATTTGGTCGAGTTCCTTCGTTATCTGTGAATTTATGATGTCTGGAATTTCTGAATGCTTCCGCTGGTGAATAATTGATTTACATGATCCTGTTTTTTCACATTTTACGTGACGCCATCTTACTATATGGATTCTGAGACCACGCCAACGTGGCATGGTTGCGTTTCATAAACTTGTAAAATCGTGTACTTTCAGTGTACAGTTTTGTTTTTGCAAACGTAGGAACTTACACTTAACGAAAATGACCCCATTATTATTTTCTTTTTTAACCCCAATATTTGTAAATCGATGCCCGTTACACGGGCATGGACCGTGTCCTGTTTATCATGCCCGTTTATTATGGCGCAAGTGTGCCGTACGGGTCGCATATATGGTTTGGATTGCTTGACGATTGGTTGTTGGCGGACCGTTCGCTAGACGACCGTTCGAAAAGGGCTACTTCTAAACGGGTCTTTTGGCGAACCGTTTGGCGAACCGGGTTTTTTTTGGATTTCGTTTACGTCGACTATTCTCATGAATGCTCTTCTAGGATGTAAGTCTAATTTTTTCCCTTATTTTTTCATTTTTATTATCGGAAACAGTGGGAAATCCTGGTTCTCTGGTGCTGGCTCTGTGTTGATTTTAAAGTTTTTGAAAAAAAGGAATAAATCATAATGAAATGAAAGAAGGATATTATTCAATTGGAATATTCACTGCTAACTATATTTTGCTTGAATCTACTCTTTGGCTTTGAAATTTATTTAGTCTAAGTATGAAAGGGAACAATTTTGTAGAGTTAATTTTTTTTTTCGGAAGGTAGCTCAGAAACTATAGTTATGATTCCTTTCAACTCCAAACCCGAAATTCAAAAACCTAATAATTTTCCTAATCTCCTAAATGTTGAACCGGTATCAAATAATCTTTCTGTATCGAATAATCCATCTTATGGATCCCTCCTTACAGCTTCTCAACTGGCTCAAGCCACAGGAGGCACACTAAGTTTGGATGGTGTTCCTGGCACTATCTACTATCTGTACGGACACCAGAAAATTGAATAAAGGAGATTGGTCCAGAGGATTTGTTAAAGTTAAAGATACCTTTGACTGCTTTACAGGATTTGGCGAAGTATGTGAGAACTTAATATGGAGGACCAGTGGTGGCTATTACTGGAAGCTCAGGGAAAACGACAACAAGGGCTATGACAGGGCTTGCATTGGAAAGTCTCGGGTACATTCATCAGGTACATACTCGCCTATTTGTCATTTTTGAAATAATATTGCTATAGCTTTGTAATTTAAATTTGAATTCAAATGTGGTTTACATTGGATATAATCGAGGTTAGAGACGGGGTTTGAATGGAGGACGCCGTATAAAGCTATTAGCGTTCATGATTTTTTCTCCACTTAAATCGTCTTTTCCCTGTGCACACTCATCGGATTATCAATCCGACAATTGAAATTGGTGACTAAGAAATGTAAATCGGGCTCGTGTGCACGGGTAAAATTTGGTTGAAGTGGCGAATCAAACACTAGTACTAATAGCGATACATAGTGTACCTTGTTGCGTGTAATCTCAAGAGCTTTTCCAGTCTTACAAATTCTGACCTTTTGATAAGCAATGCTATTTTTTCTTATTTCTCACCATTTTTATTCATCTCTCATACTCAAAACTTTTCATTCACCGTCACCACGTGATTTTGGCGGCAATATCGCCATCCTGTTCTGAAGGATTTTGTAAGCTTTCTGTGCATCTTATTTCTATTCATTTTGAGCCATTTTTTTTAAGAGAGGTAGACTAAAAATAAGGTGAGAGATATTTATCAGAATGTGTTCTCTAGAAGTTTGATTCTCCAGATTCCTCTCATAAACTGCTTTTTATTATAGATTATGCTAATCGAAATACATTGGAATAAGTGTGGAGCCACTTGGAGGTTTGCATTGTCACATTCAACCAAGAACCAGATATTGAGAGTGTGTTTTTTAAGTCTTTTCATGCAATATTTTCCCTTGCCAAATAATGCAGGCCTATTTAAAGTTATTGAGAAATTAGATTAAGGAGGTATCCTCGTTGACTATCAGTTTATCCAATGTAGTGTGGATTAGAAATAGGTTGTATGGCCAATTCCAAAAGTTTTGCATATAGAGAGTAATTTACATTGAGCAATTTTTAGTTCGAATATACATGTATATATCATTTAGTGGATGCATTTTCCTCACTCTATTCACATAAGTTAGTGTGAATCCGACTCAGTATGGACCCTACTGACTTTGATGAGCTCTCCATGTAAAAAATGGCTCAGCCCAAAATTTGGTTCTTTTTGGTTAGATTTTACTTATTGTGTCTTTTGCACATATGAACCTTGTATTGGTCTTTTTTTGAGAACGTTTAATCTGTGACCTTCGAATACAAACAATTTAGCGATGTTTAGGGTACACACACATACATGTGTCCATTGTTTGCCGAAGAAATGGCTTCACCATGCGAAACTTTTTTGAAGTGCCCACCCGTTAACTTAAATCGTTCAAAATTGCATAACAATTTTTTTAGTGGTAAGAATGTAATGTGAGATAGGTGAAATTTGCTAAACCTGGAATTTACTCCATCTTTGCGAGTAAGGATTGCGATGTTATGCTTGGTGATGTTTGTGACAACGCTGAAGACCGACTTGTTAAACATTTTCATTATTTTGTGTCAATTTTTTGGCTGATTTGAAGAGAGGTTTTGGGAGAATTTTGACCACAGACAGCGGGAAACTTGAACAACCATGTGGGAGTACCTCAGACCCTGTTAGGTGAGTGAACTCATTCATTTTTGTATGCATGAATATTTATAAAACATGATAGATAAAATTTGTAGTCATGTCTTTGCTACCCTGGCCATGTCTTCTTTGCTACGATGGCCATGTCTTAAAGGCAGTGTTCTAAAATTGAGTGATATTGTGGCTTGTTTTGGATTTCTGTGCGTAGAATTCAATTGAAAAACGGAAATTTGTGTGGGTACAGTTTTTGCAGTAAGCAGTACTATCACAACTGAACCGAGCTGGTCATGTTTCGAGTGATTTTCTCAACTTGATAAACCATTGTAGTTGAATGAGTCTTTGATGAACTGTTCCGACTTTTTTTTTAGTAACACATCTGATTGAATCTTAATGTGCTGAATAATTTAACTGGAATAAACAATCTGACTAATTTATTGTTTGTCTAACTTCTTTGCCTGAGTTTTTTTTATCATCCAAACTACTCTCTTAAATCTGTCTCGACTATTTTTGCAATGATCGAGCTCCTCTTTCATCTTAGAACACTCGAAAATAAGTTATCTTTTCAACCTTACTGAGTAAAAAAACCGAGTCTCAGCAGGACCGAGTCCGGTCTCGGTCTCGGTACTCTTTTTTATTGGTCAAACTGGAAGCAATGAGTAGGAGAAAAGACAACAAGGATACCAAAAGGGAAGCGAAAGTGAGAGAAAGTCTTTTCAATATTTTTCGGTTGAAGCGATCATTTATACAAGTAGAAGACGAAACAATAATGTAACGGGAATTGCCCGTGAAAAAGGCTGATGTACTGCATAGTAATGAACAACATGTAACGTGAGTAGGAAACTACGGCAAAAAAATAGACGAAGCAAAATATTGCGCTAAAAAGACAGAAAGTACATTCAATGAACAAACGGAAAACAACAGCCATACGCGAAAATAAAAGTACTGTACTTTTAACTTATATGTGAGAGTAATTAAGTGCGAACTATTTACAAGACAGACTTAGGAGTGCAATATGTGAACTTTAACAGATTAAAGATCCAAAATAAAATATCTTCTTCCTAACTGACAAGCAAACAAATTCTATTCTCCTCTTTTTAAACTGACAACTCCTTATCTCCACTTTCCTCCTTTCCAGCAATGCCCTATGGCTCATCTGTCTGTGTTCTCGAGCTGGGAATGAATCACATGGGAGAAATTGCTCAATTGACGGAGATTTCGATGCCTTCAGTTAGAGTTGTTCTTAATGTGGGTCCGGTCCATTTAGGGGGCCTTGGTTCGATGGAAAGAGTGGCTCAGGCAAAAGGGGAAATTTTTTTGTCTGCCCGACCGGGAGATGTATGTGTGGTTAATGCTGACGACCCATTTGTTGCGGCACTTCCCATTCCAACCGGAGTACAAGTGGTGAGAAAAGCAAGTCTTTTGTAGGGTTGTTTTTGGGTTTTAAATGTTCTTTAGGATTTCCACGGGTAAATTTCTAGGGTGGGAGGGTAGAGTCCCTATATATTTGAGTTTGGGAAGAAACGGGTTTAAGTTCAATGGTCTTTGTGGTTGGAGGACTTTCAAGGAAGAATTACAAATTTTACCATAAAGAGTGTAGTTTGTGTTATCAAATTTATAATCGTGTCCAGAATAGGTGTTATCCTTCAGACCAGATTCAATGTGTGTGAATTCAAATATTATAATGTAGAAGTCATATATTGTACTGTATATTATTGCTGTGTCGATGTTAGGGTAAAGAAATGATGAGTATTATTGTGAAATTGCACTGCCCATCCCCATTAGTATCAAACATTTTTCAGGTAGACAAAGACGTTTAACTTTATGATCGACTGTTGGAATTTGCAATGGAAAGTTAACGGTCTTACCTTTCGATTTTGATGTCATGATTGAAAATTGGAAAACCATGTGATGAAAAATCCAATCTGTAAATCCAATTCTTGAACAATTGTATGAAGACTCAAGTTCCATTTCAAAAAAGTCTTCTTATCAGAACGAGCCCTAGTATGGAGTTTGACCCAAAGGCCAAAAAGTCAGCCCTGGATTCCTGTTATTAAAGTCATATGGTGGTAGTCTTGACTTCACCAGTGAAAAAATGAAAGAAGCTAGTATCAAATAGTAGTTATTTTTGTTTTTAAAGTCTAGATCACGAGGCTCAGGTGTATATTATTAGTAGGTGAAAATTTCACTTTTGCAACCTGATACTAAGCCTTCTTGCTGATTTGTTTGTTTTTTGTTTGTTTCTCTTTTGGGTCCTTTTTTGGTTCCATCTAGGTTCGATTTGGAACAAAGGAAGATTGTGATGTCCGTCTTTCACGAGTAGAGGCTACGCGAAAAGGTTTTGGGGTTAAAGCTACTCTGGGTTCTTCTTTGGATGGAAATAACCAAACTTCAGATGTGGAAATAATGAGTCCTGGTCTGCATCTAGCCCTTGATGCCTGCGCTGCGGCAGCCATAGCTCTCTCTCTTGGAGTCTCTTTGGAGGAAGCAGTTAAATCTATTTCTAGGTACACACCCGTGGGATCTAGGTTAAAGGTGGAGGAAATAGTAGTAAAGAAACATATTTCGGGTGGAAAAAGGAAAGAAACCGGACAATCTGAAATAGATACAGTAAGAAACGATGCACCTTTTGAAACAGAAAATGAAAAAGTTGAAGAAAATGGTAGGAAAGTGGATACGATTACGATTATTAACGATTCATATAATGCAAATCCGGTAAGTGTGAACAAAGCTTTAGAGCTTTTGGCGAGCGTCGATTGTCCTTCTCCGGGAAAGAGAGTGGCTTTACTTGGAGATATGCTCGAGTTAGGAGAATTAACAGGAGCCTGGCATATGGAAGTTTTAGAGAGTTGCACCGAATTAGGTATTGACTTAGTGGGAATCGTGGGTAAGTCTTTTCTTAACGCCCATGAGTTAATGAAAAATGTGGGAACTCATAGTAAAGCTGTTCGTTGGGCCGTGAGAGAGTCGGAAGAATTGGGTTCTCATGTGAAAGAGTTTTTGGAACCGGGAGATATTGTTTTGGTGAAAGGTAGTCGGGGAATTCGGATGGACAAAGTTGTTGATTTAATCAAACAAGAATTCGAGATAAGACCGTAGATAATGTGTTGTTGCGTTATCGATGTATGATGTTTTTTTTTTGTGTGATTATTTTTGGTGTTTGAATGAAAATTTGGTTTTGTATTGCCGTCGTTAGAAATAGTTGCAGTTAAAAGGATTTGTATTCAAGGTGGTGGTATACCTTGCGAGAGCATATTTTGCCTTTTAATTTTATGTTTTGACCTTTTATTGCCTTTTTTAAGTGAGGCTGGACGTGGATATTTTTGGTCAGTTCATATTTGCTATGCCCATTGGTTACTCTTCTGACATAGTAAATTCATTTTTCTTCTTTTTTAGGCTCTCCAGAGTGTTTCCACTGTGGTCCTTTTACCGATTAAACTTGTAGTCAATTTACCGATTAAACCTATTGACTTCCCCTGAACAATCACTTTATGAAGAAGAACCGTGACCATGATGGGACCATGATGGTTTGTAGCACATGCGGTTGACTTGTCATATAAAGTTTGGGTTCTTCATTTATGTGCCACAAGTAATTAAGCGTTTGATGTAATGAGGCCTAAACAGGTGAGAGGTGAGGTGTACAATGGAGAAAGGAGTACAATGTGTGTTATTATTAGCGATGATTTTTTTCTTTCCCATGGACATTTTCATTAACTTTTCTTCGTGCACATTTTTTTGATTATTCATCTGAAGGTTGCGGTGGAAAGGTGAGGTTCAGACAATGTGATTGCAGGTCCCCAAACAGAAAACAGGCACGAGTGCACCCGGAGAGGTTGATTTAAGTGGCAGGAAAACGTTAACACTATTAACGATGGGCCGTGTGGATTATTGTTTCATAATATCGTGATGGCTCGTGGCATTAGATGTGGATGAGCAATAGCAAGTCCTTGTACTTAATTGTACTTAATTTACTGACGTCACGTGTACTTTAGTATTTGATGTGAATGTGGCGTACATAGGAGAGGTGTGTCGTACATTGGAGAAAGGAGTGGCTGCTATTGTAAGTGAGTCATTGAGTTCTAAATGGCGTGGGTGTTTTTGAACAACTAAAGAATCAACGTTGAGAAAAAACAAATAGCATTGTTGCCGATGTTTTGTGGTCAAAGGGGACGAGAACAAAAACCGGTACCAAATTCGTGTTATTAGAGCAAACAACAATTCACGTTTTAGGAAACATAAATATGTAGAAGTGCACATAATCTCCTTAGGATTGATGGCACAATTGTGGGATTCCCTAAAACCCGAAAGAAATCCTAAAGAAAAACCGTAGAATGTACACACGCGATTACTGGCAGTTCTGGCCAGTAGTAGTGCAGGAAAATGTATGTATAGTACACTTTCTGAACGATTTCTGCAATTACTGACAGGCAAAGTAGTGCCAGTAATCCCCTTATGTGTAGTTAGTAATTACCCTATATTATTCACTTGGGGCTGAATGGGCATGTCTATGTGGATTTGTTATGTCGTTAGATTTCTCTGTTCGCGAACGAGTTTTACGAAAAATTGAAGTCCTAAAATTAGAGTTCACGATGTAGAAGTGGATCGTCCTCTACTTCTATGTATAAAGCTTCTGTAAATTTTGTGATATGAAATACGTAAGTTTTTGAGAGAGATGCTTTCGTTTTGTTTTAACAAAAAAAAAAAATGTCATTATGAAATGGTGATGAACTTGATCAAAAAAGCAGAAAACCCCCAAGTAGACGTTGGTCCCGAACCAAAAGTTTGGTCCGTACCGAATATACGTTGCGGTAGAGATCTAGCATTAAGCTGAGAATCCAAAATTTTTTGGGGAGAGATACTACTGATCTCCAACAACTTTCAAGAAAAAGTAACAAACCGATACACTGCCCATTGTTGTTATAGCTAAAAACACTAGTTCGGTGGGGACTTTTTATGGCCATCATAAATCAGAAATAGTGTTGAATAATACATTTAAGAGAGTGGATTACGATTTGCCACGCATTGTTGCACTAAATTAGGATTATATTTTCTAATTTCGCATTAACACTTATAAATTCTCAACACGCCAATAACGATGGGCAGTACAATGGGTATGTATTAAACTTTTGGCGCGGAGGTTATCTTTCGGCGGTTTGAAATTTGAACTTTGAAAACCGCTATCACCAAGTATGTCCAACGGTCTAGGTTTGAAATAATAGTACAGTTGTACATAGTACATGGTAGTACAAAGGACAAATGTCAGTTTTAACGGAAGAGCCATTCGTTTATTGAGGATCGGCGATATTCAACATATCACATGGGCGCCAAAGTGGAAACTTTGGAAAATGGCCAAGCCGGGTATCGAACCCGTGACCTTGTGTTAGCCGTACACTAAGCCCGAAAAGTTAAACGGTCCCGCATAACAATTTTGAACTTTCCCCCTCAAATAAAGATTACGAGCAATAGAGTTACGTTGTTTCATAGATTTCCGCGCGCATATCACGCACGGAGTAAACTACACCGTGAATCGCTATTAGCTTTAATGTATATTTTGCCACTTGAAACATCTTTTCTCCATGCACATTGGTCTGATTATGGATCTGACGATTGCGAATGAAAGACAAGATTCTCACCTTCCGATTGGTGGTCTCCATGTGAAAATCGGACAAGCGTGTACGGAGAAAAGATGTTTTGAGTGACGAATAAAACGTTAACACTAATAGCGATACACGGTGTAAAGCAATGAATGTACCTACAGTGCGCATTGAACGATTTCGAACAATTAATAAAATGCGCACCCTACGTTTACTTTTCATAATTCAAACATTCAATACCCTAAACAACATAAAAGTGTAAAAACCAGCGGCGAGGCAGCATCGTCGCTGAACCAACAACCAGCTACTATGTGAACCAGACTGCCTCGGAGCTTAAAAGGCACCGAGCTGCAGCGACACCTCAATGCGCCGAGCCTTGTTACACTATTGGACCACCGACCAAGTTGCCTCATCGTTGGTACCACATGGCCTTGTTAAAACATGTGCACAATCAAAAAAATACAAAGTTCACATTGAAGCATAAAAAGGCCAACTTTGTATTAATCTGGGGAATATGGTTTAACTTTCTCATTAAGATTATCTAAACTCATTGCAGGTGGTGAATATAAATATCTCCTCTATCTCTCTTTAATCCAAATCTAGGTGGAACTGTCTTCATCAAACTCCTCTTCACTTACCTCCTCTTCCTCTTCCTCCCATGTTATCATATCCTCTTCATAGCTACCATCCCTGGTGTTCTTCTGTAATAATTTGAGATTGCTAAATACCCAGACCAAATCATCAGCTCTTTTACTTGTCAGCTTATTCCTTTTCTTAGAGTGAATATAGTCATAAGTTGACCAATTCCTCTCACATGAGCTGGCAACTGTGACCTGAGCTAGGATCCTAATTGCTACCTTTTGCAAGATAGGAGAATCAGCTCCAAACTTCTGCCACCACTTCCAGCCTGGCATCCTCAAAACCTCTATACTTAGACAGCTCAATGTAGGCCTCGACCTGGTCTTCCACATTTGGTATCATCTTATCAAGCATTATCTGAAAACCTTCCATTACTTCCACATTTGAATATTGCCCATAGGTAGGACTTTGGTACTCAGGATCGAGTAAAAAGCCTGCGGCATATATGGGGCTATGCGCTATCTCCCTCCATGCCGTCCAAAATGTCTTCAGCTCCTCCAAAATGTGGAGGCATTCGTAACTTCTTTCTCCTCCATTGGTGAAGAACTTATGCAAGAACTGCCCAATAGTGTAAAAACCATAATAAACTTTCCCCACATTTGGGGTCCCCTTCTCACACTCCCTCATCAGCTGCACCAAACTGTCACAGCCTCCGTCACTCTCATCCAAAACTCCGAGCTCATAATGAGGCTTTCAATCTTAGCGCCCTCGGACTTGTATGTAGACTTGTCAATCCACTGCTTGTAACCATCATCAGACATTAAGATCTCCAGGCTGTCCTTCACTTGTAAAAACCACTGTAGCATGACAAAATCTTCTACATTTTCTGCAAACCTAATCTCTCCAAGTTTCAAAAGCCGAAGTGCAGGGATCTTGCCGAACATCTTCGCACTCATGTTACGATTCGTGAAGAATTTCAACACCTCTTTTGCCTCTCGCACAGGTGTTGAAATAAATGCAAACTTGCCCCAATCCTCCAACATTAGGCCCAATACATGGGCAGAACATGGCGTCCACGTGATGGAAGGGTGCTTAGTCATGAGCAATGAAGCTGCTTCCTTGTTCACAAGAGTATAATCTGTCACGACTTGCACCACATGCTCGACCCCCACCGCAAGAACTCCCTTCTCCAACACGTGACAAATGTATTCGGCATCCTTAATTTGTCCACTAGTGTCTTCCGCCGTGAGAAACATGGCACCCTTGGGAGTGACAGCTAAAATGTTGAGGAGAGGCGTTTCATCCAGAGTTGTCCAACCTTTTGATGTGATCGAGACACCGGTGAATTTCATCCTCTCCATATAGCTCTCCAAATCGTTCATGACCGTCGATTTCGTCTCGGAGAGAAGACGAATTCTCATTGTATTGCGGTGAGGTAGCTTGTAAGACGGCCCTATCTCGCCAGACTTCCTCACTGCTGCCTTAAAATAAGGGTCATCCAATAATTGGAACGACAAGCCATTGGCAAAGAAAGCCTTGACCCATGCTACATCCACATCTTTCTTGTTATGCGTATTATAAATATTTGTTGCTTTCGTTTGTACACCTTGTACCTTATTGCTTTGGCTAGACCTGACAGGACTTCCGGTAAGTTCATCCAAATCGGTTATTACACGTTTTTGAGGCATGGATGCTTCTGGGCGAAGTTTCGTGGAAGCTTGAAAGGCGGCTTCAATGGCAAATTCAGCGGTTGATTCTATGGTACTTTAGCTTCAATGGCGGCTTCCTTGTGAAGGACGACCGTCCTACACAAGTTCAAAACTTTAATGCGTAAATCAAGCAACGTCTCTTTTTTTTAAATGTCCGTACATTTTTCGAATATCGAACACTGTACGAAATATACGAAAAGACTTAGTAAAAAAGTCGAAATCCGTACGGATTAGACAACTATGGTTATTTGAACCAATATTTGATACGCCAAATTTAATGACAGGCTTTCCGCCACAGTGGACATTTTGCCCAATACATAGGAGTGAACGAACACTGTCACATGGTACAATGTACCGCAACTCTATATGAAGTATTGTACACGTGCTGAATAGGCTGGCTGTACGGTTGACCAGATTAGCAAATCCAATAAAAGAGCACCACGGTAGAATTGATTCCGTACGAAGCAGTTGGCGTTTGACAGATGGCAGGATCCTTTAGAAAGTAAAACGAACGCTGGAGATTTTTCACCGATTAAAATGTAGAAAATTGTACAACACAGTAGACATTGTGTATCAACATTAGCGTCAGTTTTTTGCTGCCATTTTAAGAAGCTCTTCCCCGTGCACACTTGTCCGTACCAGATTGAGGATCAATCATAAGTGAAAAACTCGTACCTTTGTATCGCAGCCGTCGTACAAAAACAATCCGATAAGTGTGCATGGAGCAAAAATGACTTAAACTGATTTGGCGAAAAAATATTGACGCTGTTTGGCGAAAAAAATATTGACGCTGATAGCGGTACACGGTGTACTGTACTGTACTCTACCAGTACGCGTACGGCATCCAGTACAGTAATTAAGTCAGTTTATCAAAAGTTCGAAAGTTATATGATCTAGTTTTTTCGTATGAACATGCATACGAATTCGAATATACGAAATGCATTGTTAAATTGCTTGCAGAGTTGTCAAACGTCTCGGAGTTGTGTTCTGCACCAACAAAAGTCTTGAAAAAGGCTTCCAAACAGGCTGTACGGAACAGGCTGTACGGTAATAGACTCTTTCTTTCTCCTATAATCTTTCTGCAATCGTCTTCGCCTCTCATTTCATTTTCCATTTGTTTAGTGTTTGCGAGTTTCTTTCGTTTTTCCTTTCATTGCAAAAGAGAAAGAGAGAGAGAGAGAGTAAGCCTTCTTTTCATTGGCTCGTTTTGGTTGACCGACCGTTTGTGTTTGCGGCTGCGATTGTGCCACGTGTCATGGCGGGGCTGCTGGGCGGTTTGAAGAATCTGGCGGGAGCCAATAGCGGCGAAGCGGAGAAATGCGCCAAATTCGCCGTCAAAGAACACAATGACAAGCAGGTGAAACTTTTTGATCATAAATTTGTACCTTCTTTCTCCCTACAATGCGTTTTATTTATTTAGCTTTATTTATTTATCTATCTATTTATTTTTTGCTTCTAACTTGAATGAATATTCTCTTCAGTGTTCGTTATCCTTTTAGTTTACTCTTTTGTTTGTATTTTATTTTTTTTGTTATTGTGAACTTACAGCCTGGAAAAAGCGAATTATTGGATAAAAAACACCTTTCAATTTACATTTATGAAATAACTCTTAGTTACCTAAAGATTAAGTTTATTTTTCAGCCCCTATGTTTCTGCAAATTGTACAATGTACAAAAGTCTTGTGTTTATTCAGTATTGGTACTTCTTTTCCTTTACATTTTTCTTTCTTTTTCTTTTTATTTTTTATTGATTTGGGCATTTTAAATGTTTTTTTTTCCTTTTACTTTGTCTTACATAGTTTTATTCTATCAACTTGCTTCACCTCTTATCTGATTATTTTCCTATTTCCCTTTTTTTCAATATACCGCGTAATATCATTGCACGTTATGATATTTTTTTCTTAAAATGTAATTGTGTATTTTATTACACATCATAAAGTAACATTTTTTTTTGCCGATTAATTTGCAGAATTCCGGACTTTCCTTCACACGTTTGGTTTCTGCGGAAGAACAAGTTGTTCAAGGAAAACTTTATCATTTGACAATTGAGGTAAAAAATAACGACAAGACTGAAAATTACAAGGCTAAGGTTTGGGTGAAACCGTGGGAGAATCATCGATCATTGGAGAGTTTTGAGTTGTTACAAAGTTCATAAACAAAGAAAGAAATATCAAAGAAGAAAGAAGGAAGAGGCAAGAAAGAAAAAGTGACAAGAAGATGACAGTTAAGTCCGGTTCCGTTTTAATTTTAAACATTCGCTCCGAGTACTTTAGAGCATAAGCGGAATTTTCTGTATTTTATTCTGTATTTTAGTCTGTAACTCGTTGATGTATTTCTGGAACTCAGATGTTTTTTTTGTTTTTGAGGGACAGATGACAAAATGTAAATGGAAAATGCCCAATTTTGAGAGTTTTTATCAATTTTCTCATTTGAGGAATCCCCTTTTGAAGATGTATTATCTGTGGCTTCAAACTTTGTGAATGTACTGTCTCCGATTCACAAGAATGTGACATCTGAGGGTAGGAGGTTTTGTATTTCACATTTGTTTTCTGTTGGTGTATTTATCTGTAATTTTGATGTGGAAAAGTACTGAAATACTGCTTTTGTGGCCACTACTGTTAAATTCACGTTTAATATGGGTTAACAACATATAGTGTTTTCCATTCCTTTTCGCACATTAAAGATATAGAAGTTTAACAATAGTCGATGTATGTCGCTATGCTTCTCTGTTTTCCCTCTCTGTCATTGTTTTCTTCTTTTAATCTCCCACACACCCAATCTGTTTTTTATCCAAATGCTGTAGAAACTTTTTCATTGCTCGGTTCATCCTCCTCTTACCTTTTTCTCTCCTACCATTCATTGTCTTTCACCGTTGCCACTCAACACTTGATGTCTTTCCTCCTTTTTGTCTCTTTGTCTAATCATTACTATCTTATATTTAGGAGAATTTCAACTAATAATAAGCTTTTAAATGGTAAAATTTAAAGACATCTATCACTATTACGTTTATCAACCTTAAATCTGTTCCTGCTCCTAACTGCTAACCTCTTTCGCTTCCTTTGTATCATTTATCACGCCGTCGTTTTGTGTTCTCACTTTGTTTTTCCCTTTTATTACATTGATCAGCCAGCTGAGTTAGACTGTTGATGATTTTGATTTACAAAATGGACTTGATATATTTTGATTAGAATAATCCCTTTCGATAAGATATCCCTCTTTATAGGATACTTTCCACTCAAATAGGGGCCGACTTTATTAAAAAGCGCGATGGTAAACCATCTGAGTCCATAGGAACAAAAGGAAGTAGCATTGCTAAAACTGAAAAAACCACATGACTACGGAATGAACAAAGTGGAAAATCAAGACAAAACCGACGAAAATACAAAAAAATGGCGGGGAAATCAAAAACACCCCAAAAAGCAAACCCCGCAAACAAAAAATCAAAGGAAAAAACTAACACCAACATAACTAAAAATCTACGGAAAGCAACCACGTAAGTCCCCGAACCCCAGAGGAGCACAAGGAGGAAGTTCCGGAACACGCCATCGATTCATAACGGCAATAGACGATCGAAGTAATATAGAAGCCAGCACCCGTTGTAGAGCCACAGAAAAACGTTGACGAAAAAAAGGAAGTAAGGACTGAAACAGAAGGGCTCCCAGGTCCCCGCCTCTCGAAAGAGCGCCGACCACAAGTACGAAAAAACTCGTCCAAAGCCACACCCACACAACCAAATATCTCAACCGCCATCGGAATGAAGCCATCCATAGCGTCGCGACAGGCATAATCACACTCCTTCCTTTTAGCCGCGTCATGGGCGGCCACTCCCACATGCCGAGCCGCTTGGGTGACGACTGAAGTTGAGGTAGGGTTCGCCAAAACAATATCACCAAATGTACGACGCGCACCATCGAGTAATACAAGGTCAATCGAAGGAATAATGTGAGAGACCTCCCGACGAACAGAAAATCCCCCCTCATAAGCGATAGTAGCAATGGTGTCTCGAATCGCGTCGTGCGCCCGAATCAACTCGCCCTCGTGGGAGCAACGAAGCAAATGGACCCCGTCGGGCTCGAGAACTTGGCCACAGGAGCAAACGAGTGAGCCAAGCAAAGGTGGGTGAGGGAGGCCAAGCCGGAACCTAAGGGCCGTCGTGAACTGAGCCGGTGTGAAACGAAGAGTAGATAAGATAGGGACAGCCAATAACCAAGCTCCAAAGCGAGGTCCACCACAAGACAGGAACCGTGCACGCGAAGAATCAGAAGGAAGCGCCTCGAGAAGCTCGGATTTAATAGTGGCGACAACCCGATCAGAAATGGATTCCTGAACACGCGGAACTGATGTCGTATTTAGAGTGGAAAACATCGGCATGTCCTCGATAGCAGCCGGATTAAGAGAACATGATGCATCCAAAAGGGATCGTTGGAAGGCTAGCTCACCATCTGAAACACGGGGAACCACGGCCGCAAGAATAGGAGTGTCCCCAGCCAGAAAACGAGAGACAATAGTGGAAGCAACAAGGCACCAACTTCCCAAATAGGCGGCTGGAGCAACACGCGCCGTCGAGAGTAAACCCAAACCGCCAGCCGAGACAGGAAGAGAGGCTTGGATGCGAATTACGAACCTTCATTTCAAATCTATTTCTAAAAGATTTTTCTTTACATATGTATTTTTTAATATTTTTTGGTGAGATAAACAAACAATTTCACATCTCCCTTGGGCGATTGTACAAGGTATGCATCCTTTAGTGTGTACACACTCTCTAAAATGAGAGGTTTTGGAGGCAAATGTTTTTTTTTTCCTTTTTTGAACGAGCAACGTGTCAACCATAATATTAATAATAATTGACACACAAAAACTTGAGGAAACTTTGTGTACTCCAAAAAAAACAAAAAATTGTCGCTTTTGCGACAAACACTCGATTTCGACAAAACAAAAACTTACAAAAAAACTAAAATAAAACGAAAAAAATGTTGCATTCAACGTAGATTAGACCGTTTATACCCTGCCTTAGAAAAAATGTTTTTTTTTGTGTTTTTTCAATCTGGTCAAACCTCCATGATAGGCTCTCACGATAAACTCTCTAAAAAAAAAATTGTCTTTGTTTCTCGACAAAAAATTATAATTCGAAAAAACTATAAGAGATTCCAAAATATATCGAAGAAAAAAGACATCGTAAGCTTGATTTGTCAAGTTCTACAGGATTTTCTTTTCAAATTGCTAGTTTTTACAACACCAAGTATTATTTTGTTTTTTTTATTATTATTATTAAGAATACGAAAAATAATAATAATATAATAATCCGAGAAACTCCAAAACTCAAGAATAAAAAACTCGCAAATCCCCAAAACCCAGAAACCCAAAAGCTCCAAAATCCCAAAATCCAAAAAAAAATAAAAAATAAAAATGTTAGGTTAAAATTTCAAATTTCATGATCTTTGAAAAGAAAAATATTCCCACAAACCAAATAATCGCAAAAAAAAAAAAAAAAATTGACAGACCTCAAATTTGATCGACGTAAAAAAGTAAAGTTGGTAAGACAAAAAAAACAAACAAGAAAAAAAAAGCAGTAACAAAATCAAAAAAGTTTTATATAGTTTCCTTTTACTTATATTTCCTTTTTACTTTTCTATTCATTTCTTTCCATTTTTTTTTTTGCTTTTGTAACTCCGTTTGGTTTCAGTTCCTCATCGGCAATTATTTTTTACAATTTTCTATTATTATTCACTGTTTTTTTTTTTTACGTTTTTCAAAAAAAATCCAGGGTAAATTTGACAAAAAACAAAGTCCAATTTGTATTTTAAGGCATTTCATCGTTTATTCCTTATTTTTTTTTGCATTTTTTCGAAATTTTTAGCGCTTTTTTTTTGCGCCTGTCATCACTTTTTTTTAAGTTATTTTAGCTTTTTTCTAGCGTTTTTTTAGCATTTACTTATTTTAACATTTTTAGGCAATTCTCAAACCCTTTTTAGCGTTTTTAAAACGTGTTTTAAAGCGTTTTAAATGATTTTTCCGCAAATTTTATGTTGATTTCAGCAATTCATTGGTTTAAAGGCCATTATTCATAATTTTACAGCTTTTTTTTGCAATGTTTTCACTTTCTATTGAAATACCGCGTAATATCATTGCACATTATAATATTTTTTTCTTAAAATGTAATTGTGTATTTTATTACACATCATAAAGTAACATTTTTTTTTGCCGATTAATTTGCAGAATTCCGGACTTTCCTTCACACGTTTGGTTTCTGCGGAAGAACAAGTTGTTCAAGGAAAACTTTATCATTTGACAATTGAGGTAAAAAATAACGACAAGACTGAAAATTACAAGGCTAAGGTTTGGGTGAAACCGTGGGAGAATCATCGATCATTGGAGAGTTTTGAGTTGTTACAAAGTTCATAAACAAAGAAAGAAATATCAAAGAAGAAAGAAGGAAGAGGCAAGAAAGAAAAAGTGACAAGAAGATGACAGTTAAGTCCGGTTCCGTTTTAATTTTAAACATTCGCTCCGAGTACTTTAGAGCATAAGCGGAATTTTCTGTATTTTATTCTGTATTTTAGTCTGTAACTCGTTGATGTATTTCTGGAACTCAGATGTTTTTTTTGTTTTTGAGGGACAGATGACAAAATGTAAATGGAAAATGCCCAATTTTGAGAGTTTTTATCAATTTTCTCATTTGAGGAATCCCCTTTTGAAGATGTATTATCTGTGGCTTCAAACTTTGTGAATGTACTGTCTCCGATTCACAAGAATGTGACATCTGAGGGTAGGAGGTTTTGTATTTCACATTTGTTTTCTGTTGGTGTATTTATCTGTAATTTTGATGTGGAAAAGTACTGAAATACTGCTTTTGTGGCCACTACTGTTAAATTCACGTTTAATATGGGTTAACAACATATAGTGTTTTCCATTCCTTTTCGCACATTAAAGATATAGAAGTTTAACAATAGTCGATGTATGTCGCTATGCTTCTCTGTTTTCCCTCTCTGTCATTGTTTTCTTCTTTTAATCTCCCACACACCCAATCTGTTTTTTATCCAAATGCTGTAGAAACTTTTTCATTGCTCGGTTCATCCTCCTCTTACCTTTTTCTCTCCTACCATTCATTGTCTTTCACCGTTGCCACTCAACACTTGATGTCTTTCCTCCTTTTTGTCTCTTTGTCTAATCATTACTATCTTATATTTAGGAGAATTTCAACTAATAATAAGCTTTTAAATGGTAAAATTTAAAGACATCTATCACTATTACGTTTATCAACCTTAAATCTGTTCCTGCTCCTAACTGCTAACCTCTTTCGCTTCCTTTGTATCATTTATCACGCCGTCGTTTTGTGTTCTCACTTTGTTTTTCCCTTTTATTACATTGATCAGCCAGCTGAGTTAGACTGTTGATGATTTTGATTTACAAAATGGACTTGATATATTTTGATTAGAATAATCCCTTTCGATAAGATATCCCTCTTTATAGGATACTTTCCACTCAAATAGGGGCCGACTTTATTAAAAAGCGCGATGGTAAACCATCTGAGTCCATAGGAACAAAAGGAAGTAGCATTGCTAAAACTGAAAAAACCACATGACTACGGAATGAACAAAGTGGAAAATCAAGACAAAACCGACGAAAATACAAAAAAATGGCGGGGAAATCAAAAACACCCCAAAAAGCAAACCCCGCAAACAAAAAATCAAAGGAAAAAACTAACACCAACATAACTAAAAATCTACGGAAAGCAACCACGTAAGTCCCCGAACCCCAGAGGAGCACAAGGAGGAAGTTCCGGAACACGCCATCGATTCATAACGGCAATAGACGATCGAAGTAATATAGAAGCCAGCACCCGTTGTAGAGCCACAGAAAAACGTTGACGAAAAAAAGGAAGTAAGGACTGAAACAGAAGGGCTCCCAGGTCCCCGCCTCTCGAAAGAGCGCCGACCACAAGTACGAAAAAACTCGTCCAAAGCCACACCCACACAACCAAATATCTCAACCGCCATCGGAATGAAGCCATCCATAGCGTCGCGACAGGCATAATCACACTCCTTCCTTTTAGCCGCGTCATGGGCGGCCACTCCCACATGCCGAGCCGCTTGGGTGACGACTGAAGTTGAGGTAGGGTTCGCCAAAACAATATCACCAAATGTACGACGCGCACCATCGAGTAATACAAGGTCAATCGAAGGAATAATGTGAGAGACCTCCCGACGAACAGAAAATCCCCCCTCATAAGCGATAGTAGCAATGGTGTCTCGAATCGCGTCGTGCGCCCGAATCAACTCGCCCTCGTGGGAGCAACGAAGCAAATGGACCCCGTCGGGCTCGAGAACTTGGCCACAGGAGCAAACGAGTGAGCCAAGCAAAGGTGGGTGAGGGAGGCCAAGCCGGAACCTAAGGGCCGTCGTGAACTGAGCCGGTGTGAAACGAAGAGTAGATAAGATAGGGACAGCCAATAACCAAGCTCCAAAGCGAGGTCCACCACAAGACAGGAACCGTGCACGCGAAGAATCAGAAGGAAGCGCCTCGAGAAGCTCGGATTTAATAGTGGCGACAACCCGATCAGAAATGGATTCCTGAACACGCGGAACTGATGTCGTATTTAGAGTGGAAAACATCGGCATGTCCTCGATAGCAGCCGGATTAAGAGAACATGATGCATCCAAAAGGGATCGTTGGAAGGCTAGTTCACCATCTGAAATACGGGGAACCACGGCCGCAAGAATAGGAGTGTCCCCAGCCAGAAAACGAGAGACAATAGTGGAAGCAACAAGGCACCAACTTCCCAAATAGGCGGCTGGAGCAACACGCGCCGTCGAGAGTAAACCCAAACCGCCAGCCGAGACAGGAAGAGAGGCTTGAATGCGTGCCGCAGGCCCAGAATCGCGATCAAAAGCTCCACGGCCCAACAAACTGTGGAGGACATCCATAAGACGATCGTCGAAAGCAGAAAGTGAGGACACAAAGGATGGGGTGGGAGGGGAAGTGCGAGTAAGGTAGGAGGGCCGGTGGGGGAAACATCGTGTCAGAAGAGCAAAGGCCACCTGGGGATCAGAAAGGTGAGGAAGGTCGTCCACGTGGGACAAATCTGTCTGAAGAGCGGAATCGAGGAATTTCGTGATGTATGGATTGGAACCAAGCGGGCAACCCAACACACGAATGCCTTCGGAAGGAGGAGGGGTCTGAAAACCAGGAGGGGGAGTGAAAGGAGGAGGAATAGGACGTGGGGACCAAACAACACACTTTGAGGGCCCGACCGAAAGATTGAGTTCGGCCAACCGAGCCTTGAAAAAGTTATAAGGTGGTATAACTTGGTCTGAAGGACCAATAATGTGTGTGTCATCCGCAACTGAAGGGAAGAGGCAAGAAGGGTAAGCAGCAGTGGAAGCTCGGAGAGCACGGTAATCGGCTAGGGCAAACAAGGGGCCCCCAAGAGGATCGCCCTTACGAGTGCCAGTCGTGGAGGAAAGTGGGACCAAATCATCATCAGTGGAGAGAGAGGCTACTGCTCAAGAATAAAAGGCTCTCTTGTCTAACCAAAATCTGTATGCTTTCATTTTGTTGGAGTATTTCACATTCAAAAGTAAATAATAACCATTTGCCAATCACATGACATGACATACTGTAAGAGAACACGAACACCTGTTAAGTTCAAAACACTTGCAATTCAACTAATTTTCACAAGTGGTCATATTTCAACACCTGTTTTGGAAAAAAATGTTGTCTTAAAAGACAAATAAAAATAAGGCGAAAAGTTGAAATGATTCCAAAAACTCTACTTACATGTTGAAAGGGCTTATTTCCTGAACACAACTAATACACACAAAAATAAAAGAATCTCGCTACAAATCCCTCTATTTGGTTCGAATAAACCAAAGAAACTTCAAAACCGAAACTACAAAAGAAAGACATTTTGAAAAAAATTGCCAAAGATGTTATTTCAACCGTCACAATATGGATCCCACGTTGTAACAAATTTGTACAAGCTAACTTTTTAATAAACTTCTGTGACACTTCTGTTTTCAACACGTTGTGACCTATGTTGTGCTTGTTTTATTATTGATCTCTCTGTCTCCCACTTTCATGGAAATCTTCAAAGTACTCTTCTTGCTTTGAAGAGGCCTGTAATCAAATCTTATATTTCTGTTTGTCTTCTGACACTCGAAAATCAACGATCTCCCCCTTTATCTTTCATCGCACCCTCTCGTGTCACTTAAAGAAGTTTGATACTCCAGTTTGAATTGCTTGAAGTTTGACAAGTTCTGGAAACTTCGCTGGATTTGTTCCTTTGTACAAAAATAAAAACATCACTTCAAAGATGAAAAACTCTGCGGCGCCTCCCGGTATTGCTCTTAACAAACACATGGAGAGACCGTGGTAGAGATCGGAAATCGTAGACTCGTGAAAAATAACTTTCCGTATGCAGTGAATCGATCCCTGGTACTTAGGGCTGACCAGTGAGTCCGTTTGAAGTTTACTTTTTAATGTGTCCAGAGGGTAGCTCACCTGATAAGGTCATTTAGTTCATGGGGCCAAGGGAGGTTAAATACCAACATTCGTGCAGAATTTAGCACGGTTTATTGTTTATGAGAGGGGATTGAACTAGTTAAGACCTAAAGAAGATGATTAAGTGAACATAGGTATTCCACCTAAGCACATAAGGGCTCGAGACCAAGCGTTCGTGTGCCAATGAGGCTAAGAAATTACACAGAAATTGTTTTCTTTAACCAAGTCACCTTTGAGGTTGAAACATGCATGCTTCAGCTTTGGATATTTGTGTATCATATACTGTTTAAGAGTTCGCCGTCAATTGAAAGGGAGTTAATTTTATAAATATGTGATACAAATTCAGTAAAAAACATACAAACAGTAGAACGCATACAAACATGAAAACAAAGAATCCAATTCCAAGTCTAATGGTCTATTGCAAGACTCGGTACTTATCCCGTATTCCATTGGTAGATTTATAAATGTATCACTCCCCATTTGTTCGTTCAACAGTGAGGCAATCCCAACATTGAACCGAACATAGAAAAAGTTCTCACCAAGTAGTATGAGATGCCTGCCAGGGACCCTGCTGGCCAGATGGCAGCCCATGATTGATTGGTCGAGTGAAATCCACTGAGAAGCATTAATGTTGCATCGTAGACTCCAAACAGAGCAATGTTTCCAATCATTTCTTTAAATGCCTGTCCAAATAACATCAATGCAAGCCCAAATAAACCGATGAAAGTTCACATTGTTGTCAACCGGGTTGATTACCAAAGGGCACACATAAAACGAGTTCGGAAATTTGAGAAGGTTGTACGACTTGTTGGCAATACAGTGAATTTGAACCACATATGAAGCAGAAGCTGGTGAGAAAAAAGACACTATGTTTTTGAGGAGAACAAATGATATTGTTAACACTTTCCTCGACATTACAGAAAGCAAGAAAATTCTACAATCAGAAGCCTCTGTCTTTACGTGAAGGATAAGAGAACTTCCAGAGGGAAAAAAAGAGACAGGATCGGATTTTGAAAGGACCATGCTAGCGTTGAACTTGTAACTTGAGATATTACATGCAGATGCATGGAAGTCACATGGGATTGTACTGATTGTTTCCTTCAAAAACAGATGTTCCTTCAAAAACAGATGTGCAATTCACACCTTTTGAAAAATAAGAGAGCAACATATTTTTCAAAATGGTGACCTGTACATTTTATAAATATCTGAAAATGTCTCAAAACTGGCAATGTAGCAGTTGCAGAACTACAATTCAAACGGAACTGTTACTTTTTGCAACTAAACATAACTGAAACATAAAAAAAACAGGCTCAGCACTAAGAACAAGCTGCATAGGGCCAGTTGACTCCAGTAGTGATATTTGCCTACTGACAAAACTCTTTTGTAGAGAAGAACTCAATTAGACACTTGGGATTCCGAAAGAGCAAACGTTTTATCTTACCAACATTAGATATTACCTCACCACGCTAGACAAACCTATTGCGCAACTTCGCATGTACAAGTATGAGTACAATCATGACTACAATTACGAGTATGAGCATGAGTAAGGGTATGACGAGTGAGAACGAGTACGAGCATGAGTACAAGTATGACTACCATACATTTATGAGTAAGAGTAGAGTATGCGCATGAGCATGAGCATGAGTACAAGTACAAAAATGAGCAGGAATATGAGAATGAGTCCGGAGTGCGAGTATGATTATGGGCATAAATATTGTGCTGAGTAATGAGTGCATAAGTATCCAGGAAAGCCTTCACGTTATAAGCAAATCACCTGTAAAATAAAGCCCAAATAAAGGCCTGAATATCCTCGTGTACGTATAATGCTCCACATACAAGAACGAAGCTCTGTGAAAGCTCCAATAGGTTTTTCTACTCCAGGCTTACCTGCAGACTCGTCAACAAAAGCCCAATCTCTGGACATCACATTTCCATTAGGCCCAAAAGACAGTTTGCACAAATTTGATTCTGTAGGTGGGCTTTTCAAAGGCTTTCCATTGAGAGGAAGTCGGTCGTACATGCTGGTAGCATTCCTCACCTGCCAAATTCCATAAAACATACATCACAAACATGTCTCCTGTACTATTTCTAGTGAAGGACAAGAAAGATTGCTAAGAGCATAGTTAGGCTGAAAACACAAAAGGAAAAAAAAGGAACTGAAACGCTGTCCTGGTCTAATTGCAGACTGCATCAGGTACTTGGTTGTTCGGAGTTGTACAAAAAATGAAGAGGTCACAAGAGGCAAAGAAAGGCTAGCCCCAATAACCAAAAATTCCATATCGTTGCCTGCAAACTAATTTATCACAAAAACGTGGTGATGTTTCGGTGCCCATGTATTTAGCACTCTGCCTCTAACTACGGAAAAAGACTTTCCAATTTATCGGCAGCCTCACGTGCTAGATTAGTGATTTTGCTAGAAAGTAGTAAACCTCCCATAGTCTTGCACAATCCTAGCAAAGCCTTGCAAATTAGACAAAACCTTTAAGTTAGGCCGAAATTCGAAGACTGCAAATACATACTGGGAAGATACATTAATATAAAAGTCTTGGCTAAGTTCAGGAGCACACACCTGCATTCGTGCCTTGATGTGATCCAACGGGCAGTAAATCACAGCCTCCATCAAACCAATGAGACAGCAGGCCAAAAGAAAAGCGCCAGGCCGCCATATATCAGCACCAAGATTCTCCCTCATCCAATCGCGTGCCCCAAAAAGAAGAGAAACTCCAAGGGCTTCCTGCAACCGGCCAATTCCCAAGGGCCTAAGTTTCAAGTCTGACTTTGAAAGTTGATAGGAATTGGTCATATAGGTAGAGCGCCTCAGCAACGTTTATCATGTCCTCATTTCCCAGTTAAAGGCAGCATTGGTTATTCAAGCATTATACTGGCTGCATTTAGTTCTCTCTTCAAATAACTGGAAACTGTGAGAAAAGCTTCAAAATTGATCGAAAAAACTACAAACAGAAAAAATCCATGTCAAAAAACCATCATATTTTCTCCTGCGTGGCATTAAAGTAATGAAACTTGAGAAACAAAGATATTCCAAGTCCCATCAACAGTCCAAACCGGCAACCATCATAGCACAGTTACCTGTAACAATAGTGGGAGAAGACCCCTGTAGAATCCTGCCAGTCCTTCTAATTTGAAGGTTGTTTTCGCACATTTCCAAGCCGAAAATAGGTCAGAGCAAGTGCTCTTCTCCAACTGACCTGAAGTTTGAAGTCTTGTTTTAAGTGTGTCAAACGGATAACCTGCATGAAACGCCCAGTATTAACAACTCGCTAACTTAATAATCTCAATAAAGGACAGACAAAGTGTAATTTTCATAAATGACAGACAATTAAATCAACCACCACAACATATCAAATCGCTGGTGAAAAGCACAGTTAAAACTCATTATCTGTAATCTTAACAAACAGAAATCCAGGGTCACAACAGATAAAATCGCTGGTGGCACAAGAAGCTCAGCTGATATCCTATATAGCAATGAAAAAAGTACTAAACTTGTGCTCACTGACACAAGCTTGGTAAACAGGAAACAGACGCATACCGACTCTGCAAGAATAAAATTGAGTTTGCTCTCACGTTTACTTTCTTGACGACAAGAGAGGATTTCAACAAAATAAACAGCAAAACGAAAGAGTCATTAACCGTACCCTCCGCTTCTTTCAGAGAATGAACTGTAATGAAGCTGAATTAAAAGAACTTGCTTTACAGGGGAATGAACTGTGTGCTTTACTAATGCGAACATCTGAGGAATTTCAGCAACTTTTTGAGTGAATTTCAGAGAATTCAGAATTTCTTGACGTCCCACAAAGGGACTAAATGATCGCTACACAATATGCTAAACGATGGTTAAAAGTGCTTCTCATAACCGCACTGCCTATCGCTACCATTGTAAAAGAATTATCAGTATACATGCAAAACTAGAATGTATAATACTAATTTAGTGTAGGAGGCGAGGCAGATTGTAGTCCACTCCCTTCAGTGATGTTATAACACTACTTGATGATTTTCGACCAAAAAAAAACGCGAGCGAATCAGTGTTATTTACATTAGTAGAAATGGGCATTGCAGGTACTTCTACAATTATTATAAAAAGCCTTGACCAAGTTTGACAAAAAAAAACCATAAATTTTCTTTGACACAGAACAGGAGGTAAGGTCATGAATAAAAAACTATCACACTAAGTTCTGGAAGAATAAAAATAGGAAATGAAAATATTTTCAATTCTAACAGGATTAAAGAAACTAATGAAAGGCAAACCAAAAGAATGATGCACTTTCTCCAACCGAATTAATTAATTTCTTAAATGCATGTAATTTATCGCATATCCTACTGACAATGTATGTCGCTTCTATACACAGATAATGCCAGATATTGAACAATAGAATTTCAAAAAATACAGATAAGCGCATAAAATAATAGATTTAAATTCCTCGTTCCAGAAACTTTAGACACGAATACAAAAAATGCAAAATACACATACGTCTAATGAGCAATAATAAGAAACAAATAATGAGAAGAAAAAAATAATGAGATGAAACCAAGAGTGAGAAGAAGCAGCAAAAATGAGCAGAAGAGTTACTAACCGACAATAACCTCGGCCACACCGGCGCAAAAACCGGCTGTAAGACTGGCTGGTGAGTTCTTCATTCTTACAGAGGGTCACCTAACTTAAACTTACTGACTGGTCAAGTCACAAATGGTCTTGTCAAGACAAGACAAGACAAGCAAGGACAGGACAAGACAAGACCAGCAAGGTTTCAAAGAGTTCCAAACTGCCAATCCTTGACAACTACTCAAATATAAATATGTTAATCTTGCCGCAAAATAAATATGTCGAGCTTGCAGTTAAAAGAAAGTTTCCTTATCCTTGAGCATCTTTATAGCTTAAGCAAGTCTTCCTCCTTTGACCGCCCAAAAGGCTTCTTGTCAACAATAACCAAATGTGAGTGAAGTTGACAAAATTCATTTGAACAACTCCGAGCCGACCATTTTATCAGCCATAAAGTACAATATGGTATTTTGCGTAAGTTGTGATACAATGTGTACAATGAGGTATTTTGAATTGCTTCTCTCGCAAGTGTGGATAAAAAGCTTTTTTTGCTGCAAGAAACAACAAAATAGAATCATCAAGATTTTCCAAATGACCACTGTAAAGGCTCAGGGCGTAAGGAAAATTATAGAGATATTACAAAAAAAAAAGAAACAGTCTTCATATTCAAGCGGTAGTAAAAGAAAAGAGAAATTAGTTAGATGTTTTGGACTTACAAACAGGGAATATTTCTTCCAGAAAAATCCGAACTTTTCATTCACTCTGTTAAAACATAAAACAATCTGCTTGAAATGGAAAAAACAGAACATACATAGGTGTTTTCACCTACTCCATCTGTTGCCTAAATATAAAGAAACAAATTAGACAACGAGAAAAGGCCACAAACTCCTCCTTCTCGTTACCTAACAATGGTTGCAAATAAAAACTTTCTCTGTACCACAGAATCTAGAAGTAGGTCAGTAAGGTAGTCGCAGGACCTGACATTCCCTGCAGAAGCTCAAAAGGAATGTCCATTGAAAGAATCCAAATGTGGCAGAACTCTAGCAGCAGGATTGCCATGTCAGCTACAGGTACAGTACAGGACATTACTCCGTGTACTTTAATCCGTGTACTGGTGAATCGGCGTATTGGTCTGTCGGTGTTTGGCCATCAGTGCTCATGTTTTATTCCGCCGTTCAAATCAGCTTTTCTCCGGCCACACACGTCCGAAAATCCGTTGGGGAACCGTCGATCGGAAGGAAAGAATCTTCTAATTCCATCGCATCCATCGAATTAGCGATCCGACAAGTGTGCACTGAGAACAATGAATTTATAGGTGAAAAAACATTTAAACGGTATAGCGAATTCACGGTGTACTGTACTTTTTAGCATAGTTTATAAGTGCGTGAAAGGAGGTCATACGTTATAGAATCGAATTTTACTAGAAATCAGGCGGCAAACGTTTATGTTCAAACAATTAGTGTTGTGTATCGGTAAAAAACTTATCGCGATAACACCGATACCGATAGTTATCGGTTATCGAACGGTCGGAGGTTCCGCTATATCGGTCTGGGACCAATAAATTCCATATCGGCGATAACTTAAAAAAAATATAGTATGCATACAATAGTACTTTATAACATACTATATTATTTTATTGATTTTATATAGCGTGGCATGCCATGTATAGAAATCTGTTCCGTTACGGTTTAAACTGCAATTTATTACGGTAAACGTGGCACATAAACCTTGGCCGGTTAACTGAACAAAAATATTACGGCGTCGTACGGAAATTTACTAAAAAACTGGTGAACATGGGACTAGAAAAGGACGGCTGACACAAAAGTACAACGGACGTAAAATAACATTCTACGCGCCACCGGAATCGAACGGACGACTTGGAATGAGAAAACACGAGCGAACGGGCCAGCGTGAGCGCCGGCATCCCGGAATGGCTTTTTTGGCAGCTTTTGCCAAAAAAGCCGACAGATTGACACGTGGCAGGTCCCCAGTGGATTTGAAGGAATTAAGGACAAAGACATGGCGTCGGATGTGAAAGGTACATCGTTTTTATTGGATCCGTATCAAAATTGTACAGATTTCATGGCGGCTACGGTACTTTCTATGCTTGTACACGTCCGGAGAATAAGACGTACAGTTGAGTGTAAATACCGTACATTTATCTGTACGGTCCGCACAGTTATCGCCGATAATTATTGTTATCGGCATTATCGCCAATAAGTACCCGATATAATCGGCTACTTATCGGCGATAAGACCGATGTCGATATATCGTACCAATATATCGATTATCGGATACCCGAAAAAAGGCCCATATCGGTTATCGGCAAATCCTTACCGATACACAACACTACAAACAGTACACAATAACTACGAGACTAGTGTTGTGTATCGGTAAGGATTTGCCAATAACCGATATTGGCCTTTTTTCGGGTAGCCGATAATCGATATATCGGTACGGATATATATGCTCGGACCGTACAGATAAAAGTACGGCCAATCATAAACGTAAATCACAAACAAAAATAAACGTACTGAGGTGCCTACCAATCAGATCATTTGTACAGGCCGAAAGTACAGTAACTGGCATAAGATATGTACGGCTTTAGTACGGCTCCAGATAAAAATATGTACCTTTCACATCCGACGTTATGGCTTGTCCCTTTCCTCCTTGGGATCCACTGGAAACCTGCCACGTGTACTACGGACAAAAAGTACAAAAAGTACATAAAGTATATATCGGTAGCTCTGACCGTTCGATAACCGATAACTATCGGTATCGATGTTATCGCGATAACTTTTTTACCGATACACAACACTATACGAGACAACTGTCCAAGGCTTGTAGATTTAATAACCATTATTGCACACGACATCCTATCAAAAGCCTCTCTGTTCTAATGCCAAGCCGCTGTAATAGAGAATTGAACCTTGCGATTTTCGCGCTACAGACAACGTGTGGGACTTTTACGGAAGACGTCCACACTCATTTCATTTTACGACGCACCGCGCCGCGCGGACGTCGTGTGTATAAATATGTTTAGGGTTTTTTTCTCATTTGTGTTTATTAAAAAAAAAACACAAACCCAATAACCCTATGACCCTAAAATCGCAAGGTACCCGGGCATGTAGAAACTAATGGTTTTATTAGTATTTTCTAGGTCTGAAAAGAAATATAGAAGTCGAGGCAGTCTATCTCTAACTTCTCTCTCCAACTCTCAAACTTGTCGCAGTCACTGAGAAATTGGAGAGGAAGCTAGAGCCATGGCTACCTTGGCTATCCTGAGGTTTACGGGAATTTTATATTAGGGTTTATTTATTTATTTAAAAGGTATGTGCCAGCGGCAGGATTTGATCCTTGTACCTACCGGCCGGCAAACAGGAAACAGCCGGTAGCCTTAGTCGTTAAGTCTAGCCGTAGTGTTACGTAGTATATAGTTTGATATTTATTTAAATGATTATACGTGCGATAAATCATTTAACTGAAATGGATTACGTGATACATAGATCCAGTAATATATTATGTACGAATAACGGTACAGACAAAAATCAGTACCGCGCATTTGTTTCGTAAGTGAAACAAATACCGCGCATGTATTTATTACGGCTACGATTAAATCCGAATTTAATCGGACGGCCGGGATTAGCGCCGAGATCGCAGAGGAAGATTTCGGCGGTTTGTGGCCATCGCCACATCGGATGACGCGTGGCGAAATTCCGTTGGATTCTGGAATCTCCGGAGATTATGGCACCGAATCCGGATTTGACATGTGTCGACATTTTGGCCATGTCGTACAATGTCCGTACATAAAGTACACCGGCAGCTGTACTTTTGCGTATGGAACTCAATTCTGATTGGTTCCGTACACCAGTAGATAGAGTCTGTGAGAGAGATAGGACTTAGAAAAATTAGAAGATAGGACCCTCTCTCCCAGAGAGCTTCTGTACAAAAGGTCAACTTTGACCCTCCATAACTTACTGCTCAGGGGAGCAAATTCAGAGATTCTTTTTGCTACCGACTCAGGGGAGTCTTGCCTTTACAGGGGTGCAGGTGGTCAAGGTCTTTGTCTGCCAGGGTGGCAGTTATTTTTGCTGGAACACAAAGGGGTCAGGATTATCTTAGAGGCTTCTTGGAAGCTGTATACTCTGAGGACTTATGGAGGTCTCAGAGTTTCAGGGCAGTACAATACTTTGCAAAGTGTGGGACTAAAATTGAATTTGTGTCCCTATGTCCACACGGTCCACACCGCGGGCCAAAATTTAACGAACCTAGTCTGTACTTGTGCAAAGTGGTGTTAGCAGTTAGGCCGTTTTTTGTTGTAACCGAAGGCCCTCCGCTTCGGTTGAGTAGGATTCCTCCCAGACGAGAAACTAGAGTTTACATCTCGGTTCATAAGCCTTGGGCTACTACGCTGGTAGATCTGGAAGCGTGCCGAAATGAATATTGCACGCTTGTATGTTGTTCAAATAGAATGTCGGTGATGATCCTTAGGGTACGTCCCCATGTAAGTGATACTTTGAAAAAGTACTTTGGACTGTAGTGAAGTGTTCCGTACTACTTTGAAAAGCGTCCCTATGTGCGAAATTGAAATCGGAACTTTGACATGTGACGGTTGTAGACGTAGGTACAAATTTGTGACGGTTGACGACGACTACGAAATTGGTGACGCCAACAAAAACAGAGACAGTTGTAAACGTCTACATTTTTGTAATTTTGAGACATGGCAGATGTTTAGGGTTTTGTAACATTGTGACGTCACGCTCACTTGTGACGTCACAGATTCAAGAGCTTTCGCCCATGGATACCCGATTTCGTTTTCTCTACTTTTTTCGCTCTACTTGCCATCAAAATATACATAAAAGTAGTCAAAATAATTATATTTCAAATATCTTTCATTTCATACCAGTTTTGTCGTGCCTCATTCTAAAAAGTGTGAGATAAAAGTGATAGTGTGAGAGGGAGAGGGGAGAGGTGATGACGGCACAAAATTATGCAAAGGACTCATGAATGAAAGTGGAGGTCCGAGACCCCTGCAGATTTTTTTCCGTACATGCTCGTCTTTTCTGTACATGCTCGTGACGGGCAGGAGAAAACGTACCCTCCCTCGTCCCAAAACATTTCCACTCGTGTGGCGCGTGCGTGGGTCATTTTTAATTCGTTGTTTGGGTGGTACTTTCCCTCAAATCAAGTCGCAAGGTGATTTTGATGAAGTTTTTTGACAGGTTGGATTCTCTTGCCCGGGGGTCGAAAAAAGGAAAACGCCAAAATGCGTTCACATGACGACAAACATGAAGTACATTCCAAGTATCGACTTGAAGTTTGCTACACTTAGGGTACGTCCCCATGTAGGCGATACTTTGAAAAAGTATTTTGGATTGTAGTGAAGTGTTGCGTACTACTTTGAAAAGCGTCCCTATGTGCGAAAATGAAATCGGAACTTTGGAATGTGACGGGTGTAGATGTGGGTACAACTTGCGACGGTTGGAAACGACTACGAAACTTACTATGAATGATGACGTACGCGATAAATACGACGGTTGTAAACGTCTACAATACACGCGGCAATTGGTGACGTCTCAAAAATTGACGACGGATGTTCACGTCTACAATGACAAATGTTGTCACAACTCCCGCGACATCACGTGACATCGTAATGTTGACCGTGACATTGTAGACATCAAACCACATCAGACCATGAGTGTTACCGCTGTCACACTCCTACCCTACTACCACTGTCACACCCCCCCCCTCCCCCCCCCCCCCCCTCCCCCCCCCCCCCCCCCCTCCCTCCCTCCCTCCCTCCCTCCCTCCCTCTCCGTATGAAGTCATCGCCACATAGGTGACATCAGCGATGAGTCAATGTGTCGCTGCGTCGTAGCGCACCGACCAATCAGCAGCAGCCACCAGGACATCCGGTGAAAATGAAAAGGTATTTTGGGCATATCGGTTATAAATCTTCATGGACACATCGAGTATCGAGTAATCCTATGCGATACTATCTGGTAATCGTTACGGTACACTGCGTATTCGCTATTAGTGCTGTTTTGTCGGATCCATAATTTGACGGCTACGATGAAAACGCAATATTGTCGCCTTGGATTGGCGACCTCCGATCGAAAATTGGACAAGTGTGCACGGAGAGGATGTTTTAAGTGGCGAAAAAAACATTAACATTTAACAATCATAGCGATACACGGTATTTGAATTCAAATTGCAAGTGTTGTGTATCGGTAGGGTTTTCCCGATAACCGATATGCCCGTTTTATTAGCTTGCCGATAATCGATATATTGACTCTATATATCGGTTTTTTATCGCGATAACACCTGTATCAATAACTTTTGTCGATAGTTGTACGGTCAATTCAGTACACCTACACGAATAGTACCGCGTACTTAACTCCATACGGAACAGATTGTCATACGAGGCATGCCACGCTATATACAATTAGTAATATAATATAATATATTATAAACTAATATTATACATCGTACTATATTTTTTTCTACTTATAGTCGATAAGGAATTTGTTAGTCTCGAAGCGATATATCGAGAACCCTCACCGTTTGATATCCGATAACCATCGGTATTGGTTTTATCGCGATAATTTTCATGCCGATACGCAACACCAAAAATTGCAAAGTGCAAAATTCATAACTTTGGATTATGATTTCTAAGATGAGAGTTGAGAAATCACGATCATGGTTGGGTTAAGAGGAAAGGCGTCAAAGAAGCGACGCGATGGAGGAGTTCATGGTAATTTAGAAGCGTTGGGAATACATACAGAAGAGGGGGAGATTTAACGTAATTTTTTTTTTTTTTTATAGTACACAAGTCATGTAATTCCGTACTGAATTATTAGACAGCGGACCACTCACTAAGGGTAACCCTCCATCAGGCGAAAAGTGGGGTTGTTTACTGGAGAAAATACCTTTACGTATTAGGCCATACTGTTTTTTTTTTTTTTTTACAAAAGATGTTTACTAAAAATTCGTTGAGATTCTCCAAACTTCTTGGAGAAAATTACCACCGTCCGATTTTCAATTTTCGACGCAAACGCTCTTGTTTCCAGTACGTAGCTAGTCTCCTCTGACTGTCCTTGGGAGGAGAGTTTGTGATTGCTGGACGCGTGTTTTGGTCCACTTGTAAAGTCAGGGTCGATCCACGACATACGTGAAGCAATAAACTTACATGTGGCAAATGGAGTGTACCATGTGACATCAAAGCCAGCCTGTTCGACGACAAAAAAATCTTGGTTGTCCTTGGTTGTAGGACATCCTGTGACGCCTCCTTCATAAATGTGCGATACAGCGATAATACATTCACGTACAAATGGTACATTCTTGGACATTTGTACAAACATTTTCATTTTGCAACCGTTTTCGTTGCCGTTGGTACCACAGCAACCCTAAGAACGTTGAAATTGTACATTAGCGTGACGCTACTAGGTATTTTAATTTGTGTCTGCCCGTACACATACGCAGCTGCGATTTTGTCCTTTTAGAATTGATGATTATTCCCGGGTGGCTCAACAAGATCCTACGAACCAATCGCAATCAAACACCTCATTCACTGGCACGACCTGATGGAAGGGTGTTACAAATATTACTGCCAGTAAACGTGTTCGTACGATTACTGGGAACGCCTGATGGAAGGTTACCCTAAATCTCATACAACACAACGAATAATGTTTGGAAACTCAAAAAATTACAACAATATGATTTCTTCCAATTGAGGGTGGTGTTAACATGGAGCGCATAATTAAATAACATTCGTTACGCAATATCCATAATACAACTAAACTGTAGAACTAACAACGCAAAGTGGTCAACCACCATACTACCAAATGACAAATAAACTTAACCAATAAACCCGCTAATGTCCATGATGAGCAATGTGTGTGCATGCAGTGTGAAACTCCACTATTGTGTACAAGAGCACCTTGCAACCTCAATTATAAAAATAAAGATAAAAACTAAATCCGAAAAACAAACATAGAAGTAAAAGAGACTTAGCCGAAGATGCGTTGTCCATCATTATTAGTGTGAAATTACTAGCGTTGTGTATCGGCAAGGTTTTGCCGATAATCGATATGTACCTTTTTTTACCTTGCCGAGGGCACGATATATCAAAACCGGTGTTATCGTCGATAAAAAACTGATAACATCGGTTTTTTATCGCGAAAACGTTGGTACAACTATCGGCAGTAATTGTAGGATTTGTACCGTACATTTGTACGGTTTATTCCGTCGTACTGAACCGCCGTTATTTTGTTACACAAAGTACGGACATTTTTTTTACACTTGGCATGCCACGCTATATACAGTGAAAAATACATTACAATATACTTTAAAGTACAATTATATAGCGTACTATATTTTTCCACTTAACGCTGATAAGGAATTTGTTGGTCTCGGAGCGATATATCGGGACTCTTCATTGTTCGATAACCGATAACTATCAATATCGGTATTATCACGATAACTTTATTTCTGATACACAACACTATAAATTACACTGATTCGGTCGCGACATTTTTGGCCGAAAATCATGAAATAGTGTTAAGAACACAAATCTAGGAAATGGACTTGCATGTGCCACGTTTTCTTGCTTTTAATAGGTATAACACATTGTAATATTTCATTACCATTAGTTAATCCTCAACGTTACGGGCAGTGTAGTGAAGATGGTAAGGCCACCCAGGACGTGGTACTTCTTGAACTTTCATATTGCTAATGTTGTGTATCGGGTCAGAATCTATCAAGATAAAATCGTTACCTATAGTTATCAGTTATCGAACGGTGAGGTGTCCCGGTATATCGCTTTGAAAGCCAACAAATTATTTATAGCCGATAAGTGTGAAGTATAAGGGTGAGGTTCCATTAGGGGAAAAATGTCGTTGTTTACTGGAAGCCGTACTGTTTCGTACAGTGCCGTACCAAAAAAATAAATTTGTCAGAAAAACAAGGCTACTGAATGAAGAATTTCATTCTCCACGTTTTTGGGCGTAAACGTGGACCGTCGGATGCATAATCGGATACGCCATCGTCTGACACTTTCAGTTCGCAACAAATGACCCGGAGTAGGTCAATTATCAGCACCTGAACGAATAGCATCGTGCCTCGTGGAGAAGTGCACAAATATCCATGACGATCGCGCGACCAGGTGGGTACACGTCGCATATGACATGTGCCTTCTGCTAGGAAGGATGCGATGCCACCGGAAGCCGTAAGAAAATCTTTGACGGAGGATATTGTTTCACGCTTCTGTTGGCATCCACGAACCTTTCTGACATTTTCGTACGCTTTTACACATCTTAAGTTTCGTCCGCCTGTACAGATTTTATTCAATACGTCGTACGAGTCACTTTTTACCTTCGCTGGTACAAATATGTGGTCACAATTCGCTGTTAGAGATTCTCTGAAGATTAGCAGAATCGTATTCTTATATTACGTGGCCAAATCAATGTGTGCCACGCAAAACAAATGTCGGTTACTGACCCGACACAATGGAACGGTCGCTTCAGTAAACGATTTTTTGATGTTTACAGAGACTGCCTAATGGAACAACGCTCTAAGAAGCCCTGGGCTACTACGCTGGTAGACCTGGAAGCGTGCCGCAATGAAAATTGCACGCGTGAATATGTTCAAACAGAATGTCGGTGATGATCCTTACAATTTTGTGTTGGGGAATTGGGCGGAAGACCGGAAGGCCGGAAGTACAGTACACCGTGTATCGCTACTGTAGTAGTGTTAATAAGTTTTTCGCCACTTAAAACATCTTTTATCCGTACACATTTGTCCGATTTTAAATTTGAGACCGCCAACCGTAAGCTGAAAATCCTACCTTTCAATCGCAACCGTCAGACTCACAATCCGACATGTGTGTACGGAGAAAGAATGTTTTAACTGGCAAAAAAAAATATTAACACAAATAGCGATTCACGGGGTAGTAGCGGGTAAAGTTGTGGTCGTTTCGGCCATTCTCTACAGTACTGTAGCTGGTAATTTTGCGCATGCGTAGCTGGATCCGTGTCCGTATTAAATCCGTCGGCTTCCGCAGACATTTCCCAAAAAGGATCATCAAAAATTTCACGTGGCGGAAGAAAATAGTGGAAGCTTCACCTCTGCTCACCATCGCTTCTCCACGTGGCAGCAAACAATCGCACGATTGATCCCACGAACGAAATTCAAAGTCGAAATTTGAAACGGGATTCTGTTGCCCATAACTCCACTTGTCGCCCTCCTGCCTCTGGAGCGCGAGACAAACAGGAAAATAATTCTCATAAAAGTATGTTCCGATCATGCTGGGGATCGAACCCAGAATCTCTGGTTTCGTAGACCAGCGCCTTATCCATTGGGCCACACGACCACATATTAAAATCTAATACTAAACATAATAAATACTTAATAATTATTTCCAAAACAAAAGAAACCATCCCCTAAGCACAAGCTACTCTCAGTGTAATAGAGAAGCATCCATGGCGCCAAGTGGCAGCTTAGCTGCCGCTCTGACGCGCCCATTCCGTGCCACGTGCAACCACAATTCCTCACTCAAAAGTTTCTCTGAAATCTCCCCCGTTCACTTTTTCACTCCATGCCCTTCTCCCAGTTTGCCCGGATACAACATTTCCCGGAATCTTCAAACAGGAACGATATCTAAAGGTCTTATAAAGATAATCCAACCATGTTCGGCCTCCTCCCCGTCTCCTCCCTCTCCCTCTCCCTCTCCTTCTCCTCCCTCTCCCTCTCCTTTTTCTCCCTCTTTTGTTCCTTTTTCTCGTTGTTCTCTCTCTCCTTTTGCCTCTTCTCCTTTTTCTCCCTCTCCTTTTTCGTCTTCTCTTCTGTTTTCTTCTTCTTCGTCGTCCTCCGATGCTTCGGCAGCCATGGATTCCGAGCTTCGGCGGTGGCAGGTGCCATTGGACCATGGCGTTCCAAAATATTCCGGATTGACCACTCTTCTCAGAGCCCCCTTGGCTACTAGTATTAGCCAGGTTTGTTTTCAGGGCCCTTCCCTCGTCCTCTCTCTCGTTCTCTCTCTCATTCTCTCTCAACCGTCTTTTGCTACTTGCTTTTCAAACTTAATTTCATGATTTCAAGATAGAAATTTGTGAATCTTACCATAAAAAATTGTCAATTTCAGATACAAATCTGTTAATTTTAGATACAAATTTGTTAATTTCAGATACAAGTTTGTTAATTTCAAGATATAAACTTTCTAATTTCAACAGTAAAATTAGCTAATTTGAAAATACGAATAATGTTCTAGATAAATGTAATATTCCCAATCAAACAACGTCTTGATTCCACATTTCCACATTTTTAATATATTGAGATCTAAGACCTGTACGGTTTGCCTTCCCTTCTTCTGAAGTTTGAGGCACTGTTCCAGGTGTATAATTTTTACTTGGGCTATTATTTTTCAAAGATACTGCATAAAATTGTGCTTAATGCTGCTATTAGCTTTAAAAAAATAATGAAATTTGGTTTAACTTTAGTTGACTCAGTTGACCTTTTGTTGAAATTTAATTAGTTTAATCAAATTTTATTGAAATGTAGTAGAAACATAGTTGAGATCTAATTAAAATTTATAATAATATTTTGAGTCAGTTGATGTCGACTTAAGCTTTAACAAAAATCAACAATCCTTGTTAATTTTGATTTATGTCCCAAATTAAAGGAGAAAAAAGGGCTAAAAAGAGGGTCCAAAAAATCTTTTCTCCTTAGCTAAGTGAGTTGAGAGTTCTAAATTTTTCATCTTCTGAATGTTTTTCATATTGTTGTTGATTTATTTTTTCTGTTTTTGTTTTTGTTTTTGTTTTTGTTTTTGTTTTTGTTTTTGTCTTTGTCTTTGTCTTTGTCTTTGTTTTTTTCATTGTTTTTGTTTTTGTCTTTGTTTTTGGTTTTACTTTTGATTTCATTTCCGTTTTCTTTTTCGTTTCCATTTCGTTTCTTTTTTTGTTTTTGTTTTTTTTTCGGTTTGTTTTTGTTTTCCTTTTGTTTTTGTTTTTGCTGTTCCTATTTCACACATTTTCATGTAGTTGGAAAAACAAATGTTGTGTTTATAACATACTCACGTGGTTGGAAAAAACCAAATGTCGGGCTTCTTAAAATCAACAATTCAATGTGATCTCAAGAAAAAAAATGGTGCCTTAAAAACCATAAAAAAAACCCTTAACCTGAAACCCTAAACCCGAAATACAAACCCTAAACCCAAAATGTAAACCCTGAATGCAGTTGGACATAGCGTTGGTTGGAGTTCCTTTTGATGGGGGTGCGAGTCATCCGGGAACGAGGTTGGGGCCTCGAGAAATTCGAAACAAATCGAGTATGCTCCGAAAAATTCACGGCTCGACGGGAATCTCTCCTTTCAATCTTTGCCAAATCGCCGATGGTAAAAACCTCCAAATTGCCAATCTCCTGAAAGCCGTTTTTCTTTTGAAACCTATGTTTTAGAATCTGTTTATTTATAAGGTTTTGAGCCCTCCTTATCTTTCACTCAACTGAATCGTTGGTGGTAAAAACCTCTTAATCGTCTATCTTTTAAACTTTTTGTATTTAAGAAACTTATGCTTTAAAACCCCATTTTTATGGTTTGGGTCTCTCCTTGTCTTTCACTGTTCGTTCTTATCTTTTACAAACTTTTTTTTTTTTAGATATGGTTTGAAAACGCGTTTCAATCCTTTTTCACGGCTTTAATGCATTTCTGAAAGTTTTTTAAATTGTCGAATGTGAACGATTTAAAAGGGGAAAATTATGAAAGCAAGAAAGGGGGAAAAGGAGTGAAGAGAGCGAAAGCATAGTCTACTACGATTATTCAGGATGATAGTTCTAGTTTTTTTAAATTCTTCACACAAAATAGGTTGGATACCATTGGTTGTAAACCCTAAAAGTCACCCTAGAATTTGCCCTCAACTATGAGCATCCAAGAAATTCTTTTGTTACTAATACAACGGGACATAAATTGTACCAATTTTCCACACATTTTATGAGTTTATGTCTACCGTGAGTATTTTTCTCACATCCAAGCTTTTTTCTGTCTTTCTACTTCAGTTTTCCTCCTTTCTCCTTTCTCCTTTCTCCTTCCTCCTATCTCCTCCGTCGCCCCCTTCCTCCTCCATCGTTCACCTTCCTCCTGCTTCCTCCTCCCCCCTCCTTTCTCCTCCCTCCTTTCTCTTTTTCCCCCTCCTTCCTCATGTCCGTTTCTCCTTCATCTTTCTCCTTTCGGTCTCCTTCTCTTCTCCTTTTCTTTTTCTTTCTTTTTCTTCCTTCTTCCTCTTTTCTCTTTCCTCTTTCCTCCTCCTCACTCCACCTTCCTTCTCCTTCCATATTCCCCTTCACTTCTTCTTTCTTCTCTGTCACTTTTTCTCTTCTTTTTTCCCTTCTCCCGTCCCGCTCCCCCTTCCCCACCCCCTTTCCCCCCCTTCCCTCCTCCTTCTCCCTCCTCTCTCCCCTCTTGCAGCGGGAGATGGCGATTTTCCACCTTCCCCTTCCGGTGTCGAGAATGCTTTTAAGGAGATAAAAAAATATTAAACTCCCCTTTTTCTCCTCCCACCTCCTTTTCCCCTTCCTCCCTCCCAGCTTACAGTAGGAGTGGTGATTTCATTGTCAATATACCTAAAAAATCCACCCCCCTCCCTCTCCCTCCTCCCTCCCTCCCTCCTTGCAGTGGGAGACGTGGTGATTTCCCACCCGTGGTCCGGTGTCGAGAGTGCACTTAAGGAGATAGAAAGCTTTTACACTCCCATTTGTGGAAAGGGAGTCCTCCCTCTCTCGGCCGGAGGGGACCACAGTATCACTCTCCCTATATTGAGGTCTTTGGCGAAAAAATATGGGCCAGTAGGAATGGTCCATCTGGATGCCCACATGGATACGTCAGACACAACGGAATCGGAAAACAGCATGGGTTCCAAGGTGACGTCAGATTCTGAGTAATTCTCTCTCTCTCTCCCTCTCTTTCTGTCTCTCGCTCTTTTCCTCCATACATCTCTCGCTCTCCCTCTCCCTTCTTCTCCCTTTCCCTCTCCCTCTACTGCTCCCTCTTCCTCTCTTTTTCCCTCTCCCTCTCCCTCTCTCTCTCTTTCTCCCTCTCCCCCTCTTCTCCCTCTCCCTCTCGTTCTCCCTCTCCCCCTCCCTCTCTCTCTCCCTCTCCCTCTCCCTCTCCCTCTCTTTCTCCCTCTCTCCCTCTCTTTCTCCCTCGCCCTCTCCCTCTCTCTCTCCCTCTCCCTCTCCCCCCCCCTGTCTCCCTCTCCCTCTCTTTCTCCCTCTCCCTCTCCCTCTCCCTCTCTTTCTCCCTCTCTCCCTCTCTTTCTCCCTCGCCCTCTCCCTCTCTCTCTCCCTCTCCCTCTCCCCCCCCCCCCCTCTCCCTCTCCCTCTCCCCCCTCCCCCTCCCTCTCCCACTCCCCCTACTTCTCCCACTCCCACTCGCCTCCCCTTCTCCACCCCCTCCCTCTGATCCCCCTCCTCCCCCTCCCCCTCCCCCTGATCCCCCTCCTCCTCCCCCTCCCCCTCCCCTTTCCCCTCCCCCTCCCCCTGATCCCCCTGGCATGATGTGTCAATGAGTATGACATAATGTCATGATGTGTCAATGAGTAAGACAAAATGTTTTAAAGTTTTTCAGAATTGGGGACAACTCCATTTTTTGGGAATTTTCCGCTTGTGAATAGGACAATATTTGTGATTTGACGTCACAAAATGGCACATTGAGCAAGACAAGAAGGTTTTAGGGTTTCCCAGTTTCAGGACAGAACTTTGTTGTTCGGAAAATGTGTGTTTGTGAATAGGACAAAATGTGTGATGTTGCATTAGTGTTGCGATGTCTCGATGAATAAGACGAAATCGTCTTGGGGTTTTGCAGTATTGGAACGGAACTCCGTTCAGTAATGCGGTGGAGGAAGGTGTATTGGATCCAAAAAAAACGATTCAAATTGGTATTAGAGGACCGGTGTCGTCGGCAAAAATGAGGAGTTTGGAATGGGGTATGAGAGTGGTTCTTATGGAGGAATTTTACGATCTTGGGCCACGAAAAGTGGCTCAAATCGCTCGAGAGGTGACTTTTTTTAATCTTTGTCTCACTTGTTGTCGGTTGGTGTTGAGCAAAAAAGCATCGTTTTAAAAAGAAAATAAATCACTTTTGTAGTTTAAAACGTTTTAGTTTTTATGCGCGCCATATTTCGTTAGATGCTTATGACAGTTTTTATGTTAAAAGAAACTTAAATATAAACTGATGGTAGGGCTAAAAAAATACAACAATATGGATAAGCGTATGAATCTTGTAGTTGGTTTTGAACTACGAGTCATTGCCGTTATGATCTTTTAATGCCTTTTTTGGAAACATCATTGCAAAAAATTTCAAACTTAGTTAAAAAAAAAAAAAAACTTACGACTTAGGATTTATAACTCGTGTCCTTTTGTAATGCCAACCTTAATGCTTTTGAAAAGTCTTCCTAAAGTCGTAATTTATGGTTTATGATATTGTTGATCTATGACGTTTAGTTTGACATTTGTTAATTATGGAGTTTTGTTTTTTATGAAATCTCTTAGGTTGTGGGAGATGGTCCGACTTATATCACTTTTGATGTGGATGCCCTCGATCCAGCTTTTGCCATTGGAACGGGATCTCCGGAGGTCAGCCAAAACCCTACATAAACCCCCTTTTTTTCCTTTCCTCCCGATAGTTAGCCACTTTCTCAGCAGCGAAAACCTCAATTTCCTCCTTTTTGCACTATAGTTAGTTAAAAGCACTTTCTTTTAGCTTCTTATAGCTTGTCATTTGTTACAGTTAGAAAACTTATCCGTGAATCAAACATGTAATAAGTTCCGTATGCTTTTACTTAAATATGTGCAAACATCATCGTAAACATAAACTGTAATCATAAAATGTAAAAGATGTAAAATATGTAAGCATAACCTTCATTCGAAACCTCTCTTTTAGATACTACACAGATTTTTTCTCTCTTTTCAAAAAAAGAAAAAGAATTGATTGAAAAAAAAATAAGTGAAGAACTGTTTCCAAGTGTTTTTACAGGATGGTGGTTTGACTACACTGGAGGCTCAACTCCTCCTCCGAGGACTGAGAGGATTAAACCTTATCGGGGCCGATTTTGTCTGTACCTCTCCTCTTTGGGATCCCACGGGATCAACTCCTCGTGTGGCGGCAAATATGATGTTTGAGCTTCTCTGTCTTTTAGCCGAAGCAAAAGCAAAAACAAAAAATCCGTAAAACGAAACGTAACAGCGTAACGGAGCGAGAAAACTATAACGGAATGGAAAGACATCATGGAAATGAAAAGACATAACGGAATATGAAAAAACGAAACGGAATGAGGAAGGCCTAACGGAACGGGAAAATCGTAATAGAGAACTTGAAAGGCGAGGTGTTCTATGTGACATCATGTGTGACGGGTGATCACTGGTTATTAAAGAGAATAGTTGAGAAGGAGAGTTAAGGAGAGTTGACAACTTCGTAGAAGTAAACGGGAAATTTTCTTGAATTTTTGAGTTGGAGAGGAGTTTTTTTTTTTCGGTACGATTGAATCATTTTAGCTTTGGCTTCATGCTTTATTGGCAGTATTTGAGTATTGTGGATGTTGATTTTGTCCCTAAAAAAGTATAGAGTGGAGTGAGTTTTATTTACTGTCATAAAGCAAGAAGGCACAAGCTGTGAAATGATAAGTTTTGAACTTTAATTTGAAATCGATTTGTTTCTGTGGAAGCAACGTTCTCTATTTTTTGCCAGCTCTAGCGATGAGTTAGAGCCGTTTTTAGAAGTCGAATTTTTTTGAAGTTTAAAGATACTTCTAGAAAAGTCTGGGGAGAAGTGGTAAGAGAAATTTATACATTGTGGTTATGAATTTGTTTTGCCTTCGAAGGGGAAGGCGAGGAGACTTTTAACCAAATGTTGGTTAGGCAATTTATCAATTCAATGGTAGGATGTATCTCTACGATCTTGACGTTTTGTTGGGATTAAAGCTTTGATAATACATTCAACAACAAATGTGGTGTGGAAGATGGTGAATGTCAAGTTGTTGACTATACCTGTCTTGGTATACAATTTGTGAAGCCTCGACTAATGTTTTAAGTTTGAGAGTTATTGCATGAGTGTCACATTTATGTAATATTGTCATGTATCCGGGGAATAGTGGACTGTTGAGGTTCATTTATTTTTCAGTTTCTTTAGTTTGTTAATGGGAAGTGGACTTATATAAATCCATGATGGTGATGAAAACAAAATGTAGGAAATTAGTTGGTACTCAAAGTGAAAGTCAATACTAAAAGTGAAAGTCAATACTAAGTGATATACTTATAATCAACCTGCAAAAATCTGAATTGGTATAGTTTATGCGCTTTCGAGTGTGATACAATGGCTTTCACGTATTGCAATTCAATACAAGTCTAGTTAGTGTTTTCAAAAGTTTCTTCCTTATTGCTTTTGATTTGCCTTTCTGGCAAAGAATTGTTTGACTGAGGGTTTTGCCATCACGAATTTCTTCTAACGAAAATTAGTTCTATGCACGCCGATTAATACCGTGTGCAATAATATTTGCAGACACCCCCCCATTGGCTGTCTGGAGTCGGCAAGCTGTGCGAAGATCTATTAAAATGAAACTGTCGAATCGTGCAGAATCATACGAATTGCTAAACAAGTAAACATAAAGATTTCCGCACGATTTGCTGCTTCCGCACTGAATTTTACCACCGTCTGTTTTCAATCAGCGCTACTGTAGATTCTGTGCGGCCAGCTCATATCGATTCACTTCTGTGCTGAACACATGTCACATGCCCTGGGTTGGACACGTGGAAGCCAGTGGGTAAATTGTCCTTTTTCATCACCTCCCTTTTCTACGGAGGCTCTCCCGACCGTTCGATCTAGTTATTGCAGTTCGTGAGCTAGCCTTTACTGTGATTGGTCTTTCCACCGACTATTCTCCCTACTTCAAATTGTACCATCTCTCGTACGGTATTCTGTGACATACTGTGAGACTGCCACCAATAGCAGAACCAGGGAGATAATTAATCTCTTCTTTTTTTTGTTCTTATTGTTGTTTTTGGACTGGAAAACGGAGAGACGCCCTTGAATTCTTGTAGTAATTAGAAGGTTTTGGAAAGGGAAGATATTACTTTGGTCATCACTATGGTATTTTTAAACTGTGGTACAATTCCTTCAGGAATTTCTTCTTCTTCTATTTTTGTCGACCAATCAACATTATTTGAAGAATCCACTTGTTCTCTTCTTTTGCCCCTCTCATACAAAATCCATGGCGCCTCACAGCGGTCAAGTGAGTCTTCACTCCAATGTCTTTCTTTGATAATTTATTTTCTTAATAATTTCTTTTGAATTACTCTATTGCCCTATATCATTGTTATGTCGTATCTTATATTGATTGTTAAATATTTTTGAAAGCTTTTTGTGCCAGGGAAAAAATCAAAAAACTACGCTATTCTTTTTTCTATGTAAATTTTGGCAGCAAAATTATAGGTTCAAGAGTAACCATTTATAGAATTACCAAGTGTTGCAGTTGAGCAAAAAAAAAAAAAAAAAGGAGATGTAAGAAAAGAAAAAATTACCTTACACGTGGTCCTTTGAGAATTTTGAAGTTGAGACGTAGAAATTGGATCAAAATTCTTATCATTTTCTTTAGTTAAAAATGTTTGTCGTATTATGATTTGTAATAA
>JBBHKE010002334.1:65000-99817 GCA_037447655.1 Zygnema cylindricum
TTGTAATAAATAAAATTACTGCCCATCCTCCAGACTAGGCATAAAGGTTATGTGTTCATGACAACATGTTATTTTCAGTAAACTAAAGGCTCATAATATTAAGATCACATTTTAGCGATGGGTAACTGCCGTGTAACATTTCCTCGAGCTTTTACCCTCATCGCAGCAACCTTTTGTAAAGTATCTGCCGTATGAGAATTTGGTTACATTGGCATCATCAGCTAAAGACTTCTACAATTTTAACACAAATGTACGTTCTATTGTATGGCTAGTTCTTACAAAGAATGCGTTCAGTAATAGGTATAGAAATCATTTTTGGTACGTCGTTCAATGTGTGAGTTGCCAGGAGAACCTCCCGACATCACTGAAATCACATATGTTTTTAACCCAAAAGCATAAGCTAAGAGTTAATGACACCTCTGTGCTAAATGGCCTATAATGGGCCACATGGCAAACACAATTTAATGCAGCCAATTAAAATGAAGTGTTAATAGCACTAATAATTACTAGCGATAGCCAGTGAGTAGACTGCCCGTCACTAATATCATTGATTCGATAGCGACAGACTGTCGAAAACACAGTTTAAGGGCGTCGCAGCTCGGCACATCTCCCTCACAATCAGTAGTGTCTATTTAAAATCCACATTTACACTAATAATTTCGTTCCGCTAATAGCGAAGGGCATGTAGTTAGCTGAGATCAGAATAAAATGCGGAGTGAAACCACCAAAAACAAGGATAGCAAAGACTTTCCTGCCATAAACCTTGGCCCTATCTTATGAGAATCCTCTCCACCAAACAATGTCAAGAACATCAAGTGAAGGAAGACTCGCATATTACTATATGGCATACAGTTTGCAGTTTTGAAAGACAGTTCTAGGCAGAAAATGAAGCGACATAGTGAGTCATTATTAGAGTTAAGATAATATAAGCGTCGGAACTTTTTTAGGTGTTAATAATTTTGACTGGCTGATTCTGCACCATTTAAAAATTTGGCATTAAGGAGAAAACAATAGTTGTTGATATTATTTGGGTTCATGAAGTATAATTTAGAGGCACCAATACACTGTCTTTGATGCTGATTTAGATTCAATAAACAACCTTTTATTGCAAGATCCTTTTATTTTAGGAAATAATATATAGAAGCAGAAATTTGCATCGACTCGGCTACAATCGTACAATAGTGGGAAAAAGTGAATCAATGTAATTCCCAGCAATTTATTTCTCTATCTGGGTATTCTTATCATTCTCATAACACTTTCCATGAAACAACTTACTTTTAAAATAAACAAGAACATAATAGCCCAATTACAAATTTAGTTAAAACATTCAAACTGTTGAAAAAGTCAGATTCGATTTTCACGGTACAAAGAAAACCTTTTTTAGCAAGGATAGTGATAGATTCTCCAATCTCTCTCAACTTTATCTACAATTTGCACATACCTTGCTCTCTTAGAACTGACGCTGGCCTGTATTCTTCCGGTGTAACATAAACTGTAATTCAAAACAAAGCCTTAGCTTACAAAACTGACCCAACGAACAATCTGGGATTCTAATCTATACGCACACTCATATAAATAGATTAAGGGACTCTTTGCCTCGTCTTCACTCAAAACCGAGGCTGGATCAGCTGAAGATGCCTTGTCAAAACTAAAGCGAAGTCACGAATATCACTCCTCGGACGCCTTCACAGGTTCCTCCACCAATGTGAACCGAAACTGAGCAAGATGCTCATCTCCTGCGTCACAAAATTTTGGACATTACAGACAGAATTTCATCACTCCGTAGATATAAAAATTGACCATTCAGGCAGTTTTTTTCCGTCAATTTACTAGCAATGTGACACAGGATGATTAGCAAGCCTAACTCAGGATTCATAGGATTCCTGAAGTAGTAATGAAACATGAAGAAGCAACAGAGATAAACACTCACCAAATGTAAGGAAGCTTCCTGGTGACACTTCCGTAACAGAACCAGGCCTTAGCCGTCTGTCACCAACAAATGTTCCATTTGTACTGTCCAGATCTGTGACGTATAGCTTGGCGCCCTTCTTCTCCAGACGAGCATGACAACCAGACACTGAAAAAGGAAAATCAAGTCAACCACAACAAACGTGGTTCAGTTGCTGGTCTGACATTTAAAATCAAAACATAACAACTTCAATCATTCAAGCTATTTAAGATTCCTGAACTCTGGACTATAGGAACTACAACATCATTTTATTCCAACTGATTACATAAACTGAAATTATAAATCGTAAGAAAATAATCATGCTTGAAAGTCGGACACAGTAAACGTAGCTATCAACATTGTACAAGAAAAGTGAAGGAGACCACAAAGCATCCTAAAATTGTCTAACCAGTCAATATTTTAGTTAAGAATCATGTATCCCATCAGTTTCCTTACCAGTTGCGACAGGGATAACAATGTCGGCCTTGTCACCTACTCTTCCAAGAACTGCCGATTCCTGTAAACACGAATCACAAAGCAAACTCGTCAACAAAATCAAAAAAATAAAAAAAAACAAAACTGAAAAGATGATGACCTTTTAGAAAGATCGAACCGCTTTGCATTGTAGGTCCAGTTGAATCTACCCCAGTGTAAAGACCATCATGGTAAACAGAGAAGAAGATGAAACTCCTCATCACACTGACTCTGTAAGTCATTCGTTACAATTGACGGGAGAAAGTACCGCCATCATATGCTCTCTCCATTAGATGCAAACAATCACCTTTCTAAATATATTCCACAAGATACACGCTCACAAAAGGGAAGAACGTGCAGCCGTACCAAATTCAATACAATGGGGCCGACAGCAGCCACCTTTTCCTCCAGATGAGACGAGTCACCATCACCTGCAAAAGGAACACAAAGAAATGAATGTTTCTCAGTAACTGCATGACTTTTACAGTCCTTCAAAGGGAGGATTAATACACTCCTCACAGATGCTTACGTTTCTTATTTGTTAACAATAAAATTAAGCAAGCAGACAGAAAATGAGCTTATGAATATGAGCTATTAATTTTCATGAAAAAAAGAGCATTCGAGTCAAGTACATGAAATGTCACTGAATCCGGGGTTCCTTACCTGCAGGCTCAAGAACCCAACGAAGAGATGCTTGTGGACTAGCGGAGGTAGTTGTAGATGAAGCTGCATATTGAGCTGAAAATCTCAAGCTTTTTGGCAAAGAAGTCTTGAAAGGAGGAGTAACCTTCCTTCCAGTTAATCTCAGTCTACAGACCAAATCCTGGCACTTCGCTGATTGAACTTTATTCGTCAATCGAGCTGTTCCACTGGAGGAATTCACGGCAAAAGCCGCAGATGGAAGTGATGTGAGGGCTTCCATTGTCAAGATAGGAGGTAAATTAACTTACAGATAGACGGTTTGTATAATCTAAACACTTTCGCTTACAATGAAAGTAAGCCGAAGGTTGCCCTGGCTCGAGGTGTACGATGTTCCTTCCAGACAAGGTTCTTTGAACAAAATACTTAATAGGAAAGAGGCCTCAGTAGAAACACTCTAAAAATGTGAGTTGCTGAAATTGTTACTGCAGATGAGCTTTTTCAATATTTCAATCTACAAACGTACTGTACCGTTTGTCAAAGGAGCAATAGAAGCAACTGTATGAATGAAAGCTAAAAATGTTATGTTAGGACAAACTACATCCTTTTCATGATGTCTGTATCCGTATGTTTCCAGTAATAAAGTACAGTTTTGGCCAGTGGATGTGTACAAGGAGCAGCGTAACGGTATTGTTTCTTCGATTCTAGGAGCAGTATCGCTGAAAACGTATGTTGTGAGGAATGCGGAAATCCGTATTGCATCGAGAAATCCGTATTGCATCGAGAAATCCGTATGTAGATGAAAGTCTAGAAATTATCTTTGCTAGTCAGTGAAAAGTATCTTCCAGCGAAAACTGCAAGATCAATCAGAGTCGAGCCATATAGGATTGATTCTCTGATGACCTGGCGTCCAAATATTGGTTTACGATTGGTGAGTAAGCTGACATGTCGGATGGCAATGGTAGACGTCCGGGCCAATATCAGCTTCTCTTGCGATTGGACGAGCGGGGCTGATAATGATTTGCAATTTTGCATCGCCCAATTTAAATGGAACTGAAGAACTAGAGAGGTGAACACCATCACAACTTTATTAGAATAAAGTGCGGTATTGCACGCACAAAAGGAGCATAGTTGTTTCAAATCGTATTTTACGCACGATTCCAACGTGCGAATAATACGTAGAAATCGGAAGGACGATTTAAAAAAATCGCTAATGAATGTGAATTCGTACTATTCCGTACATGTAAAAAAATGAATTTTACATGTACCGCAGTTTGTACATTATTCGTACAATTTCCATCTCTTTTCGTAATATTCCGTACATTTTCGGTAGAATTCCGTATGATGCCGTAAAAGTTTTGTTCAGTTTACCGGACAGAAAGCACTAATACGCATAGATGTCCTATGCGCATAAAACGCACGGAGTAAACTACAGTAACGAATACTACGTAGAGTGCACATAAAACAATTTCAAACTTTTAAAATTCGTAGGTAAAATTCGTACTTTTTTTGGACTTTCAAAATTCAAAAATTTTCAATATTCAATACCTTAAAAAACTGAAAAGCCGGAATTTTCAGCGTCTCCAACGGCGGCTTCCTTCTAAGGACGGACGGAGTGGAGGACAGATGAAAATACGCGCGCGCAAATGACGCAAAACGGCTCAAGGAAGCCGCCGTTGGAGATGCCATAAATTCCGCTGCTCGCCGCTGAGATAAAAATACGCGTGCGAGACGCCATAAATTCCGCTGCTCTCCGCTGAGATAAAAATACGCGTGCGAGACGCCATAAATTCCGCTGCTCGCCGCTCAGATAAAAATACGCGCGCGCAAATGCAAAATGAAGCGAAAGTGCAAAACTGAAAAGTGCAACGAACAAGCGACGACCGGCGGAATCTACGGCGTCTCCAACGGCGGCTTGCCGGCTTCCTTCTGAAGACGGAGTGGAGGACACAAAAAATACGCGCGCGCAAATGAAGCAACTTTTTTTTAAGTGTCCGTACAGTCTCGTACAGTGTGAGACGTAAGAAATTTTCCAAAGCTACGAAACAAACGAATACTACGTCGTTTTCGTAAAAAGTCCAGATCCGTACGAATACGACATCTATGCTAATACGTGCAACGTATCTTTTCGTCAAATCTCGTACAATTCCGTAAGAAAATCGCACAGTTAACGTAAAATGCCGTACAGCTACCGTAAATTGCCCGTTAAGTTTACTGGACAGAAAGTACATCGCGTTTTTTTGCTATTTTTTCAAAAGTCCCGAATAATACGTAAAAATCGAAAAAAAATGAAAAAATAGCTCGATTTTAACAACTATGAAAAGGACTAAAAAGGTACTGTACTGAACCTTGCGTTTTTCGCGCTACGGACAAAGTGTGAGACTTTTACTCTCGACGTCCACACTCGTTTCGTTTTACGACGCGCCGCGCCGCGAGGACGTCATGCGTATGAATATGTTTAGGGTTTTTTTCTCATTCGTGTTTTTTTTTATGAAAAAAAAAACACAACCAATAACCCTATGACCCTAAAATCGCAAGGTACTCGGGCAGTACTTTGCGAAGTGTGGGACTAACTCGTTTTTTGAACCTGTGTCCTTATGTCCACACGAACCACACCGCGGGCCAAAATTGAAGTAACCTACTCTGTAGTGAGCTGAGAGCATGAATGATACACATTTTATTTTCAGGGCTCTCGAAATAAGGGGTTGGAAAGTACACCCACGAGCTTCGTAATTGAGAGGGCAAACTGAGTGGAAGGTCTTTGTAGAGATCTACACCTAATTAGAGAGGTTAGCGAGGAATAAAAAACAGTTCAATCGGAGACGTTCATATTACTCAATCCAATGAACCTCGATAACCGCATTGAAATAGAGTGAAATAGACAAATGTTAAGAGTTTAGACCTTTTAACATTATACTTAAAGGTTAAAACATTGAAAACTAAAATGCACGTCGACTATATAGTGTGCGGTGCACTCTTTATAATAATTGCATTATACGAGTTTAACAAAATAGTGAATTTATCGTTGTTTTATAAATACAAAATTTTATTTTTAGGCATTACAATGTCATATAGTTATAAAAAGGAGCACGTGAACGTGCGACCAAACTAATCATAAAATTCAACTTTTTGTGCGTCTCGTGCAAATAATAGCATAGTAAGTATAAAAATTGACGAACTTTCAAGGTTAAAACGACTTGTAATACACATTCATTTTTTCCAAAAGTCAAATAGCCAAGAAAATAATAGTGGCTTTAAAAAGCACGTCAGTATGTTTACAATAAATATTATAAAAAAAACCGACAAATTTAAAATAATTATTAACCCCGTTTTTAGCGGTAAAATTAAACCTTTTAACTCACATTATACATTGTCAATTATACATTTTGTCGCCACGTCAAAAGTCTAACTTTGTCACGTTAAAAAATAAAACAAATTAAATAATTGTTAAGAAAATCCATAAATTGTTAAAAAAACTCAGAGATGGATCAAAAGTTCCAGTTGGCTTTCACATTCATCAAAATTTTAACGTGTCGTATAAGTACAAGTAACGATTCTACATATGCACGATTCTTATGAAAAATAAGAATAAAAAAAAAAGTTTTTAATTCGAAAAACCACAAACAAAAAATGAAAAGGATTTTCAACATAGTTTCAATCGTTTAAAAATTTGCACAAGCTTATGAATCGATGGCATAAGGCTCAAAAATTATGTTTGTGCATCAATAATCTGTTACCCATAAATGATATAATTATTGTTATGCATTATAATATATTTCCCATAACTAATACATATATATGTGTGTGTGTGTATATATATATATAAATAAATACAATATAGATTTTGTCCTATCGATAAGCAATTTTAATATGTCAATGGATAATATGCATTACCCGTCCGTGATTTATACATACGGTTTATATTTTATACTGGATGAAAAAATGAAAAAAAATAAAATAATAATAACAAGAGGGAGATAAACAACTGAAAAGTTTATGAATTATTAATATAATTTTAAATGGTGTTACGAAATACTTCGATATCGTGAGGCGCGCATTTCAATGATTATAGGAGAAAATATGGATAAAAAATTGGCCATCTTTAAAGTTATAACGTTAACATTTCACCGTTTATTTTAACGATCAATATTTGGGAAAAAATACATATGTAGAAAACAAATTCCCGATCGATTCAAAAAATGTTGACATGATACATACAATATATAAAGTGTTATTCCATAACGAAAGACGCGACAATAATTAACAACTTGGACATAACACGTGTCATATGTCCACGAGGTTTAAATCAACTAATATTTTTATGTGCATTGTTGTTTAGTAGAAAATACATTATGATATAGCTTTACAATTTGATGCAAATAAAAAAAAAAACACAAAATGTACATTTAAAAATCCCCTTTTAAACAAATTGTTTACCATTTTTTCAATTGTCCATCGATAAAGTTTTATTTGTAAATTGTGTGGCTTTTATTTTTATGTCCACTCAACAATTACCTTATCAAAATGACCATTTCAACCATGATTGTTTTTTTCTCTCTTTTCCAAGCTTTTAACTTTTTGCTTTAGTGTATACACTGGTAATAATTTGAATGGTCGATGGTTACCCACATCGACACGAAATCCAAAAATTGCACTAACGCTTTGGCTTGGCGCACCAAATGGTTTATTCGGTGCACAAACCATGTTAACAACGTCTAAAGGTAAATAAAAATTAAGTAAGTTTTTTATTTTTCAAATATAAAAAATGTTTGAAAGTGATTTCCCACTAACCGGAAAAAGGCATCAGTTTTCTAATTTTCAAGTATGGTGAAAAGTCAATGGGAGGTGTCCCAAAATTTGTTTCCCGTACCAACAAAAATTATATAGCAAAATACAATTGTTGCACAATCTACGACTACAACGTCAGCGCCGCCCTCATCGAGATATGTTTATTTTCACGAAGTACAAATACAGTACAATTTAGTACAGCTAAGTAGCGCAGCAGTTATTGCAAACATTACAAAGTGCGAAACAATGATAGTAGTGGGATACGACAAGAACGTTTAGATGGCGGATGTGTGCTTGCAACCAAACAAAACCATTCTCCAGTGTAAAAATGCGAAAAGAGATTGAGGAGCATGTCATTTAAATTTAGTGTTGATTCACTTTTAGTACCAAACACTCCAATTTTATCTTTTGCTGACAGTTTTATATTACAACAACGACAACATGAATGGTATTTGTAAGGTAAAAACTGTGAAATAATTTAAACTTACTGTTTAACTTAAAAGTCTCCCTTAGGTTGGGGTTGGTGGAGCAAATTCGAGTCGCGATTAATAAATCTCAAATAAATTCAACGGTAAATATTGTCGGAGGCGTAGTCATGACCTTTACATAACAATAATTTTCGTACTTATGTAAATGTTACGCCATGTGTTTCACATGTTGGAGAGGCTTTTGGTTACAAAACGTGTGGCTCACAAGTAAAAAGATTTATAGCTAACACTTATGTTATATAACTTTTTAATACACAAAATAATCAATAAAGTTGAGATCTTATCCAAAAACTTTTTAAGTTTGTTTGCCATGCAGATTTGGAAAGTCATGACGCAATAAACTGTTAGAAAACCTTAACAAAATCAAAACATACAAAAATTAAATAAATGAAATATTGATCCAATCTTTACTCATAAAATACAAAAAGGATCTATAGATTACTTAAAAATGGCTCTCCTCCACTTCGTTTATCTAACAAACTAAAAGCTTAGGAACCGTTACTATTAAAAAAAAAATACAGTTTTTTATTCCCTATTCACTTGATCACCTTTGTTTCAATAAAAGCATAAGATGGTGAAAAAAAACTAAAAAAATCGAGGATAAAAACTTTTGTAAGTCTTATATTCTGTGTTAGAAAAACACACGAATCTGGCTGAAACTACATTAATAGTTCAATGCTTACAAATTTATATCAATCGCAAAAAACGTTTCGCCTTTATTTTTGGGTATTTTTTTTTTGAAAGATTCGTGATATGTGGTAGGTAGGTGCACCTAAAAGACATGGTAAAGAATAAAACTTAACAAATAATAGACGACCACAAACCACTTGACCCAAATTCGAAGGAGATGTTATGATGGCATACATATTTGTTGGTGATCTACTGATAAATTATTGCTAACAGGAAATGTGGGTCATACAATTATAGTTGTGAGATATTGAGAACCGCTACTTTCACACAAATACACGTTATCGTCTTTCGAAGCTGAAAAAACAGTAACTTACACAACAACCTTGTCTGATATAGGATGGTTTAGAGTTTATACAATAATCTTATTGTTTGGGTGAAGGCTAACTCACTTTGCATGTATGTGCAATATAGTGATTTTCACAAATAAACGACGGAGAACCAATATTATTTAGATATATTGTTGATTTATGCACTTACCTTACGCGTGTTAGGCGTTGCATATTCCTTTACTTACTATAAGGTTATTATAGAACTCCAATTGTTGGCGACGATGTGTAAAGTACTACGTTTAACACAAAGATTAAGCATTTTCAATGCAAGATTTTGCCTTAAGTTTGACAATAACATAAATATTTATTAGCAACAAAAACACGACACTTGTTTTAAATAATTTTGTTGTCTAAATGGGAATTGTAGAGGATTTAGAGATATTTAAAAGTCGTCTATAGTGTTTCACAAGGTTGTTACCTTTTTAACGTGATTTGTAACGTTTCCTTACACTTTGATAATATTTTATTTTTACCTTACACTTTACCCTTAACAGGCTGAAGTGTTTATGGACCTATAGAATCCTATATTGATTATAAAAAAAGTCATCTAACCGGTTGTATGAGTAAAGTTTGGACCTTGATCAGTTAAGAAAATTGACAACCGATTTGAGTTGGATAAGAAACAATAACATTACCAACTAGGCATGTGTGTATATCTATAGCATGGAAAAGAATAGTGTGTGTGACGGGAATAAATTATGATAAGTTTATGCTTCTGAGAAAATATATAACATTTATGGTGATGGGGCAAAGGGTTAATATTGGAATTCGTACTTCTACTGTCCTATTGAAACACTCATTTTTTAGTTCGTCCTTTCATGATATTTTAAGTCCAAGAACACAAAGTCGTAAGTGTATCATTTTAATTGGTGTTCATTTACTTTTTGTACATAATGATCTTTACGTAGGAAGATTCCCACTAAACGTTTAGAATATTTCTACCTAGTTGTTCCTCCACTACTAGATATACCTAGATTAATCGTAGTTCCACTTATTAGGTGTACCTAGATTAGTTGTACCTTAATTAGTTATACCTTGACTTAGATTAGTTCGCCCTACACGCTTAAGTTCATCTATAAAAATCAAGCGTCTCACTATGTAAAACCAATCAATAATTCTTTACTATTGAACTTAAGTTCACGACAGCCTCAATTTTCCTTGCTGTCTTTATGTACTTTGTACTTTTTCCTGTTCCTTTGTTTTAATTTATTCCTTTGTTATGGCCGCTAATTTATTAGTTAAGACGTGAAAAATAGGGACAAAATGATTAAACAAGGGTGTACCGTTGGCACTTCTGGTGTTAGGCGTTTAGACTTTCGACCCAACCCCTGGAAGCATGCCCGTCTTTGCTCCTTTGGGCGTCTTTCGGCGTCGCAAGAACGTCCACACGTCCTTACTGTATCTCGTTGCAATCATAGTTCAAAAGTAGGCGTTTCTATCGTTGGCATTCTGTAGGCGCCTTTATTGTAAGTTGTGTTATGGGCTTTTCATGTGATCTTCTTAGATCGCTACTTTGATTAACGACCGTCCGATCGTTCAAATTTGACGATAGTCCTATCGTAAGTTGTGTTATGGGCTTTTCATGTGATCTTCTTAGATCGCTACTTTGATCAGCGACCATCCAATCATCCAAATCTGACGGTTTAAATAAAAAATACCTCAAAACTCACAGAATTTTTTTTGTCCGAATGTTTTTCAAAATTTAGACATTACGTTTAATTCTCTATTGATCGATGTGCGACTCAACCCTGTTACTATTTTTTTTCATTTTGCGACCAAACTTTCACTATTGTATGTTTTTCGTACAATAGGCATATTGTATGGGCGGACTTTCACCTACTTTTGAACTATGGGTGCAATGCACAACAGCATTGCACCCACGGTGCACCGCAACCATCCGCCTCGTCCTGTACTGCATCACATTTTAGAAGTTAGATGGAATCAAATCCATCTGTAACCGTACGGCTACTTTGCTTAAAGCCTCCAAGGGTCCAACGTCTTTCCACCTGGATTTGTCGACCGTGTTTCTCCCATATCGATGTTCCTCTGTTGTGTGCGTAGGTACGCCTCCACGCGGAATGTCAAACTTATTACATCGAACCGTCTAACATGTCCACGTAGACTTTTAAGGAATTATTGCCGTCCGATTAGCTTTGTGTCACTTCTCGCTCGACACGTGTTCTACACTTTGGATACCACGCGTCCGTCGACAGGACAGTAGAGGACTGTACACCTTGTACCGTCACAGTTCACTTTTGTCCAATATTGTCCTTATGTTTCGGTTAACTGGTTGAACCCTTGATTCCAGCTAACTAAGGTAAATGCAAGACAGTTATTATAGTACAGTAAATTACATTTCTGTACTTGAAAGTACTGTGCTGCTCATTACAATACAAAACAGTTCTGTACAATTTGTACGATCGTTCCTCCATCCGCCAAGAATACTTGTCAACTCGGTTGTCGTGGACTTCGGAAGAAAGGCGTGTGGGACAGGACAATGGAACCGTGCTCGTTTGTCTATATGTCCTCCTCATGTCCGTCATCGTCCGTTGACAGTAATTTCCATGAAACTAAAAGCATACCGTATTCAAGAGCCGCGTGAACCATCATCATGTGCCATAAGCCCACAACAGTTCGTCCGCAACTCCGTCCGTCAGTTCCAATTTAAGATGAAAGTGAACGAGACGCTCACTTTCACATTTCACTCACTTTAGTGTAGAGCGACGTGACGTGACTGCTATTTTTTTTCCCCTTCTCCTCACTCTTTGGTGCACCTCGATTCATGTCGGATATCCAGTGTTGGGCCAACGTAAGAAAGAAGGAAAACAACCACAACGAGTTTAGCGGCGAAGAAAAGATTCGATATGTAGTGGTAGGGAGTTGCTGAGGAATTTGCAGTACTTTCCGGAAGCAGGCTTCCGGGCCATCTTGGGAGATTTTTGCAAGGGAGTTTTTGACTGATTTTTTTGTTTTATTAAGGATTTTTTTCAAAATATACCCGCGGGGTAGCGGATTGGTTTGAATATGTCTTCTGGTGAGTTTTCGAGGATTTAAGGTTTAGATATCTCTGTATGTTTTTCGCATGTGATATATGTAAAATCCTCCATGATGCATGATGATCTCATGTGGAGATTTTTTGTTTATTGCTCTGAGTCCTGCGATTTGACCAGTTTATGTTTTGTTTTTTCTGAACCAGGGATAAACATTCAGGAAACACTGACCAACCAGTCTTAATTTTCTTCTTTTGATATGACTCCAGTAAATAATCTGCTATCTTGGAAATCTGAGCAAGGGTGCCTGTTGATACTTCTTGGACTCGTCAGGAATTACGTTTCATTTGAATTATGTTTTATTTGGTCATCATAATGTGTCGTCAGATCTTTCTCTCTGAACAGCGAATGATGTTTCTATGCATCTCATCGTCAAAAAATTTATCGATCGTTTTTTGCAAACTTTCTTAGTCTTCTACTGGTTTAAGTAGCTGTTATCCTCGTTATGGTAGTAGTTTGGTTCTGCAGGGAAGCGAACATGTGTTTTGTTGTGACAATGGAATTTTGGAAAACGGTTTAATCTGCTACAAGTATATCAGTCAAAAACTGTTTGCTTTTATATGACATCAAATCCCCGACCTTATGGCCCCTCCCATGAGGCCAGAGCAGACCTCATTTCACTTCGCATATGCGGTTTTTCTTTGAAAATTTTGTTAGAGGCGTTATTTATTGAGATGACTCTGTACTTTGGAGTTGGAGCTTGCAACATCATTACTATCGATGTTACCTTTTCTGTGTATTTGCGGATATGCGCTCCATTTCTTGATGCACTTTCAACTCTTTTTTGACTTAATGCTGAAAGTCAAACAAGTGCTGACTTGTCCTATTACACACAGTTAGGGAAAATTTTGACATCCGTAGTTCTAGCTGAATATGGGATCAACATTTTCTACTTTCAAAGTTTTGTTTGGAATGAGAGAGAGAATTTTGGAATGAAACCTCTTCCAGCAAGAACGTTGGATTAGATTAAGAATTTCGGTAAACGTTCTCTCACCAGAAGAAAATTGGAATTGAACCAGTGATAGAAATCTGTTAGATGCTCCCTCACCAGAGCTCTGAGCCATAGGGAATTTCTGTCCTTTTGCTTTCTTTTTGTCAGCTTCCTTACATGTAAGCAGGTATTAGGTTATAAGATTAGAAATTTGTATTCTCAACGTTCCAGGAGATTCACCAAAGGCAACCAACTCTGTATATCTGGGATCCTGCTATTCTCCCACTTTTAATGCCCCGCAAAATTATTAGAAGTTAAGCCTGTCCATTTGCAATCATATGAGTAATAAGGGCTTTAGTAACTCGTTATCCAAGTGACTTTCAGAACAAACGTTTCTGCTCGAGAGTTGCTACACCTTTGTTATGTGACTTCTTTACATTTTATAGAATATTAGACAAATATAAATTCCGCTTGTGTACTTCGTTTTTTTTTTTAGCCTTGAATTGACCCTTGTGTACTTTGTGGTTCACCATCAGCTGAAACGAGTAGGTAGAGTCTAACCAGTTGTTGAACTTCGCTGTGTCAAATTTTGTTAGCAATATCTTGGTAAATGCATTTGGTTGAAGAATGATGTTCCCGAGTATGGTCGCATATTGTGGAAACACAAAATATCTTTCAGTGTAAATACGTGTTCAGTGACAATTGGCAGGTTTATTTACAGCAGTTTAAAGGCTAAACAGCAGTGGTGAATGATGTTCTTGTGCCTGGGCTGGCATGTAATATCACTTGTTCCACAGGTTCTTAAGATGTTCTTTCTCATTTCAGCCTTGTTTTTTCATTTTGTTTTTGGGAAAATGGTGCAGGGGGGCGAAGGGAGTTGCGCCTTATTCGAATCTCTCGTAGAAGCGGTACACCCGCGGCAGAGACTGCGAGTAGGGAAGCTTCACAAACTCCTCAGAGGCGATCGGCAAATGCAGATCAGATGATTGTCGATGATTTGATGGATAACATTAACTTGGACGATATCCGTCGAATGATGACGTTGTAAGCTACTTCTTATTTATGATTCATCATTCATGCCGATGTAGACATTGTTGTAAACTCTTCTCCCTTCATATGTTTGCTGGAGTTAGTGTTCTTTTAGGGGTTGAGTCGCAGATTCGTGGGCTCTGCCTATGTCAATGAGGTTCAGGACTTAATTTGAGTTACGCATGATTTGTGGAAAGAAGAGCCAATTTATGTAAGGTTATTTTGTTGAAAACACAACTAAGTGCATCTCTACTCTGTTGTTGAAGTACCAATGTTTGGTTTACAACAATGTGAGCTTGACATTTAGGTCTTTTTGCTGGTTGCCTCCCCCCCCCCTTCTCTCTCTCTCTCTCTCTCTCTCTCTCTCTCTCTCCCCCTCTCTCTCTCTCTCTGTTGTGTTCAGTGGTGGCCCTCCACCGACACCTGCAGAAGTGAGCCCGTCTCAAGTCAGTCCGTCACATCCAACTCAGCAAGGAAGTCGTGGTAATTTTTTTACAACCCTGTCCATATGATAGTTTTTTTCGTTTAATGAGTCTGTAGCCAAGGATAGAAGTACTTGAAAGAAAACTCACGATTGTCTGACTCTTGTTGTCTCTTGTTTGTTTTAAGCATTAGCCAGACAGTATTTTTGAAAAGTCTTTTTGCCCTTTTTTGCCAAGTAGCAAAAGGACGTCTCTACACTCAGAAAATGCAGGCAGGGGACGAAGCTGGTTTTCTAGCTTGCAGATATTAAGAAGACGTGGTCGCAACCGCCGGCCGTCGCCAAGTCCCCCCCCACATTCCCATGACCCCCTTCATCTTACACCTTATGCTATTGGAGATGACGACGGAGATGAGACAAGCTCTGTATCTCGAGATGGGTCTTTTGGACCACAGCCTGCAGAAAGAGAGAATATAAGTCCACCTTTTTTTCGATCACATTTACCACGAAGAACTATACACCATTTGGCAGGTATATGGAAATTTTCTCTTGTGCTTATCTTGCACTTTTTGTTTGGTTCTTCCTTTGTTTTAGAAACATTCTGCATCATAAGTTTTTTCACTGAACCGGCAGATTGTCTGATGGATTTACTGGCTCGGACACCAAATGTTGCATTTGCAGTAGCGGTGACATAGAGACATGCATCTGAGCATCATACTCAAATGTCTTGCCAACATATTGCTGTGACTTCTGGTTGGTTTGCCAATGGACTGTTCAAGAGTTCATATTGCAACTAGGGTAGCATTATCATTAGTGCTGTTCACAGTAAGGAACGGAAGTATAAGATGCCAATTTTCTTTTGGTGTCTTTAACGGTGTGTTACTGTAGAACTCAATTGAACGTGCAGTAGTTGTAGTCAATTATTTCCCCTTCCCCTCACACAAGGTGCTTTTCTTTTCTCAGGCCCATAAGGATCCTATCTTACAGTACAGCATATGGCAGAAGTAAAATTCCTTATATTTTAGAGCTTTTTATTCAATTGTGGGATTTTTTTTTCAAGTCTAGTGTAAGAGATGTGTTGGTTTCTTTGCGGTTTAAATCTACTTTGGACCAGTATATAGACTCAGTCTCCAGATTGAATTCTAGTTCATGTTATAACAGAAGAAACTCAAGGTCTTTCCTGTGTAGTGACAAATAGAGGTTATCAAGCAGATATACTGGGTGAACCTCATGTACTCTTGTCTGCTTTTTCTGGCTCCACAGAGACCGCGGAGGATGGATTTTGGGTTCTTGACGACATTTGGATGGATATGGATGTCGGTCATGCTCCACGAGGAATTTTAGGTATGGAGACCTAAATAAAGCATCCACTGGCAGGTCTTGATATGATTGATTGAGAAGATGGCTCTTTTATTCTACAATAATTCTCAGATATAATAAAATTACTGCTTATCTCGCTTAACTCATGGTAATTGTATTTTATAATAGTCAATTTGGTTGTAATAGTCAGTCTGGTTGTAGTTCTCCTCCTGTACGATAAATTACTGCTTATCTCAATTTTGGTACTAGTGTTAGATTTCCCTTTGGCCCTTCAGGTTGTTTTCTCAGTGTACAGTTGCCAAGCTGTTAAACGTGCTACTTGAAAGCTCCCGGTCTTTTCTTTTGATCTTGATATTGCGATGATATATTTGACATCTGCATCCAATAAACAGCTTTAAGGGATGAAGAAATATTCGAGGCTAGGATGAAAAAGGAAAGAATAAACAGTTTTCAGTTACATAGGTGGCATTCTTAAAATCTTGTGGGTGTTACACGTTTTGTTTGTGCATGTGACTAAAAAAGTTGCCTTCATCCCTAGCAACAAATGTTTCCTTTTTCAGGTGCCTTGCAAGGTAGAATGCGCCAGCAACGCCTCTGGCTGTCCGAGGATGAAGATAGATGGACATATGAGGAGCTGTTGGAGCTTGATGCAGACAATGTTCGAAGGTAAAAGAGTTTTTTCATCTTCAGAAGTGCTCATAGCATAAATTGATGTGTCGGTATGGAGTAAATTGAGTTTGTCTGTTGGAACAGTGGTGTTGGGGCGATGATAACTGAATCTTTCGCTGTGCAAATTTGCTTACAGTTGCTATTGGTTTCTTATGCAAATGTAGCAGCTCCTATGAACATGTTCAAGTCTGATTTGTGTCAAAACTGCACATTTAATAATAAGCATCACCAAGCCTGTTTATCAACGGAGTTAATTTGTAATTACTGTCTTGGTAGTTTACTGTCCATTACAAAAAATGCGCAACAGGGACGCACTATGTCTTTCTGAAGTGAATTCATTTAGGTCAGAATATTTACTATGGATAGACTTGTCCTTCTCAAGCCTCAAATAAGTTTTGGCGATTTTATTTTTTTTCTCTTTTTTTGGAGTGGGCGTCCTTATTTTTCTTCTTCGGTGTATGCCTTATCAGAGGACTTAAGCAGAAAGAATTTAATAAATTGGAACGGACTCAACAACGTTGTTCAGATGCCAAGCTAGATTGTCAGGTAGGCCCTCAGCTGGACCTTTCATGAGATTTAGTATTTTTGATGGTTGCTTACTTAATCGTGTACCTCTCTTGTACCTCCTGTGTAAAGCTCTGCTCTGTGCGAAATTTGTTTCATGGAGCCCTAATTCCACCTTCCAGATCATATCCTAAATTGCACCAACCAAGGGAAGACCAGGTAGATTAGCTCATTTTTTTCTTAGGTTTTCTTTGTCTGGATGGGTTAAATAAGTGTTGCAAGTTGTTGATACGTTTTCAATGTTTCTTGTGGGAAGCACCTGTTCCAGTTCATCATATTGTGGAGTTCTCACGAATGGATTTTTTTTTTTTTTGATTTTGTGGTAGATATGTATGTCAGAAACGTGTACGGGCGATGAAATTGCTAAACTACCTTGCAGCCATTCCTACCAGTAAGTCTTTAAACTCCATCTAATGAGTTAGAATAGTACATGTATCCTTAATCAAAAAAACCTTGATCGTTTTAAGCGCATGGGTTATTTCGACTGGATATATTGATAGGAAAAGCCTAATGAGTTGGTGGACATTCAGTGGCTCTTTATGAAATTTGGTCCTGGAGTTCAGTCTTTCACTTCACTAGTAAAATGGGCAGAGATGGTATTAACAGTGTCTTTGTTTGTTTGCACTTCTCTTCTTATTGTGTCAGCTTTCCAGTTGCATGTTTCAATAACTTGGCCGTCAAGTAGGGAGATATAGACTAGCATTTAGTTGTATTTATTTGGTTTTCAGTTGCTTTGAAGGCTCGAATGGTTGTTATTGTGGGGGACCATGAAATCTTCAACGTCTGACTCAAATTTGTACGGCAAAGGTTCATAATAGTTTTGTGTAGTAGACCAGGAAATGTTTTGTGCGCATATGAAGGCAGCTACGAGAAGAAATGTCAGGTAACTTTTCCATTACCCTTTTGTTAGATGGTAAATGGTATGGTGATATATGATGATATCTCCCGTTTGTTGAAAATGCAGTGAGGCGTGCATAACTCCATGGTTACGTTCACATCGCACATGTCCCGTGTGCCGTTACGAGTTTCCTGGATAGTTTTCACCATTTAGATGTGAAAAATCCTGTATTGTGAATGTATTGTGAATAAGACAATATTAGTTTTGAAGTTTATTATCTTCAAATAGGGGCAATGCATATATAGTATGCTTCACCTCCTGTACACATTAAAAGATTAGAAACTAAAAGGAGTCACCATTTGATCACGACCTGGCGACATTATGGGAGAGCTGTTTTTCGTTCGTGGTATTCTGCCCAGGGAGACCATCTTTTTCGAGAGTTGGAGAATTTCAAGATTTTGCTTCTCTCTGATTGAGACTGGCTCTTCCGGAGAAAGATGGTATTGGTTTAAAAAGTACCGGCAGGAATGAATATGTATGCAATTGTATGAAAGTTTATCCTTCCTTGAGGCTAGTAACATTTCTCTCTTTTATGAGCTTAAACTCGTGGATGTGCTCAAATAGCTTTCCACCTCTAAATATTGATGGATTTCCCTGGGCAGTATTCAAAGCTTCTTTAGCATAATAGTGGCAGATTTTTTTTGTTTTTTTCCTATGTCAGGAAATGTAGGATGCTACGAAAGGCACATTGCATATTGACTGTACTGAAGTGAAAGAAAGATGTAATGATGCGTTGGATTTAGGGTTTTGGCTGAGGAATCGGGGGCAAGTATGTGGAGGTTTGTTACGCCGCACAATTCAAACTAATGTTTGGCGTAATAGCACAAACGCTAATATCTGATAGATTCTTTTTCGGAATCTTTGCAGAGAGACAATAATTAGCTATTGTTGTTTATCAGGTTTTGGTTTTATACTGTCCTCTAGACGCTAGTTAGTTCTGGTCAGTTAGTCTGCCGTTCAGAAGCTAGTCTTACCATTCAAATGTGTCTGCAAAACCTGTGTCAGCTATTTTGGAAGTAGCACTGCCGATGTATTTGGCTGAAGCTTAAATTGAAATCGGAATATGGTAATCTACAATCACTGAATCGTTTTTCAATGAACAGTGTCTGGTTCGCTTATGTGTCAGAAAATAGTATCAACTCATGAGTCTTGAAACAAGGCAAATTCTGGACCTGGCCGTTTACTAATGTTCTTTGGGAAAAAGTTATCAAACTCAAAATCTGCGGAATCCCGTCCATTTCTTCAGCTAGAAACAGCTTCACATGCTCAACATGTGGTTCCTAAATCCTGGTGCTGTTTGGTTATTATTGCCTGATTTGGAGGGCAAATGCAATACTTATCAATTACGACTTTTTGTCAAATGTTGTTTGGCTTTTAACTTATAATTCAGCTGCTTTACCTGCACATTTAGTAGATTATTCTACTAGTAGGTAATTGAAGTCTTTTGTGAGTTATCAAGATGTCATCGACCTTAGTTCGATAAAGTTTGTGAAATGAGGAAAGATCACAGTTACCTGAATGAAAGGCGTCTTGCCTTTGAATACATGTCGGCGTAAGCATTTTGCAGTTGGATTGTAACACGTATGAGAGGCTTCTCAATATGAGTCACTATTCTTGTTTTATGGCAATAAGTCCGCAGCACTTCATGTCAGAGTAACAAAGAGCTGTCAAATGTCAAAGACACTTGAACTGCTGGAGAAGATTTTAGTTTTGCTATAAGTAGGGCTTCAGCCTGTTCGGCTCCCAAATGAGGCATTCAGTTGTCACAGTCAAGATCCAAAACCTACGGCCACGACCTGCACAGTCATTGTTAATGACCGTGAAATGCTCCCTTTGGACACTTGTTGGTTTAATCTGGTACGCGAAAACCATGAAGCTCTGAATTCCAATTTGGACGTGTTAACTGCGTTTTCCAGAGGTTAAACTCAGTTTTTTCCTTTTTAAACTTTTAGAGCAGGTATTGATGAGTGTATTTGAATATTAGGCAAAGTCAGATTATTCTTTGATTGTTCTTTGTTGTTATCATTATTTACAGCCAACAATTTGTTAGAAATGAGCTCTAAGTTTCCATTTACTTCCTTAGCCAACATTTTTATAATCCTAGGAGTTATGTGGTGGTTAGAAGTTCCATGGAGGAGATTAATTTTTCCCAGTAGAAAATCTTTATGTTTTTCGCCAGTAATATTGGATTTAGAACTTCAAAAGAATGCATGTGTCGCTTATATTCCGTACGTTCATACTTGTACGGTTCTTTTGCATGTGTACTTTACCGTAGTGTGCTTACTGACGTAAAGGACGTTTAAATTCAATTCAAAAAATTGCGGCACTATTTTTACTGGCATAAAAGCTGGGTTTTAATTATCCAAGTTTAAACGGTAAAAAAGATGCCTGCCGACAAAGTGTTAAAGCTAAATAAAACAACATTATTGTAGAACCTAATTCTAACTAACGTTCCTCTAATGTAAAGCATTAACTTATGGGTAATAAATTAATAACGCTCTCACTTTTGTACTTACAGCTTTACACCCAGAACTTATATTCGGTACAACAGTGTACCGTGTACCTCTATTAGTGTGAATGTTTCATTTGCCACTTAAAACATCTTTTCTCCGTACACATATTCGTTGGATTGTAGATCTGACGGTTGAGATTGAAAGTGGAGATTCTCATCTTCCTATTGGCGGTCTCCATTAAAAATCAGACAATTGTGTACGGATAAAAGATGTTTTATGTGGCGAAAAAATTATTAACACCATAGTTCAATAGTAGGCGGTTTTATGGTAAACCTTTGGTAGGCGCACAAAACTTGGCACAAAACTCGCGAAGAGTAGGCACTGCATGTGTGTGCGTTTGTGCACACTTATACGAACGTACAAATCTGACGTATGATCATAGCAGAGCGCACGCCGCCGGACGAAATTTTTCAGGGAACTGACATGGCGTAGGATGAGTTGTGTTGTGGACTTTTCATGTGATCTTCTTAGATCGCTACTTTGATCAGCGACCGTCCGATAGTCCGAATCTGACGGTTTAAAAAAAAAATACCTCAAAACTCACAGATTTGTTTTTTTGTCCAAATGTTTTTCAAAATTTAGACATGACGTTTAATTCTCTATCGATCGATGTGCAACTCATCCCTGTTACTATTTTTTTTCATTTTGCGACCAATACAATATGGGTCTTAACTCTTAAGGTCATATTGTATGTTTTACATACAATAGGCATATTGTATGGGCTTACCACACCTGCTTTTGAACTACGATTAACACCAATAGCAATGCACGGTGTACTATACAGTACACCGTTAATCGTTATTAGCGTCAATGACTCTAATTGCGATACCCATTTTTTTACCCAAATTCTCAAATAGAATCAATAAAAACCCTTCAAAAAACCAATTAGAGTAAATGATTTCCGTCAAAACCCCCAAATTCCCAAATAGCGTTAATAACACTATTTGTTTCATAACGCTATCTATTTTTAAATGTAGAAATTAATGGTCCATTTAAAGTATTTTCTAGGTCAGAAATATAGAAAGAAGCCGAGGCAGTCTACCTCTAACTTCTCTCTCCAACTCTCAAACTTGTCGCAGTCACTGAGAAATTGGAGAGGGAGCTAGAGCCAAGGCTACCTAGGCTATCTAGAGGTTTACGGGAAATATATATTTGTTAGGGGTTTATTTACTAAAAGGTATATGCCGGCCACAGGATTTGATCCTGGTACCTAACGGACGGCAGACAGCCGGTAGCCGGTGGCCTTAGTCGTTAAGTCTTTAACTAGTGTTACGTACTATATGGTTTGATATTTAATTAAACATTATCAGGTAGGATAATTCATTTAACTGTAACTGTTTACAAGATACATAGAATACATAGATCCAGTAATGTAAAAGTACGGATTACGGTACGGATAAGAAACCAATACCGCGCATTTATTTCTTTAATGAAATGAATACCGCGCATGTATTTATTACGGCTACGATTAAATGTGAATTTAATCGGACGACCGGAATTAACGCCAAGATCGCGGAAGAGGATTTCGGCGGTTTTTGGTCATCGCCACATCGGATGACACGTGGCGGAATGACATTGGATCGCGGCATCTCCGAGGATTAAAGGAGCGAATCCGGACATACCACGTGTCGACATTTAGGCCATGTCGTACAGTGTCCGTACAGAAAGTACACCGGCAGCTGTACTTTTGTGTACGGAACTGTAATGTGATTGGTTCCGTACATCAGTAGATAGAGTCTGTGAGAGAGATAGGACTTAGAAAAATTAGGAGATAGGACCTCTCCGAGAGTGCTTCTGTACAAAAGGTCCACTTTGACCCTCCATAACTTACTGCTCAAGGGAGCAAATTCAGAGATTCTTTTTGCTATTGACTCAGGGGAGTCTTGTCTTTACAGGGGTGAAGGTGGTCAGAGTTATTGTCTGCCAGGGTGGCAGTTGTTTTTGCTGAAACACAAAGGGGTCAGGGTTATCCTAGAGGCTTCTTGGAAGCTGTCCACTCTGAGGACTTATGGAGGTCTCAGAGTTTCAGGTTATGGGCCCACCCTCTATGGTACCAATCTTTAATGGAACTAGCTTCATATACTGGGAAAGTATGATGATAGCGACACGCTGGGTGATAAAGAAACGTGTCACGACGGGTTACCACCGTAATTCTCAAAATTTGCACATGATATGTACCTTCGGACAAAGTGGACGCGTGTCCTCGAATATTCAACCGAAAATCCAGAAGTTGTTTTGTCACACTCTTTCGTCACGCTATTTCTGCACGCGAAAAAACAGGAACCCTAAAATAGTAAAACATGAGCCAGTGTAGAAGACAAAGGCGTCTGCAAAGAGTACAATACTGAACCTTGCGTTTTTCGGGCTCTGTGAACCTCCGAGCTCCGTTTCGCGCATTGTGAGAGATCCACGTCGCCCCCCCTTTGCTTTTCGATTAGCGACGCCGCGCACCGCGAGGCGCATCGCCAACTGCGAACGCAACGCTACACTGTGAAAATCAAAACCGTTTCCAGAACTCCGTCCGTCAGTTCCAATTTTTAGTTGAAAGTGAACGAGGCCGCTCACTTTCACATTTCACTCACTTTTGTATACAGTGACGTGACGTGACTGTTATTTTTTTTCCCCTTCTACTCACTCTTTGGTGCACCTTGATTCATGTCGGATATCCAGTGTTGGGCCAACGTAAGAAAGAAGGAAAACAACCATAACGAGTTTAGCGGCGAAGAAAAGATTCGATATGTAGTGGTAGGGAGTTGCTGAGGAATTTGCAGTACGTTCCGGAAGCAGGCTTCCGGGCCATCTTGGGAGATTTTTGCAGGGGAGTTTTTGACTGATTTTTTTGTTTTATTAAGGATTTTTTTCAAAATATACCCGCGGGGTAGCGGATTGGTTTTGAATATGTCTTCTGGTGAGTTTTCGAGGATTTAAGGTTTAGATATCTCTGTATGTTTTTCGCATGTGATATATGTAAAATCCTCCATGATGCATGATGATCTCATGTGGAGATTTTTTGTTTATTGCTCTGAGTCCTGCGATTTGACCAGTTTATGTTTTGTTTTTTCTGAACCAGGGATAAACATTCAGGAAACACTGACCAACCATTCTTAATTTTTTTCTTTTGATATGACTCCAGTAAATAATCTGCTATCTTGGAAATCTGAGCAAGGGTGCCTGTTGATACTTCTTGGACTCGTCAGGAATTACGTTTCATTTGAATTATGTTTTATTCGGTCATCATAATGTGTCTTCAGATCTTTCTCTCTGAATAGCGAATGATGTTTCTATGCATCTCATCGTCAAAAAAGTTCTCGATCGTTTTTTGCAAACTTTCTTAGTCTTCTACTGGTTTAAGTTGCTGTTATATGGTAGTAGTTTGGTTCTGCAGGGAAGCGAACATGTGTTTTGTTGTGACAATGGAATTTTGGAAAACGGTTTAATCTGCTACAAGTATATCAGTCAAAAACTGTTTGCTTTTATATGACATCAAATCCCCGACCTTATGGCCCCTCCCATGAGGCCAGAGCAGACCTCATTTCACTTCGCATATGCGGTTTTTCTTTGAAAATTTTGTTAGAGGCGTTATTTATTGAGATGACTCTGTACTTTGGAGTTGGAGCTTGCAACATCATTACTATCGATGTTACCTTTTCTGTGTATTTGCGGATATGCGCTCCATTTCTTGATGCACTTTCAACTCTTTTTTGACTTAATGCTGAAAGTCAAACAAGTGCTGACTTGTCCTATTACACACAGTTAGGGAAAATTTTGACATCCGTAGTTCTAGCTGAATATGGGATCAACATTTTCTACTTTCAAAGTTTTGTTTGGAATGAGAGAGAGAATTTTGGAATGAAACCTCTTCCAGCAAGAACGTTGGATTAGATTAAGAATTTCGGTAAACGTTCTCTCACCAGAAGAAAATTGGAATTGAACCAGTGATAGAAATCTGTTAGATGCTCCCTCACCAGAGCTCTGAGCCATAGGGAATTTCTGTCCTTTTGCTTTCTTTTTGTCAGCTTCCTTACATGTAAGCAGGTATTAGGTTATAAGATTAGAAATTTGTATTCTCAACGTTCCAGGAGATTCACCAAAGGCAACCAACTCTGTATATCTGGGATCCTGCTATTCTCCCACTTTTAATGCCCCGCAAAATTATTAGAAGTTAAGCCTGTCCATTTGCAATCATATGAGTAATAAGGGCTTTAGTAACTCGTTATCCAAGTGACTTTCAGAACAAACGTTTCTGCTTGAGAGTTGCTACACCTTTGTTATGTGACTTCTTTACATTTTATAGAATATTAGACAAATATAAATTCCGCTTGTGTGCTTCGTTTTTTTTTAGCCTTGAAGTGACCCTTGTGTACTTTGTGGTTCTCCATCAGCTGAAATGAGTAGGTAGAGTCTAACCAGTTGTTGAATTTCGCTGTGTCAAATTTTGTTAGCAATATCTTGGTAAATGCATTTGGTTGAAGAATGATGTTCCCGAGTATGGTCGCATATTGTGGAAACACAAAATATCTTTCAGTGTAAATACGTGTTCAGTGACAATTGGCAGGTTTCTTTATAGCAGTTTAAAGGCTAAACAGCAGTGGTGAATGATGTTCTTGTGTCTGGGCTGGCATGTAATATCACTTGTTCCACAGGTTCTTAAGATGTTGTTTCTCATTTGTTTTTTCATTTTGTTTTTGGGAAAATGGTGCAGGGGGGCGAAGGGAGTTGCGCCTTATTCGAATCTCTCGTAGAAGCGGTACACCCGCGGCAGAGACTGCGAATAGGGAAGCTTCACAAACTCCTCAGAGGCGATCGGCAAATGCAGATCAGATGATTGTCGATGATTTGATGGATAACATTAACTTGGACGATATCCGTCGAATGATGACGTTGTAAGCTACTTCTTATTTATGATTCATCATTCATGCCGATGTAGACATTGTTGTAAACTCTTCTCCCTTCATATGTTTGCTGGAGTTAGTGTTCTTTTAGGGGTTGAGTCGCAGATTCGTGGGCTCTGCCTATGTCAATGAGGTTCAGGACTTAATTTGAGTTACGCATGATTTGTGGAAAGAAGAGCCAATTTATGTAAGGTTATTTTGTTGAAAACACAACTAAGTGCATCTCTACTCTGTTGTTGAAGTACCAATGTTTGGTTTACAACAATGTGAGCTTGACATTTAGGTCTTTTTGCTGTGTTTATCGTTTTCCCTCCCTCCCCCCCTTCTCTCTCTCTCTCTCTCTCTCTCTCTCTCTCTCTCTCTCTCTCTCTCTCTCTCTCTCTCTCTCTCTCTCTCTCTCTCTCTCTCTCTGTTGTGTTCAGTGGTGGCCCTCCACCGACACCTGCAGAAGTGAGCCCGTCTCAAGTCAGTCCGTCACATCCAACTCAGCAAGGAAGTCGTGGTAATTTTTTTACAACCCTGTCCATATGATAGTTTTTTTCGTTTAATGAGTCTGTAGCCAAGGATAGAAGTACTTGAAAGAAAACTCACGATCGTCTGACTCTTGTTGTCTCTTGTTTGTTTTAAGCATTAGCCAGACAGTATTTTTGAAAAGTCTTTTTGCCCTTTTTTGCCAAGTAGCAAAAGGACGTCTCTACACTCAGAAAATGCAGGCAGGGGACGAAGCTGGTTTTCTAGCTTGCAGATATTAAGAAGACGTGGTCGCAACCGTCGGCCGTCGCCAAGTCCCCCCCCACATTCCCATGACCCCCTTCATCTTACACCTTATGCTATTGGAGATGATGACGGAGATGAGACAAGCTCTGTATCTCGAGATGGGTCTTTTGGACCACAGTCTGCAGAAAGAGAGAATATAAGTCCACCTTTTTTTCGATCACATTTACCACGAAGAACTATACACCATTTGGCAGGTATATGGAAATTTTATCTTGTGCTTATCTTGCACTTTTTGTTTGGTTCTTCCTTTGTTTTAGAAACATTCTGCATTATAAGTTTTTTCACTGAACCAGCAGATTGTCTGATGGATTTACTGGCTCGGACACCAAATGTTGCATTTGCAGTAGCGGTGACATAGAGACATGCATCTGAGCATCATGCTCAAATGTCTTGCCAACATATTGCTATTACATCTGGTTGGTTTACCAATGGACTGTTCAAGAGTTCATATTGCAACTAGGGTAGCATTATCATTAGTGCTGTTCACAGTAAGGAACGGCAGTATAAGATGCCAATTTTCTTTTGGTGTCTTTAACGGTGTGTTACTGTAGAACTCAATTGAATGTGCAGTAGTTGTAGTCAATTCTTTCCCCTTCCCCTCACATAAGGTGCTTTTCTTTTCTCAGGCCCTTAAGGATCCTATCTTACAGTACAGCATATGGCAGAAGTAGAATTCCTTATATTTTGGAGCTTTTTATTCAATTATGCGACTTTTTTTTCAAGTCTAGTGTAAGAGAAGTGTTGGTTTCTTTGCGGTTTAAATCTACTTGGGACCAGTATATAGACTCAGTCTCCAGATTGAATTCTAGTTCATGTTATAACAGAAGAAACTCAAGGTCTTTCCTGTGTAGTGACAAATAGAGGTTATCAAGCAGATATACTGGGTGAACCTCATGTACTCCTCTTGTCTGCTTTTTCTGGCTCCACAGAGACCGCGGAGGATGGATTTTGGGTTCTTGACGACATTTGGATGGATATGGATGTTGGTCATGCTCCACGAGGAATTTTAGGTATGGAGACGTAAATAAAGCATCCACTGGCAGGTCTTGATATGATTGATTGAGAAGATGGCTTTTATATTCTACAATAATTCTCAGATATAATAAAATTACTGCTTATCTCGCTTAACTCATTGTAATTGTATTTTATAATAGTCAATTTGGTTGTAATAGTCAGTCTGGTTGTAGTTCTCCTTCTGTACGATAAACTTACTGCTTATCTCAATTTTGGTACTAGTGTTAAAGATTTCCCTTTGGCCCTTCAGGTTGTTTTCTCATTGTACAATTGCCAAGCTGTTAAACGTGCTACTTGAAAGCTCCCGGTCTTTTCTTTTGATCTTGATATTGCGATGATATATTTGACATCTGCATCCAATAAACAGCTTTAAGGGATGAAGAAATATTCGAGGCTAGGATGAAAAAGGAAAGAATAAACAGTTTTCAGTTACATAGGTGGCATTCTTAAAATCTTGTGGGTGTTACACGTTTTGTTTGTGCATGTGACTAAAAAAATTGCCTCATCCCTAGCAACAAATGTTGTTCGTTTTTCAGGTGCCTTGCAAGGTAGAATGCGCCAGCAACGCCTCTGGCTGTCCGAGGATGAAGATAGATGGACATATGAGGAGCTGTTGGAGCTTGACGCGGACAATGTTCGAAGGTAAAAGAGTTTTTTCATCTTCATAAGTGCTCATAGCATAAATTGATGAGTGGGTATGGAGTAAATTGAGTTTGTCTGTTGGAACACTGGTGTTGGGGAGATGATAACTGAATCGTTCGCTGTGCAAATTTGCTTACAGTTGCTATTGGTTTCTTATGCAAACGTAGCAGCTCCTATGAACATGTTCAAGTCTGATTTGTGTCAAAACTGAACATTTAATAATAAGCATCACCAGACTGTTTATCAACGGAGTTGATTTGTAATTACTGTCTTGGTAGTTTACTGTCCATTTCAAAAAATGCGCGACAGGGACCCGTCTTTCTGAAGTGAATTCATTTAGGTCAAAATATTAACTATGGATAGACTTGTCCTTCTCAAGCCTCAAATAAGTTTTGGCGATTTTTTTTTTTTTTCACTTTCTGGAGTGGGCGTCCTTATTTTTCTTCTTCGGTGTTATTCTGCCTTATCAGAGGACTTAAGCAGAAAGAATTTAATAAACTGGAACGGACTCAACAACGTTGTTCAGATGCCAAGCTAGATTGTCAGGTAGGCCCTCAGCTGGACCTTTCATGAGATTTAGTATTTTTGATGGTTGCTTACTTAATCATGTACCTCTCTTGTACCTTCTGTGTAAAGCTCTGCTCTTTGCGAAATTTGTTTCATGGAGCCCTAATTCCACCTTCCAGATCATATCCTAAAATGCACCAACCAAGGGAAGACCAGGTAGATTAGCTCATTTTTTTCTTAGGTTTCTTTGTCTGGATGGGTTAAATAAGTGTTGCAAGTTGTTGATACGTTTTCAATGTTTCTTGTGGGAAGCACCTGTTCCAGTTCATCATATTGTGGAGTTCTCACGAATGGATTTTTTTTTTTTTTGATTTTGTGGTAGATATGTATGTCAGAAACGTGTACGGGCGATGAAATTGCTAAACTACCTTGCAGCCATTCCTACCAGTAAGTCTTTAAACTCCATCTAATGAGTTAGAATATAGTACATGTATCCTTTTTCATAAAAACCTTGATCGTTTTAAGCGCATGGGTTATTCGACTGGATATATTGATAGGAAAAACCTAATGAGTTGGTGGACATTCAGTGGCTCTTTATGAAATTTGGTCCTGGAGTGCAGTCTTTCACTTCACTAGTAAAATGGGCAGAGAAGGTATTAACAGTGTCTTTGTTTGTTGCACTTCTCTTCTTATTGTGTCAGCTTTCCAGGTTCATGTTTTAATAACTTGGCTGTCAAGTAGGGAGATATAGACTAGCATTTAGTTGTATTTATTTGGTTTTCAGTTCCTTTGAAGTCTCGAATGTTTGTTATTGTGGGGGACCATGAAATCTTCAACGTCTGACTCAAATTTGTACGGTAAAGGTTCATAATAGTTTTGTGTTTTGTAGGAAAACTATGAGAAGGTAGTAGACCAGGAAATGTTTTGTGCGCATATAAAGGCAGCTACGAGAAGAAATGTCAGGTAACTTTTCTATTACCCTTTTGTTAGATGGTAAATGGTATGGTGATATATGATGATATCTCCCGTTTGTTGAAAATGCAGTGAGGCGTGCATAACTCCATGGTTACGCTCACATCGCACATGTCCCGTGTGCCGTTACGAGTTTCCTGGATAGTTTTCACCATTTAGATGTGAAAAATCCCGTATTGTGAATGTATTGTGAATAAGACAATATTAGTTTTGAAGTTTATTATCTTCAAATAGGGGCAATGCATATATAGTATGCTTCCACCTCCTGTACACATTAAAAGATTAGAAACTAAAAGGAGTCACCATTTGATCACGACCTGGCGACATTATGGGAGAGCTGTTTTTCGTTCGTGGTATTCTGCCCAGGGAGACCATCTTTTTCGAGAGTTGGAGAATTTCAAGATTTTGCTTCTCTCTGATTGAGACTGGCTCTTCCGGAGAAAGATGGTATTGGTTTAAAAAGTACCGGCAGGAATGAATATGTATGCAATTGTATGAAAGTTTATCCTTCCTTGAGGTTAGTAACATTTCTCTCTTTTATGAGCTTAAACTCGTGAATGTGCTTAAATAGCTTCCCACCTCTAAATATTGATGGATTTCCCTGGGCAGTATTCAAAGCTTCTTTAGCATGATAGTGGCAATTTTTTTTTTTTTTTTTCCTAAGCCAGGAAATGTAGGATGCTACGAAAGGCACATTGCATCTTGACTGTACTGAAGGGGAAGAAAGATGTAATGATGCGTTGGATTTAGGGTTTTGGCTGAGGAATCGGGGGCAAGTAAGTGGAGGTTTGTTACGCCGCACAATTCAAACTAATGTTTGGCGTAATAGTACAAACGCTAATATCTGATAGATTCTTTTTTCGGAATCTTTGCAGAGAGACAATAATTAGCTATTGTTGTTTATCAGGTTTTGGTTTTGTACTGCCTTCTAGACGCTAAAGTTAGTTCTGGTCAGTTAGTCTGCCGTTCAGAAGCTAGTCTTACCATTCAAATGTGTCTGCAAAACCTGTGTCAGCTATTTTGGAAGTAGCACTGCCGATGTATTTGACTGAAGCTTAAATTGAAATCGGAATATGGTAATCGACAATCACTGAATTGTTTTTCAAAGAACAGTGTCTGGTTCGCTTATGTGGCAGGAAATAGTATTAACTCATGAGTCTTGAAACGATGCAAACTGACCTGGCCGTTTACCAATGTTCTTTGGGAAAAAGTAATCAAACTCAAAATCTGCAGAATCCTGTCCATTTCTTCAGCTAGAAATAGCTTCACATGCACAACATATGGTTCCTAAATTCTGGCGCTGTTAGGTTATTATTGCCTGATTTGGCGGGCAAATGCAATACTTATCAATTACGACTTTTTGTCAAATGTTGTTTGGCTTTTAGCTTATAATTCAGCTGCTTTACTTGGACCTTTAATAGGTTACTCTACTAGCAGGTAATTGAAGTCTTTTGTGAGTTATCAAGATGACATCGACTGTAGTTCGTTAAAGTTTGTGAAATGAGAAAGGATCAGAGTTACCAGAATGAAAGGCGTCTTGCCTTTGAAAATATGTTGTCGTAAGCATTTTGCAGTTGGATTGTAACACGTATGAGAGGCTTCACAATATGAGTCACTATTCTTTTTATATGGCAATAAGTCGAACACCATTTGGTATGCCGCAGCACATCATGTCAGAGTAATAAAGAGCTGCCAAATGTCAAAGACACACTAACTGCTGGAGAAGATTTTAGTTTTGCTATAAGTAGGGCTTCAGCCTGTTCAGCTCCCAAATGAGGTATTCAGTTGTCACCGTCAACATCAGAATCCTACAGCCACGAACTGTACAGTCATTGTTAATGACCGTGAAATAAAACTGTAATGGCCGACTTTATTAAAAAGCGCGATGGTAAACCATCTGAGTCCATAAGAACAAAAAGAAGTAGCATTGCTAACACTGAAAAACCACGTAACAAAGGAATAAACAAAAGGGAAAATCAAGGCAAAAACTAAGAAAATACGAAAGAATGGCAAGGAAGTCTAAAACACCCAAAAAAACCAAATCCAACAAACAAAACATCAAAGGAAAAAGCTAACACATAGCAAAAAAATCCCCCAACATAACTAAAAATTTACGGAAAGCAACCACGTAAGTCCCCGAATCTCGGAGGAGCACGAGGAGAAAGTTCCGGAACACGCCGTCGATCCATAACGGCAATAGACGATCAAAGTAATATAGAGGCCAACACCCGTTGTAGGGCCACGGAAAAACGTTGACGATAAAAAGAAGTAAGGACTGAAACAAGAGAGCTCCCTGGTCCTCGCCTCTCGAACGAGCGTCAACCACAAGTACGGAAAAACTCGTCCAAAGCAACACCCAAGCAACCAAATATCTCGACCGCCATCGGAATGAAGCCATCCATTGCGTCGCGATGGGCATAATCACGCTCTTTCCTTTTAGCTGCGTCACAGGCAACCACTCCCATATGCCGAGCCTCTTGGTTGACGACTATAGTTGAGGTAGGGTTCGTCAAAACAATGTCACCAAATGTACGACGCGCACCATCAAGTAATACAAGATCGATCCGCGGGAAGGAATAATGTGAGAGACCTCGCGACGAACAGAAAATCCCCCCTCAGAAGCGATGGTAGCGATGGTGTCTCGAATCGTGTCGTGCGCATGAATCAACTCGCCCCCGTGGGAGCAACGAAGCAAATGGACCCCATAGGGCTCGAGAACGTGGCCGCAGGAGCAAGCAAGTGAGCCAAGCAAAGGTGGGTGAGGGAGGCCAAGCCGGAATCTAAGGACCGTGGTGAACTGAGCCGGGTGAAACGAAGAGTGGATAGGATAGGGACGGCCAATAGCCAAGCTCCAGAGCCAGGTTCGCCACAAGACAGAAAACGGGCACGCGAAGAATTGGAAGGAAGTGCCTGAAGAAGCTCAGATTAAATAGCAGCGACAACCCGATCAGAAATGGATTCTTGAACACGTGCAACTGATGTCGTAACGAGAGTAGAAAAAATTGGCATGTCTTCGATAGCAGCCGAATTAAGAGAACGTGATGCATCCAAAAGGGACCGCTGGAAGGCGAGCTCACCATCCGAAACACGAGAACCACGGCCGCAAGAATAGGAGTGTCCCCAGCCACAAAACGAGAGACGATAGTGGAAGCAACAAAGCACCAACTTCCCGAATAGGCGGCTGGAGCAACACGCGCTGTCGTGAGTAAACCCAAACCGTCGGGCGAGACTAAAAGAGAGGCTTGGATGCGTGTCGCGGGCCCAAATTCGCGATCAAAAGCTCCACCGCCCAACAAAGTGTGGAGGACATCCATAAGACGTTCATCGAATGCGGAAAGTGAGGACACAAAGAATGGGGTGGGAGGGGAAGTGCGAGTAAGGTAGGAGGGCAGGGCCGGGAAACAACATGTCAAAAGAGCAAAGGCCACTTGGGGATCAAAAAGGTGAGGAAGGTCGTCCACGTGGGATAAATCTTTCTGAAGAGCAAAATCAAAGAATTTCGTGACGTATGGATCGGAACGAAGCGGGCAACCCAACACACGAATGCCTTTGGTAAGAGGAGTCTGAAAACCAAGAGGGGTAGTGAAAGGAGGAGGAATAGGATGTGGGGACCAGACAACACACTTAGAGGGCTAGACCGAAAGATTGAGTTCGGCTAAGCGAGCCTTGAAAAAGTTGTAGGCCGGTATAACTTGGTCCGAGGGACCAATAATGTGTGTGTCATCCGCAACTGAAGGGAAGAGGCAAGAAGGATAAGCAGCTGCAGAAGCTCGAAGGGCACGGTAATGGGCTAGGGTAAACAGAGGGCCCCTAAGAGGATCACTCTGGCGAGTGCCCTTTTAATAAAACAAAATAGAACGGAATGTAACGGTATGGAACGGGGTGGAACAGAGCAGAACAGGACAGCATGGTATGGGATGGAACGGAACGACACAAGAAATAAAAACTGGATAGAAGGGACGGGCAGGTACAGAACACAACAGAACAGAACGAAAAATAAGAGATCAGAACAGAACTGGAGAAACTGGAACTACTGGAACTGGACAGAGTCGAACAGAATGCTATAGAACTGGAGGGAACGAAATGGAATGGAAAGTTATGGAACCAATTGGAACTACGCCGACAAGTACTTAACGGAATAGCGGTGGTATAATGGAGTAGAAATCTAACAAAATAAAACAGATAAAGAGCAAGATGGAGGAAACAGAACGGGAAAGAACGGAATGGAACAAAACATATGAGAACGAAAAAGAACACAGTAATATAACTGAACTAAACAAATGAACTGTACGGATCAAAATAAAACAACACAGAACGGAACAGAGCGGAACAGAAATCATAGATTAGAATGGGCCATAAAATTACAGATAACGGAACAGGATTATATGTTAAAAGAATAGAGTTGAACAGAACAGAACAGAATGGAACAGAAATAGAACTAAATGGAATAGAAAAGAATGGCATGGAACGGAACAGCATATCATGAAACAGAACAGAAGCATTAATATAATACAATAGAATAGAAAGACCAAAGAGGGGGGCAGAATGGTGTGGAACGAAACAAAAAGGAACAGAATGGGTCGGAAGGGGACAAATTGGGGAAGAAAACAACGGAAAAGAAAGGAATAAACAGAGACTGAACAGAATCGACAGAAACGTAGCTGAATAAATTACAACAAAACGGACCAGGAAAAAACAGAACGGAACAGAACGGGAGGACACAACATAACAGAATGGACAGAACGGAACCGAATGGATCCAAACAGGACAAAACATAACAAAATAAAACGAGGTAGAACGGAATAAAACGGGACGAAAAGGAACGGAACAGAAAAACGGAACAGTACAACACTAAAGAATGAAAAAAAAACTGAACATATTTGGGCAATAACAGAACAGAACAAAACAGAAAGAAACAGAAAAGAACGGAACATGATTAAAGCTTAATTAATTGAAAGCATAAATTTACAAAAAAAAAAAAATGAAATTTCACAATGAAAATTCAAAAATCAAATTAAACATTGCCAACAAAATAAAATTAGGCTTTTATAAAATAAATAAAAAAAAAATCATGAAAATCACAAAAAGTTCACCCTTAAAAAAAAAGAAAAAAAAAAGCATTTCATTAAAAAAATGTCAATTTGACATCATTTTTTTACATAAGTTACAGAAATTGAAAATCAAAGAAATTCCATTAAGAAGCTTTTTTAACTTTCTAATTGACCCCACCTTCGCCCCCCCCACTTTCCCCCCTCCCCCCCC
>JBBHKE010002335.1:0-27523 GCA_037447655.1 Zygnema cylindricum
CTCTCTCTCCCTCTCTCTCTCTCTCTCTCTCTCTCTCTCTCTCTCTCTCTCTCTCTCTCTCTCTCTCTCTCTCTCTCTCTCTCTCTCTCTCTCTCTCTCTCTCTCTCTCTCTCTCTCTCTCTCTCTCCCTTCAATCTCTCCCTCCCTCCCTCCCTCTCTCTCACTCTCTCTTTTTTTCCCCTTGCCCTTATTCTGTTAAACTGTGAAACAAATGAACTTGTATGTCGGATATCAACTGTTTTTGTGGAATTGATCCTATCGAGAGAGGGAGAGAGATAGAGAGAGAGAGAGGGGTAGAGTGAGATAGAGAGAGGGAAAACAGCTTTTAGTTGAACCTTTTACTTCTTATTAGAGAACAAATAAAAGCTTTTGTATTCATTTAGGCTTCACAATTGTCCTTTTTAAATTGAACAAACCGACAAAATGTTGCTGATTTTTGCAAGATTTGTTTTCTGTTATTAAAAAAATCATAAATATATTTGCAGGAGCATGTTCTGTTTTCGGAACTGTTGCGACTATTGAAGCTCTTTACAATTATTATTATAACATCAAGTCGTTAATCTCTCTCTCGGAACAAAAACTTCTCGATTGTACCGGAAGTTGTACTGGATCGTGGCCGTCGAAAATTTTCGATTATGTCGCAAACGATCCTTATGGAGTTCCGACAACTCAAGATTATGGAATATATTTGGGAACTCCAAATATCTGTCAGGTGCCCAAATAATTATTTTTTACACTTGGTCGTTTATTTTTCCGTATGTTTTCCTGTCCCATTTTTTTTTTTTTTTTTAATTTCTGTTTTGTTTCCGGTCTTGTAACTTTCTATTTTTTTCAGCTTTTCGGTTTTTTCATCCCCTTTTTGTTGTCGTGACTTTTTTTTTTTTTTCTTTTCGACGTTTTTCTGACCAGTATCTCTTCCTTTTGGTCCCCTTTTTCTCGTTTTCTTCCCCTTTTGTCTTTATTTTTTTTTGTTTTATAGATTGGAGGAAGTGTCCGAGTAGTTTCTTACGAACAAGTTCCTCCTTTCAACACTAAATTGTTGCAAGCTGCCGTAAGTCAACAGGCTGTTTTGTCTTATATGGTTTATACCGAGGAATTTGCTCTCTGGAACTCGGTAAGTTTTTTTTTCCTTCTTCTTTTTTGTTTTAGTTTTCATTTTCTTTTCTATGGTTCCTTTTATCGGTTTTTAAACATAAGCAAGAAAAAAGCGTGGAAAAGCGCGATTTTGATTCAGTTTCGGCTATCTATTCACCCATCAATAATAAAAAAAAATGATCCACACTATTTATTGTGAATTGATTCAGTGGTTTTTTCTGTAAAGGCGAAAAAAAAAGTAAAAGTAATAGATGTTCAGAACATCAGAGATATTGTGAATTTTAAGAAACATTTGGGATTTTTTTGGAAATTTTTGAGAAATTGTGAGAAATTTGTGAAAACTTGTGAGAAATTGTACTGACATTGTCGATGAATTAGAAATGGTAACTTTGTTTATACATTGTTACGTACAAAATTTATAAATCCACACGAAACATGGTGAACTCCACAGTTTCTTTTCCATTTTATTTTTTTTGCATCCTTTTCTTTCTTTGGATTTTTTTATCACGTCGCCTGAACAACGCTCAGATTCTTTTTCTTCATTCTCCTTTTTCAAGGTTTTTTTTTTTTACGTGTCTTAGCCCTTTTTTTTGTTTCGTTCTTGATCTTTTTTTTTTCCAATTGATTGGTATTTTCCAGTGTTCTATTTACACCGATTCGAAAAAATTGTGTACTCCGGGAGCCCAACTTAGCCATGTGGTTACAATTGTCGGTTACGGAACTGATTTTGTCGATTATTGGATAATCCGTAATTCTTTTGGACCCACATGGGGATGTCAAGGATATGCTTTTGTACAAAGAGACATATGTGGAATTAACGCTTTACCCGCTTTGTACCCGGTTCTCCCAAGTGAGTTTATTATTACGATGTATTTTCTTCTTTCTTCTTTCTTTCTTTTCTTTCCTATCTTTTTTTTCTTTCTTTTCTCTCTTTTCTTCTCTTTCTTTCTTTCTTGTTTTTCTTACGAAAGCGTTTTTCGATTTCTTATGATGTTGGTATTTTTTCTTCTAAAACTTCGTTACTAACTTTTTCATAGATTGGTTATTTTTAATGTGATTTCGTGTGAGTTATTTTAAGTAACAATGTGCTTTCGGTTAATGCTACATTGCCCATCACTATTAGTGTTAGTCGTTTTTTGGGCACTTAAAACATTTTTACCGGTTTTTTGTTTTTTTTTTAAAGGAGCAATCGAGAGGTAACAGTCACACCTTTGGATAGTGATGTCACGATCGAAAATTGGAAAACTCTGTAATTTTGAGTCCCCGAAAAATGTTTGAATCTGATAGCCATGGGCAGTGTACCTCTTTTATTTCATTTTCTCCTTTTACAGATCAGAAAATAACATAAAAAATCATAGGACAATGTCCTGTAAAAAATCCCACTTGAGAAAACACTCACACTAAAAAAAAACCGGCCTTAAGATCTTATGCTCGAACATACCTTCTTTTTCTGTTTTTGTCTTCTCTATGTTTCTGGCAATTGTCACGTCGTTTACGAAATTAAAATGTTGCCATTTCTCCAATTCCCAATTTTCTCGTTTAAATTTTACTTTCTCTGATTCTTGACATTTTCATTAAGATTTTATATATCTCCAAGTCCTGACATTCAACTTTCTACTTCTGTCTGTTCTCATTTCTTACAGCTCCTTTAGTAGGAGATCCATGCAGTCCCATCAATCCATGTGGAGGAGGAACTTGCAGTTCCGTTATCAGTTTAACCTCCAGATATAGCTGCGTTTGTCCCTCGGGATTTGTCGCAGCAATTAATACGGATGGAACTCAAACTTGTGCGATGGGTATGTACTTTTCAACTGTACTTTTTCCTATTTCACTAAACCCTGAAAAACATCTAACGGATTCAGATAACTGATTCTTGAAACACTTAAAATTTTTAACAGTTTCTGAAACCGTTTTAATGTCGGACCATGTTTTGATATCAAAGCACAACCGAATGTCGAGAGACATTTCAATGTCAAAACATGTTTTGACGTCGAAACATATCTTGATGTCAAAACTTATTCTGATTTCAAAACATCGAAACATGTTTTGATGTCAAAACATAATTCAATGTTGAAACAGAAAATGATAACATTTTCGTTTGCTTCTTTCTTTTTTCTTTTTTCAGCCGATGTTTGCAGCACAACAAATTAATGTTAGAGCACATGTTAGTGTCGAAACACGTTCCACCATCGAAATGCATTCAATTGTTGAAACATATTCCAATGTTGGAGCACATTCCGATGTTAAAACACATTCCAATGCTGAAACACGTTCTAATGTTGAAACACATTCCAATGCCGAAACACATTACAATGTCGAAACACATTCCATCTTGAAACACATTCCAATGTCGAAACACATTCCAATGTTCAAACACATTCCAATGTTCAAACACATTTGAATGTTGAAACACATTGCAATGTTGAAACATGTTCCAATGTTAAAACACATTCCAATGTTGAAACAAATTACGATGTTGAAAGAATTGTTTTTTTTTTCAGCCGATGTTTGCAGCACAATGTACATCAACCCGTGTGGCCCGGGAACTTGCGTGAATGAGGGAGACGGAACCTACCATTGTGTGTGCTTCAGCGGATATGTCTCCGCAATTAACTCCGAAAATAAACCGACTTGTGTTTGTGAGTACATTAGCCCTTTGTAACTGTGAAAGAGCGAGTGGGAGGGAGGGAGGCAGGGGGAGGGAGGGAGAGGGGGAGGGAGAGGGAGGGGGAGAGGGAGGGGGAGGGAGAGTGAGGGGGAGGGAGAGGAATGGAATGATGAAGGAAGGGGGGGGGGAAGAGGTGGAATGGATGGACCATAGCGATTTTTGAGAGGACGTGTGTGGATGAAAGAGAGGAGAGGTGTGTGTGTGAGAGAGAAGGGGTGGAGGGATAGAAAGGACTGTGTGTATGCGGGGGAGAGAAAGGACGTGTGTGAGAGGGAGGGCGGAAATTGCGGATTTTTTGTGTGTGAGAGAAAAGGAGGGAAAGTGAGTACAGGAGAGGGAGAGATTGGAGTGTATCTGCACGGGAGAGAGAGAGAGAGAGAGAGAGACTGTGCGGGAGAGAGGAGAAGAAAAAATAAATGTGGGCTAGAGAGGGAGAGATTGTCGTAATTTGGTTGAACGAGACGGCGGATACCCGTCATCGTGATTGGTTTTCACTTTGTTTACCCGATAATATTTTTTAAACTGATAATATTTTTTGTAAAACACAGAAATAACAATCATTTTGGGGAAAATGTTTGGCGATAATCTCATCACTCCTATAAATTCCTGTTTTTTTTTTTTTTGTCAAGAAATTTGACAAATTGTCGGGAAATTTGACAAATTGGCGGATTTGGGATGGTTTTTGTGGTCAAGTTTTGTCTGGAAATCTAACAGAATATCGAATTTGGGATATTTTTTTTGGTTATCTACAGTCTCACAGAATACAAATTTGACAAGAAGCTATACTCTTCGAAAAGGCGATTTTTGTTATCTTATCGCGAATGCCTTCGGTCTTACTCTTCAGCAATTGACTAACATGAATACGAGAATTGGACGAGTGAGTATATTACATTAGAGGGAAAGTGCGAAATTCACATAGGTTTTAGAATAAACAAAAACCAATCAAGTTTTATTGCTGATCTTATCATGTGTAGTTTTACTTACATTGAATTGACAATGCAAGAAAAAACACAAAACGGTAAATTTATTTAGTGCAATTGTGCCAAAACAAGCTCGTAACGGCCACGAATGTAAAGAAAAGTTTTTAATTTCTTTGGTTCATTGTTTCTTTGCTTCTTATATGGGTCTAAATGGGGTATTTGACAGAGTGTATGCAATCCTGCGATTCCTGGAGACACACTCAATGTCACGAATTCCGTGGGCTATATTTGCAAAGTTTTTTACATAATTCAAATTGTAAGTAAAGTTCAAAGACAAATCTCCAAAAATTTGCCTGACATTTTTGTCGTTTTATTGAATCCTTAAGAACAAAACTCTAACAAAGAAAATGTTGTTTGCAGGGTGATACATGTGATACTATTTCTAATTTGTTCAATTTGGGAAAACAATTCAAAAAAAATCTTAATTCAACTCTCAATCCTGGACTTCAATGTAGTTCTGGAAAAACTCCCGACAACCTCTCCTCTGGTCTGATTCCCGGGCAGCAGGTAATTGTTTTTTTTATCTGCCCGAAACTATGCCCGATTCTTCTTCCTTTCATTTATCCTCTATTTTGCTCGACTTCTACTGTATTTTTTTCAACAACCAGATAACCAAGCTGCTTACTTTATTTTCTCCCTCATCTTCTCAGTTTATTTCCCCTATTTTAAGTCCTAGCTTTTGGTCAAATTTTGCAGATTTGTGTTGTTAGTGGAACACCCGATCCTTCAAAAGTTTGTATTGCGGTGGATACAGTGAGATCAAGTGACATCAGCGATTCAAATGGAGCGTGTGTACCAATTCTCGGCCGGAATCCTCAAATTACTTCCCTCGATTTCTTCGAAATCAATCCTGGGATTAACTGTAGAAGCCTGTCTATTGGCCAACCGGTAAATTACAATTCCAATTACATTCGAATTACATTCGGTTTTAGATACATCACCTATTTATGTGAATTACGTTCAATTTGAAACTAGTAATGTGCCAATTTAACGGGGATTTCATTCAATTCCAGATGAATTACACTACAATTTTTACGTGAATCACATTTGATTTTTGATAAACTATAGTCCAGTTTGAGGTGAAAAAAGAAACTTGAGAAAAACCTGGAAAAATACTTGTGAATTCTAGACTAATGAAATTTACGTTCGGGTTTTCCTCTTACGTTGTTAAAATACAACTTACTGAATTTAGTGGGAGGTCCAAACGACGGATCGTCTCCTCTCAAGTCTCGTTCTCACTCCTTCCCTCACTCTCACTTCCTCCGATCAATATTCCCAATCCAAACTAAAATCAGAAAGTGCCATTTACTACCGGCCAATTCCTAACACTTCCCCTCTCTCTCTCTTCCTTTCTCCCTTTCCCTCTCTCCCTCTTTCCCTACCTCCCCCTCTCTCCCTCTCTCCGTCTACCCCACGCTCCCCCCCTCGCTCTCCCCCTCCATCCTCTCCCTCTCCCTCGCTCTCTCTTTATTTTTTGCGGTACGATTTGCAGGTTTGTGTGGGCTTCCAGACTTTGCCGCCCAAAGGCTGTCCTGGTCCATACTATATTTGGCAGTCAGGCGACACGTGTTTGAGTGTGATTCAAAAGTTTTGCGGTTTGAGGACCTCGAAGACGTGGACACAGTGCATGGGATCTAGTGCCGGACTTTGCGTCGGAACGGGAAGCACATGGACGGGAGGTCGAGTTATATGTGTTCCCGATTGCTATAATCCGTCAGCGCAAAGAATCACTTACTGTTACGGTTAAATTAACGCCGAGGGTACATGTGCCACGGATCGCTTTTGTACCTAACACGTTTCAGCGGCAAGTTATGGTTAAATTGACGCCCACATTACATTTGTTACATATTCTATTTTTGGTATCTGTAGAACTGACGCCGATGTTTATCGGTGTTAAAGATTCGTTAAATCCGTGGTATTTAAAAGTAATGGCAATAACGGGTAACTGAATCCAGTTGATATGTATCACCGTTGGTTTAAATCCCTGGTACCAAAAGTCACCATTTGGTATAGTTAAACTGACGCCCATGTTATATGCGTCACCGATTGGTTGAATCCTTTGTTTTAAAAGGTCACCGGTCATTACAGCTAAACTTACATTTTCCGTGAAACATCACGGAAATAGGAAGAAAGCTCATGAGAAGCGAAAAGTAATAAGCTTAGGAAGTTAAAATTGTTGAGATTTAAAATCGAGATCTAAACTTTGTTGACGATATAGTTTATTTATTTGGTATTAGCCTTAAAGGCGCCCCAGTTTTGAATTCTTTTTAATTCTTAGACAACCATTCTTTGTCTTTACGATGGTTCTTCAGTAGGTCGACTAGGACTACATGTGCAGAATTGTTATATTAGGTTTATTTAGTTGTTAGATTATTTCAGATACGTTTCAGTTAGTTTTTCCAGGTGTACATTTGACTTATGATTTTTACCAGGGCGAGAAAGATGCGATTTATGTTAAATATTTTGCAGGCAACTGTCCATGGCTTTTCCAAGTTTACAAGAATTTCCGTTAGGATTTGTAACGAGTTTATTGGAACTGAAGAGAAATTCCGTCGAGAATTACTGATTGTATTATATAGATGTCTAGATTTCCCAATCTGACCAGCTGTCTTTGATTCCCTCGTTTTTTCTCTTTTATAGAGATGATTACCGAAATGGGAGGAGGAAAAGCTGAGAGAATAGGCTATAGTTTTTAGAAGGCTAAAACAATTTACAGTTAAGCCGTACATGTTAACAGCTGTTACTAGAACTAAAGTTGCTTCAGAAATATGTACGACCTTTTTTGGGACCAGAATTATATGTTACTGCAGAGATTGATGAATTCATTTACAAAAAGGCATTTTCTGATGGATGTATTCTCGTGGCGTTTACGAGTCTCTTTCATTTGGAGTCAGTTTTTTTCCTTTCAGTTAGTGTATTCACACTTGTTCAATGCTGGGCATGTTTAAAGTATGTTCATGGAATGTTTACGGATCTTTACAGAATGTTTTTGGAATGTTTACGGAACGTTGTGAGAATCAGGTGATTCTTACACGATTTCGACCAAATATCGAGTAACATTCAATAAACATTCCGTAAACAGTTCGTAAACATTCTGTAAACATTCCGTAAACATTCCCAGCATTGCACAAGTGAGAATAAGGCCTACTGGTGATAAGAATTTGTTCTCCATTCTGAAAGAGCTTTATTTAGAAAGCGTGATGGTAAACCATCTGAGTCACGGGAAATAAGGTGTGGGGAATTTTGAGGTATTGTGGAAATGAAATCATTTATTTGCAGAAACTGGAAGAGCCTCTGATTGGTCTACTTTTTACCAGATTTACTTTTACCAGATTTCCTTCATATGTTTCAGGAGTATTTAGTCTTTAAAATTTCGGTTTGTTTGTTTTCCGTGAGTTATGTCAGTTTTGCGTTCCATGTAATCAGATGTTTTACCATCGCACAGTTTGAATAAAGCTTATTATTATTAATTGGGGTACTATTATCTGTACAGTAAAGCTAAGAAGATAAGAGGTGGATATGCTTTTTTTTGTGTCATAGGGTATACTAAATCGTTGAGGAAACCCACTTAGGAAACAAAGTTATTTTCCCTTTTTTAATCAATTTATCCATATAAATGTAAAAAAAACTTTTCACTATCTGAAATTATGTAACCTTTATTTATTCGTCTTCTTTTTACTATTTCTGAGCCACACAACTTAAGGTAGAGTGAAATTAGTGTTGCAATAACGGATAAACAATCGATGTTTGATAAGTCAATCGAAATGATCCCTTCACATTGTTATTTTCCCTGGAACGACCTTCCTCTCTTCCTTTTTTTGTTTTCGTGTACTCGGGTGATTTACCATGGCATTTTTCTTAATTAGATTTATTTTACTTTCATATTTGAATTTATAAATCACCTTCGGATGTGCAAAACGGCTTACGGGAAATTAATAATAATAATAATAAAAAAAAAATTGCAATCCAAGATGCAAAAAATACTGCTACATGGGTCCAAAGATAATAAAATTTAACAACACTTAACACTAAAAGTTAGCGGTCGGTCAAATAAAAATATCCCCTCCAATTCATCCCCCTTCCAAAAAAAACCTTTGGATAAATGTGAAACCACAAATTACTCAAACACTATTTTTATTTCGTTCGACACACAACATCAATATCCCTTAAATTACCCTGTTTTCCTTTTCCCCAACCATAACCGTATTTCCTTGACCCAATGTTATTAACAAATTCAACTTTTCTTCACGGGGCAACACTATTTTAGTCATACTAGAATATCGGGGCTGACCCTCCCCTCTCCCCTCCCTTCTCCATTTATAGCAACTGTTCTTACCACACTAAAAGCTGATACCAATTTGCATTTTTTAGTAGCTGAGACTCTCCCCTACCACAGTGTACCGCTATTAATGTTGATGTTATGTTGCGCGTAGATTATTAATCGACGGTTGCGATGGAAAGGTGAGATTCTTACCTTACGATTGGCTATCTTTAAATGAAAAACCGACACGTGTGCACGAAGACAAGCTGATTTAAGTGGTGGAAAACAATTCAGCGCTAATAGCGATACACAGCATATTTTTTTTTGTCGCCTCTTCCATCCTGCCGTCCAATAAGGCATGGATTCTGGTTTGTTATGCACGCGTATCCCTTGGCAGTAGTGTTGGGTATCGGGTAGATTCATATCGCGATAATTTCGATATTCGATATATCGAATATCGATCGAGGAGGATCCTCGATATATCGTACCGAGACCAACATAAATTATCGCGATATATATCGCGATATATAGTATTTTTTAAATATTTTATTTTTATTTTTTTATATAATATGTTATTTTAGCGAAAAAGTCAAATTGTCTAATACGCCACGTACGCCGTGATTTTCGTTCCGTGACTTAAAGGTAGACGCCGCAAAATGTAACCGACAAAAAAGTACTAATTCTGAAATTCTAATAATTAATTATTTGGGGTATGGTTACACGAGGAGGTCTGTAATAGTACGGACAGCAAAATTTATGTATTACAGAGGTCTCGGGTACATCGCGTATCTTTTGTCAAAAAGTTTTACATACGTGTTCTGATATGAGTGGTTTCACGTAAGCTGACTACCAAATCTCAAAAATCATCGAATATCTGGAAACCGACCTTTTTCGTCTGGAAAATCGTACTTGCGTATGATGTACGTGTACTTCACAAGTGTACCTCGTCAATGTACCTCAGAGATCTCCTTCACTCTGCTGACTTTCAGGAAAAAACCGTATTTCTTTCCGGCAAAGATTTTACAGTCACTTTGTCCGAAGTCACGAGACTTTGAAAACCTGTGGGATTTTTTTTTTTTTAGCTTCGATATATCGACGATACGATATATCGGCGATATATCGGCGATATATCGCGATAATTTGAAATTCGATATATCGAAGCGATATATCGATTATCGGGTACCTGAAATTCGATATATATCGAATATCGGCAATGGGTCCTCGATACCCAACACCACTTGGCAGGCTAGAAAACTGTACGAATGTACTTCCCTTAACATTGTCGCGCGAGTCTGCGCTATTCTAATGTTGTTTTAATGTTTTTATTGATTTTTTAGGGTATTTTTGGTAATTTTCACAGTTTCTAGAGATTTTCTTTTTCGATTTTCCAGGGGTTTATACGGCGATTCTGTGTACGACCGGCTGCGAATGCGACGCAGAAACGTCACTCACATTTTTTGCACAGTGATTATAGTTGGTTTGTATTATGTCTTTCTTTTTTGCTATTTAAGAATAAAAAAAAAAAGTACAGGAGCATGTTCTATTATAAGATCTTTTTATAATTAATTAATTACTATTATATATTTCCAATCGTTAATCTCTCTCTCAAAAAAAAGAACTTATCGATTGTACTGGAAGTGGTACCCTGTACTTCCGACAACGCAAGATTATGAAATGTATTTGGGAACTCCAATACATAGTTCAAAAGTAGGTGTCCGTACGCCCATACAATATGCCTATCATACGCAAAACATACAATATGCCCTTAAGACCCATATTGTATTGGCTGCAAAATGAAATAAAATAGGAGCAGGGTTGAATTGCACATCGATCGATAAAGAATTAAACGACATGCCTAAATTTTGAAAAAAAATCGGACAAAAAAAAATATTTCTGTGAGTTTTGAGGGACTTTTTATTTAAACCGTCAGATTTGGAAGTTCGGACGGTCGTTGATCAAAGTAGGCGATTTAAGAAGATCACATGAAAAGCCCATAACACAACTTACGAAAGGACAATCTATCATATTAGCGTCTGCAATTTTGAAGGCCACACTAAATAAAGCCTCAAATTGACCAACCAGACAAGCAGTATGGGACGATAAAAAAAAAAAATTACCACAATGCCAAAAAAAATACCAAAACCTACGGACCAACCCTGTTGGCGTTCACACAGTCGAAACGCGACTGTCAGATGATTATGTGTGAACAGGATTTTTTACGACATGGTTTTTTTCCCTTTTTAGAACGCACATTCTCATGCGTTTGCGGTTACTTAAACTAACTTATTGTACTTCTTAACTTAAAAAGGTACATTTATGTACGGTCTAACACTGATCGTACACCACTCTATTTAAGAGACAAGGTACTTTCATTTTTTACGGTATTTGGAAAATAGCCCTAATTAGAGTAATGAAAAATATAGAATAAACTACGCTATTTGAGAATTTTCCCGGTTTTTTTTCCCACGGAATGTCATCCTACGGCGTGTCAGTTCGCTAAGAAAATCCGTCAGGCAACGTCCGATGTACTTTGATCTTACGTCAGATTCGGGCGTTCGTACAAGAGTGTGCACAACACACACACACATACAGTATGCTTACGTTGCGCGAGTTTTGTGCAAAGTTTTGTGCGACTACCAAAGGCCTACCATAAAAAAACCTACTTCTGAACTATGAGCCGAACAATGAAATATGACGGTGTTCGTACGCTGAAGATATCGGGTATGACGCAACAAAAGACAAAAAATCGACATTTGTTTGTCGCTAATAAATAAGTAGACACGTGAAAGTAACCAGAGCCGTTAAACCAAAATTGATGAGTGTACAACCTATGAAATGAACTAATGAAGGATGCCTTCTTTAAAAGGGAGTTCTAAAATCTCATGCCTAAACATGGCATGATTTGGCAGGCACTCGCGCGTATAGGTTATACGTGTCATGCTCCTGCAGACTGCCAAGCGAACGATTTCATTCATTACTATCGTCCATTCCGGCAAAGTAATCATTGAATCTTTTAGGTTTTGGCTCTTTTTAGCCTAAGAGCGTTGTTCCATTAGGCGGTCTCTGTAAACGTCAAAAATCCGTTTACTGAAGCGACCGTTCCATTGTGTCGGGTCAGTAACCGACATTTATTTTGCGTGGCGCATGTTGGTTGGTTACACGTAAGCAGCTATTCCGATCGTGCTAATCCATATAGAATCTTTGGCAGCAAGTTGATAACGCAAAATTTGTAGTACTAGGTGTAAAAAGGACGTCGTACGTAAAATACGATGATGTACGAAATGTACGGTCATGTAACAGGGAACACAGCGTCTCTCAAATATTCCCATGGCTCTCTCCTTAACGCCTCTTTTTGACCTAAAACCTCCGCAGCAGCGGTGCTAGTCTTCATTCTCCTTCGATTTTTTCAAAATGGAATAGTTGCTGACCATACTTATCTTCCTTAATGAACATGAAGGTAAGCAATCCGAGGAATAAATTATCATTCTAACCATCATGATGTTCCTTGTTCAAAGGAACATCATGGCAAGTTCCCAAACCTTCATAAATTTGGTTGAGGGTCTTGTCTTCCTTTGTCTATCTTTCAATTTTTGGCTCCGTTTTTTCCTCCGTTTTTTCCTCAGTTTTTTCTTCAGTTTTTTGCTCAGTTTTTTGCTCTTTTTATTGCTCAGTTTTTTGTTCGGTTTTTTGCTTAGTTTTTCGCGCAGTTTATTTCTCAGTTTATTTTTCAGTTTTTTGTTCAGTTTTTTTCTCAGTTTTTTGTTCAGTTTTTTTCTCAGTTTTTTGTTCAGTTTTTGGCTCATTTTTTGGCTCAGTTTTTTATAACTTTTTTGTTTAGTTTTTTGTTCAGTTTTGGCTTAGTTTTTTGCTTAGTTTATTGCTCAATTTATTGCTCAGTTTATTTGTCAGTTTTATGTTCAGTTTTATGCTCAATTTTTGTCTCAGTTTTTGGCTCAGTTTTCGGCTCAGTTTTTTTATCAGTTTTTTGTTCAGTTTTTGTCTCAGTTTTTGGCTCAGTTTTTTGCTCAGTTTTTTGCTCAGTATTTTGGCTTAGTATTTTGGCTCAGTTATTTGGTCACGCGTTGGCACCGTCTTCTTCTCAGTTTTTGTCTCAGTTTTGGGCTCAGTTTTTGGCCCAGTTTATTGCTCAGTTTATTGTTTAGCTTTTTGCTCAGTTTTATACAATATGTAATATGTACAATGTAATACTATGTAATATACAAAACATTTTAATGTCATTGTATTATATACTGTAATACAATATAACATTCTAATGTTATATTATATATAATATATATCATTTAATGTATTGTGACATAATAAAATACAATTTAAAGATGTGTCACAATAACCTAATGTAGTATAATGTATATTTTATAATATACATTAATTTTGTTATACAATGCATTAATACTTAATAATATAACACAATATAATCATGTACTATTATGCAAAGAGAATATAATATAGTATTATATCAATGCCACATTAATGTAGTTTGTTATGTTTGTTCCCTTTTCAGTAGACTTAAATTGTGACTGAAATACCGTGGTTTTTTATAGTTTTCGTGTTTGGTTGAACTTTGGGCCGTACAATGTTTTACTTCCAAAGGGGAATTTTGACCACGTTTCATTTCTGTTTGTTGCTCTGTATTTTCTGTCCCTCCAGTGACGAGGAGGTATATGTTGCACTGTTATTTGTCTCTCCATTACTGTATGGGTGTATCGGTGGTCCGATAATCGGTGGAGCTTCACCTCTTTGAAGCACTTTGATATGGGCTTAATTTGTAGGCGTGATTTGTGTTAGGATTGGGTTTTCTCTTGTTTCTTTGGGTTATATTTGTAGTGTTCAATATGATAGGGAACAACCAGTTTTACATGCATTTCTTGAATCAATAATATTTCCAAGAATAAAGTAGTTTGCGATTTTTTAGCATAGGGATATATTTGTTGCAATGTTAGGAATGCTTTCCGGTCTGACAATAAATGTTTAAAGAATACATAGCAAGTAAGATTATTTTTCTTTTTCCAATACTATCAATGTAGGGCTTTCCTTTTTGTATACATGTACTCGCACTGCGAGTTTGAAATAAAATCACGATAATCAAATTATGCCAAAAAAACGTACCTTCTGTCACGCTCTCTCTTTCTCTCTTCTAATGTATTGAATTGAATTTTTTGGGTTAAATAAAAATTTATTTTGGTTAATTTCCAATGTGAATGTTTACTTTTCGAGTGCAAATATTTGCATCATCATCTAAATTTTTATTTCTAATGTTTGAAGTCAAAGTTCTATAATTCATAATCTAAATTGGAAATCTTTTCATAAATCAAAAAGCATAACGTCAATTTGTTTTATAAATATTTATTTTATTTTTTATTTCTTTCGAAAGACCTCAACACCAATAGCACCACCAGCCGCACAGTAGCACCAGCCGCATAGCAGCAGCTGACTTGCAACAGCAGCTGCTAACTTGGTGCATGCAACTGCACCAGTAGCACTAGCTACAGCACCACCAACAACAGCAGCAGCTGTCTGCCCAACAACTGCACCAGCAACAGCAGTAGCAGCACTAGCTACAGCACCAGCAACAACAGCAGCAGCTGTCTGCCCAACAACTGCACCAGCAACAGCAGTAGCAGCATCTGTCTGCCCAACACAGCAACTGTCTGAACAGTAGCAGCAACTGTCTGCCCAGCAGCAGCAGCTGCCTGCCCAACAACAGCAGCTGCCCAACAACAGCAGCTGTTCAGGTAGCAGCATCTGTCTGCCCAACACAGCAACTGTCTGAACAGTAGCAGCAACTGTCTGCCCAGCAGCAGCAGCTGCCTGCCCAACAACAACAGCTGCCCAACAACAGCGGCTGTCTGAACAGTAGTAGCAGCTGTATGCCCAACAGCAGCAGCTGTATGCCCAACAGCAGCAGCTGTCTGAACAGTTGCAGCACCTGTCAAGTGCTGTCTGAAAATGAAAATCTAAATTAAATCTACAATGAAAATACATATGTGGTTTGGTTGAATGATGGATTCCATATTCACCTATTTATATAGGCAAATAACCTATTTAAAAAAAACTAATAAATCGGTGGGAAGTGCTACACTTTGCTGTTCAAACCCTAAAAAATGCTCTAAAATTATGGTTCGTATTTGAACCAGTGGGTAAAATTTCAAAAACGGATTATCAAAAAGGAGTGGCAAAATTGTGAACTTAAAAAAAAATAAAAAACAGGTTAGCAAAAAAACGCGCAAAGTACGGAAGGATTATAAACGAGAGAGAAACGCGCACGGCAAACAGTGAAACCCTAAAAAAAAATCAAACCAAACATTTTTGAAGGGGGGAGCGTCACAGGAGGATGATGTCGGTGGGTGACATTGCATCCTCCAAGGCATAATATGCGACGTGTACCCACGAGGTCGCGCGTTCGTCGTGGAAATTGCTTCACTTTTCCACGAGGCACAATGCTATTCGTTCAGGCGCGAAAATTGACCTACTCCGGGTCACTTGTTCCAAACTGAAAGTGTCAGACGATGGCGTATCCGATTTGGCATCTGACGGTCCACGTTTACACCCATAAACGTGGAGAATAAAATCCGTCATTCAGTAAGCTTGTTTTTCTGACAATTTTTTTTTTGGTACGGCAATGTACGAAATAGTACGACTTTCAGTAAAAATTGGCATTTTTTCCCTAATGGAACCTTGCCCTAAGAGTAGAATTCTATTAGGCGGTCCCAGTAAATGTACGGAAAATTCTACTGGCAGCTTTTACTGGAAGACTATTCCATTTTGTCGGGCCAACAACAAACCTTCCTCAATTATGATTGGCGCCACGTTGGTTAGAGTCCAGATTTGAAAATCTTAAAGAAAAATGTACGATCGGAGGTAGTTAATGATTCGTACGTAAAGTTTGCGGCCAGATTTTTGATTTTGAAATTGGAAATCAAAATTTCGAAAACGGAATTGCAAAAAGACGCGGCAAACTTTGAAGGTCGCGGCAAACTTTGAATGTCGGTGGATGTCAAACGGAGTGTGCCAAAATATTTTCGGCTCACCTGCATCCAGCTTGGCAGGCGACACATGGACCGTACGACGTAAGCACATGGCATATACGACATGTAGACCTGCGATCGCTTGTTCAAACCGGATATTTTTTTGTTTTTTTACGTGTACCAATGGTACACGTCTAGTATCGTAGAACTCTCTTCGCGAGGAGAGTATCGTCACACTGGATGATGTGCGCGATTGCTTCGCGGATCTGAAAAAGTGGAATATCCAACGGCCCGGAATTACGCCTACATCATTAGAGCTTCTCGACAGCTTTCTAGTAACGATATTTCGTCTGACAATTTTTTTTTTTAAGGTACGGCGTGGTACAAATATGTACGAACTTGTACGACATCCAGTATCGAACCACACTTTTCGTCTAATGGAATTCTACCCTAAATCTGCGCACAAATACCGACATTTAAAAAAATAAAACTGTCCTTTCTGTACTTTTTCGTACATGGTATACAATAAATATGCACAGAAAAATATATAGGCTGCATAAAGGCCAAAATTGCAAAAAAAAGAAGGCGAAAACAACCCCACCTAATTCAAACAGTTGGAAACACTATATACTATTTACTCGTCCTATGCGTTTTGTCACTCCTCAAAACCTTATAGTACACCGTGAATCGTTATTGGCGCAATGGACGCTATTTAAGGTACCGTTTTTTTTCCCCAAATTCTTAAACAACATAAATTATTCTGTTTTTTCTTTTACGCCATTTAGGGTTCTTTTCCAATTTTTATCATCTAAATAGAGTGTTGTACGGTTGGTGTCAGACCGTACAAAAATGTACCTTTTTAAGTGAGAAAGTATAATTAATGGGTTTTAGTAACCACGGACGCATGAGAATATGCGCTCTAAAAAGGGGATGCAATCGGGTTGTCAAAAATCACGTTCTCACATATTCGTCCGGCAACCGCGTTTCGACGGTGTGAACGTACTACTTGTGTACGATTTGTCAGATTTTGAACAGAACCTATATTAGTGTAAACAAGTTTGGGGCGGGTGTTTATTTTTTTTTAAATCCAAATTAGTATAAGTAATGTATGTTTTTTTTGAAAAAATCAAAATTCTCAATTAGCGTAAATAACGGTAATTGTTCCTTCACGCTAAAGAAACCTTTACGCGAATAACGATTCACGGTGTACACGTATAGTACAGTACAGTACTGTACTGAAAAATCATACAGAGGTTTTCCAACTGTTTTCGCACTTTTGATGTTTTAACGGGCTCCTACCAGCAATCGTGGTAACCGTACAGAAAAATTAGAAAGCTGTACGAATAGTACAGGATTCTGTACAATCAGTATCTGGTATAACAACTTGCCGAGAGCAGCAGCAGGGTACCGTGAAGTGAACCGGTAAAGCTCATGTCTTGCCACGCCGGAATTGCTGGAACCTTTTTGAAAAGTACGGACGGCATTGCACTGGTCCCCCTTTCGTCCTGCGACTCGCCATGGAAAGGTGATGCGGCAGCTTTGAAGGTAAGACCTGCTTTACTCTAGTATTATCTCCTGTAATCTGACAGTTAAAATTTCAAAGGAAATTGTACTTTTATTCGTATTTTGATTCAATGCGATCTATATCTATCTGCATTCAGTTGTGGTCTACCTTTCAAAAACCTAAAGAGGTTGGTTGAAAGACAATGCTTTTTAGATTATGAATTAATCAGGTTCAAGTCAGATATGATGGTTTTCACTTCTTATCTCATTTGCAGAAAAGTGGATCGGTTATGTTTTTAAAATTCTCATCTTACAATCGGAATTATGTCCAAAGATTGGATCCAGTACTAGAATGAACGCACATTACTTATTTATTTATTTTCTTCACCTAAATGACTAATAAGGACATTCTATACTGGAGATGTCGTTTCCACTAATTTGGTTTTTTCTTTTTTCTTTCGAAAGTATGCCTTTTTGGTTTCTAAAATGCCAATAACTGTTGTCTAGCTTATTAAACATCCTGACGGTCGTGCTTGTAAAATTTATCTCTTCGAAACCTGACATGTTTTGCTGAAATTTGTCTACAGTGCATATTCTGTCATCTGTAGTGATGTTCTGTTTAAGGTTTTGATTCCAGTATTAAAATTTTGCAAACCTTGCCGGCACAATCCCGATTATTTTTTATTACAAATTGTTTTCTATCTCTGCAAATTCAGCTACCTTACCATTTCAAAATAACCAACAGAAATACATTCAGAGAGATTTTTAGAATGAATATCGATTGGCACTTGCAGGTTACGTAGGAAAGTATCCAAGAACCAATATTATTGAGGGACTGTTTATCGAGATTTGGCGGTTGTCATGACTGATTCCCCTTGGAATTTTCGGAAGGGCCTTTTATTGTTGCAAAGAGGGATCGTTTTACGCACAAGAACACCTTCGCACTGGTCTAGTCCCCAATTAGATCCTCTCTCTTCTGGTCGAGAGAGGGGAAACTTGTTTATTCGAATAATGCGACTTCTCACAGGGCGGAAAATCGGCATATTGATAGCGGTTTTCTTATCAGTAATATCCATTCTTATGATATTTAGTGTTTCAATCCGGGAAAATGTCTCAGGTGACTTGCTCTACCGAGCCTTTCTCACAGCCACCATTTTTTAAAGCTGTTTTTGGTACCTGTGACTGAAGTATTTGATTAACCTCCATGAATGTAGGTCGGAAATGGTTGTTTGTTCACTTCTTGTCATTTTTGCCTTGCATTTGGCTAGACATAAGATCATGTAATTATCCCTTTCTTTCTCTTCTTTATGGTAGAACGTGCTACTGTTAGAGCAAAGCATTTTGCAAGAATGGTTATGAAGAAGAATTTGTATTTTTTTTGTGCGGTTAATGTGATGCATCAGCAGGTACTTCGTCATCATCTTTTACTAAGCCTAACCTTCCTTTTGATGTAGTTCTCGAGGCTAAACAACCGGAAATTGGGGGGAGCCTAAATAAGCTACAGTTAAAAGAGTCATTGATGCTTCCGGAAGATTCTGATGACGATAATATGGAGAGCCATTTGGAGATTGGTCTGTTACAGGTATTTTGATTTGTCATTTTTGACAAAGCTTTCACCTAGCCTGGGTTCCTTTTTGCGCTTTGGGAATTATTTCACATTTAAATGGATACAAAATGTTGTTAAATACCAAGTATTCAACCGTAGGATACCAAGTATTCAATCTACAGAATTCAATACAACTGTAGATGATACTATTTATGAGAAAAAATGACAAAGCACTTCCGGCTTTGCCGACTTTAATTTGAACCTGTTCCATCAACAAACTTCTTTTCTATCAGAATGACTTAAGAGCTGGCCAAATTACCGGGGATGTTTTGTTATAAAACAGGGTGAACTTCACTTTACTGCAAAAGTTTAGGTGATTAAAAACCGCCTGATTTGATGTATTGTCCACCAATGTAAAGTAGTGCCCGGTATAATTGTTGGATTTTTCTCAGGGCCAGAAAAGGTCACTTTCATTCGCACCACCTTTGCCACCCGAACATCCCTGTGTTACGTTCTCTCTCTCGCCACCACCAATTGGGACGAGGAGAAAAAGTGGTTTCAGACGTAAGTTGCAACATCCTGTCACTCTTCGTGTTTAGAAGTAGTTATACATATCAACTGCTGTTGTTGAAATTCCATTGAGGCTACATCGACATTGTGACTCTAAAACAAAGAGTGAATCCTACAAAAAAAAATCAAGTGGATAAATAGTAGCACAAACGCCTCATATGGGCAAGGAACCAGTCTGAATTGGTTGCATTCGAAGCTTTAGAAACGTGAAAAGAATTGTGTTAACGTGATTCCAAATGCAAGTTGATTTTTTACATTGTAATTTAAACATAAAGCTTGCTTGTTAATTCATCGCATTCAGGCTGAGTTATAAGTATCAGGCTGAGTGACATAGACAATATTTAGGTTCTATGCAAATGCTCTAATCTTAACTTTTTTGCTCTATTCACAGCTTGCCCTGTCTGTTATCTTTCTATAGAGGAAGCAATTGCTGCTAAACCTCTTCCTGGAACTTCTGAAGAATCTGTTATTCTGGATTTAAAATACGCCAATGAGGAGCATCCACGTGAAAGGCGAGCTAAAGCCAAAGGTCTTCCTCCTAAATTTGGAGGATATCCAACTTGGGCAGATCGAAAACACTCATTTGATGTCCAGGAATCGATGACAGTTCACTGCGGGTGGGGCTCACACTGTACCTCCAGCTACTCTCTTTTCAACATTCTTTAGATTGAATAATTACTGGATGTATCAAGTAAATTGGTTGGAGATACCTTCATGAGATTCAAAAGCAAACAAGGATTTTTTTTTTTTTGCTTTGTTATGAAGGTTTAGCTGAATGTTTGGAGTCGTGCGGTTGGTAACAGGTTTGTTTGGGGGAAGAAACCGGGCGATGGAACAGGATATGACGTATCGGAGGAAGATAGGGCAGCCATGGACGCTTGTGAAGACATTGTCGTAGCCTCTGCCATTTTTGGTGTGTGTTAAAACTCCTTATTTTCCACATGGCAGCTGCTAATTTGCCCGACTTTCACATAGTTTCTAGAAGCAAACCCGTCTCCATGCAGTAGAATTTATGAGAGTTTTTTTAACAAGTATTTTTTGTCCACAGGGGCCTATGATATGCTTCAACAGCCTGTAAATATAGGTGATAAAGCAGTGCAAGAGGTCTGTTTTTTTATGTTTATTGACGAAGAAAGCTACTCAGACCTCCAAGCTGATGGCTCCATTCCACAAAATGGAAGCACTTTTGTCGGTCTCTGGCGGATTGTAATTATTCGGAATGCTCCATTTACAGATCCAAGACGTACAGGAAAGGTAGCTTCCCTTTCCTCTCCCTTTCCCTCTCCCTCTTCTCCCCCCTTCCCGACACTCCTCTCTCTCAAGCATATGGTGCTCAAGCTCATTTCCTGGCAATCTTTCGACATTTAAAGATTTCTTTCCAAACACTGTTCATGCTTTTGTGGAACTGCAGGCTGATCTTCCGCCCTAGTTGTTGGTTTAAGTTTTTTTGGAGTTTCATTTGCCTTCGTGTAACTTTTTCTCGTATTTGATGCAGCGTCTCAAGTATTTGAATGACTGATCGTCGTTGTAATGACTACACCGCTCATCGCTATTAAGGGAATTATTAGCGCAAATGCAACGTTAGAATGTATAACTTAGTGTCTGGAGTTGCAGCGGATTGTAGTCCACACCCTCAAATAGTGTTATTAAAATAATTTTATGATACTCGGCCAGAAAAAATGGCGACCTAATTTGTGTTATTAACTCTAATAGTGATGGCGGGTGTAATGCTGTAAAGCAGAAAGGATTTTGTGATATTCAATATGAGGTCTGTCCTTCATGATATTGATGTATTGACAAGAAAACCTGTTTCATTCTAGATGTAGATATCTTAAGGTCATCGGAGAGTAAAGATGCGTTATCTTAAGGATATGCATAAAATATTCTGTACAAAGTGATGTTAGAAGTTACTAATATGATGTGTTATTGTTTTATATGGTTCATACTTTATGGCTAATGAGAAACATTCAGGCCATCCAAAATTCTAGCAAATCTCACTTGCGGTATAAAACTTACAAGAATGAACCATGTACAAACAAATGTACGAAAATATTAAGTATTTTCACCCATCGATAATTCGATTCACTGATATTGTGATTAACGGACCGTGATTTTTTTTGGTCACAACACTAGTAATCACTCTGTGTTTCTTCTTTTTGATCCAATTTTTGCCTATGTTTTTTTTACTTATATTGATGATTATCTTTTTAATGTCGCGACTGATGTTTTTCTGAGCAGATACCGAAGCTTTTACTTCATCGTCTTTTTCCAAATGTCCGTTTTTCTATTTGGATGGATGCGAAACTTCAGCTAACGGTGGACCCTTATCAGGTGCTGGAGCGGTGTGTGCGTAGCCCCGGGCCCCCTTCTTTTTTGCTTGGTTATTGCTTGTTGAGAGAGAGAGAGAGAGAGTCAGAGAGTGGGAGAGGGAAGAGAGAGAGAGAGAGAGGAATAGAGATAGAGAGAGAAAGAGAGAAAGTGTGAGAGCAAGAGAGTGAGAGAGAAAGAGAAAAAAATTGTTTTGCCGAAAGGACCAAGCCTGCAAACTCAGGAAACCGGCCAGCAGTCTCATTGCCAGTTTCAGAATTTGCAGTGATTACAAATATGTAAAACCGTATTCATGTGGTCTATTCTCCTTTTCCATTAAAAAGCTTACTCAGTAATATTTTGTAGATGTAATGTTCACAATTCTATCGATTTTAAGGATGATTCTTCTTCGTGTTTAATCAACTAAAACAAGGACGAGGAGATTTGTCCTTTGTTGTATAAGGTTGTGGGAGAAGGACATAGAAACCAATGTATTTTTTTACAACATTTTTAACACTTATTTCTTATTCCGGCAAATAATTCCTAGTTTATCTCCAGTTAGGAAAAGTTTATGGTTATTCATTCGTGGAATCTTAGGAAGTTTGTCGACTTTTTCAGTGACTGTGGAACAAGAGGAGGAAGTCCACCATTGTTTCTGTAATTGGGAAATGATGTAGTCATTTATTATTGAGATTTTTTCCTTATACTCATTCATGCTGATCGTTCTTGATTTAGTAACTGGTTCGTCACCATTAGATAATAACACTGATTTTGTTGTGGGTTTTTTTATGCCCAAAATCGTAATTTAGTGTTAATAGTACTGGTTAAAACTGTGGAGAACAACAGTGTTTCACCAGATCCCAGATTAGAATTACTGATTTTAACTCCTCATAAACGCATTCATTCTTTTACTCACGGTATAGATTTGTTGATGATCTTGTTTTCATCCATTTTTTTATTTGCATATACTGTTACAGAAAATAAAATAACCTCTGTTGACATAGTCTCTGTTCCGTTGATTCTCCTGAAAACCCTTGTCATTCATGTCTGTATTCAATATTTTCTTGGTTCAGAATAGTTTTTGTTGATATAACAGTACAATAAATAATCAAAATCATTTGCATGTTTAGAAGTGGATTATATTCCTTGAATTTGGATGTGAACCCAAAACACTATGTTTCTTACACTGTAGGCATTTTACATACGATGATTACACCGCCAATCGTTATTAGCGTTTAGAAGTTATTAGTGTTAAAAATTAATTAGCGTTATTAACGCTAATTTGAGTTTTTCAAGATTTCGAAAAAAAAAGTTTACTCTAATTGATCCATAACGCTGATTTGGGTACAATGGATCTGCCATCAGGATCTTCACAGTAAAATAGGTGAAAGTACAAAATCTGACAAATGGTACACCGTCGCGTCCTTTTACTCTATTTTATTCTTAACTCTAATTTGGGTTTTCTCACGTATAATTAATACGTGATCAATATCTTTACACTAAAATAGGTATGATCTCATTCTGCCTTGCATTCTGAGCGCAGTTTTACGTGCGATCGCGATTATTTTAATCCATGTTTCGTACTTTTTTATTCAACAAAGTACCATTTTGTACGAACTGACACGTCCATACACCACACTATTCAAGAAGATCTTAAATTAAAATTGTTAACATGCTAATTCACCAGAATCTAATTAACTTAAAAAAAAATTAGTGTTATTAATTCTATTTCAGGTTTTGGGGTTAAAATTTGGGGGTGCCGATATAGCGTTCATAACGCTAATAACGATTGGCGGTGTAGTTTTTGGGTTATTTGAACTTGAAGGTTTGAAATTCCTGAAGATTTTCAATTTTGAACTTGATGTTTTTTGTAATTTTTCTGAAATAGCTTTTAAAAGTTCATGTACTGGTACATGTGCAGGTTTCTATGGCGGGGTCATTTTACGTGGGCGATTTCAAAGCATTATCAACGTTTTAATGTTTTTGAGGAGGCTGAGAGAAACAAGGAAGCTGGAAAATATGATAATGCCAGCATCGATGCTCAGGTTGAGGTTTATCGGAAGGAGGGTCTCACACCTTATTCCGAAGAAAAACTTCCAATTATGAGTGGTATTTATCTGATTTCCATATATTAATGTTTTGTTTGCATTTATGTTTTCCCCCTCCACCCTTCATCTCTTCCTGTTTTATCTCCCTTTCTCTTCACCTTCCATCTGCCCCAACTTCCCCCTCTTGTTCCGATGTCAGTCTTTTTTTCATTTTCGTTAGTCGTCTTTTGTACAAAACTGGAATATTATCGAGAACCAGCAGGGATGCATAGTTAATTGATTTCTCTCGATGTTTTTCGATACTCTACATGTCAGTAGCGTAGCGTCAAAATTTTAGCATTGTATTGTGCTGCTCCTTTTTACGATAGACTATTTGTAGCGCAGTACCCTTTGCGACGTTTAAGTATGTATGATAAACCGTGTATCGCCATTAGTGTCAAGGTTTTTTTTTCCACTAAAACACGTTGTCATCGTGCACATGTCCGATTTTCGATCGGAGACCGCTGATCTGTGAGAATCTTATCTTAAAATTGGAACTGTCAGATTAGCAATCCAACAAGTGCGTTTGGAGAAAAGTTATTTTAAGTGCCGGAAAAAATACTGACACTAATAGTGATACACAGTGTACTGTTTTCGTATGTAGTGCAGTTTTTATGGTAGCAATTTTGCCATTGTATATTGACAAAATTGTTGTTATTATGTATTCCTATAGTTATGTTACCACTTGGGCGTCCACCGTTGGATGAACGCGCCCATTGTTGGAATGAACCTTCATCCAACGGAAAGCAAGAAACTGTCCGCGATTTTCTTAGCAGTTGGACATACAAAATCAGGGAAAGTGCAAAATTCTTTACCCTAATACAGTGAGTGCACTTGATACCTTTACGGCTCCATCGGCTCATAAAACGCATTTTTGGGCGATGCCCCGTTTGGTGGGTCTATTGCTGGACCCCGATCATAAGTTTGGCGATTCACAAATCGCCACATGGCCACTACAACAAAAAAAAAAATCGCGGGAAGAAAAATAAATATATGAAAATATATATTTGTCTCTGGCTGTTTTTACTTTTTAGAGTCAGTTTTTTTTTTTTGGGATCAACTCCCAGATTGGATCAATTTCCTTTTTCCGACGGCTGAAAGAAATTCAAGTTATTTTTACGGGCAGTTTTAGCGTATCTTTGTATTTTTCTTTTCCGTAAATTACATGCGTAATGAAATAAAAGGTTTTGTCATTCATCGAGCTTTTCTGGTTCAAAAATTGTGTTGTCTACCACCCCACTTTAACTGCACTTATTTCCGGTCTTCTTATGTTGGTTATTTTAAAATGGTATGAAGTGCGGTGTTTTTTTGCGGGTGATCGTGGTTTTTCTGAAAGTGTGTTTCATGACAAAAAATAGTCGCTTATGAGCCAATGAAGCCTGGCCCTTAGAACTGTCGAATGTTCTCTGCCCCTTTATCAAATAGTGTCATTTTTCTCCTCGATACACATCAGTAAGAATCAGCTACAAGGAATGCATTTTTATTAAAGCCCTTCTGGAAGATAACCTCTGAAGGAAAAAGAAAACCAAGAAAGAAAATCTTTTCCTTTTTTTTGGTTCCCGTTTGCAGATGTTCCTGAAGGATGCCTTATTATTCGCGAGCACACGCCTTTAACGAATCTTTTCAGTTGTCTTTGGTTCAACGAAGTTGATCGGTTCACATCTCGAGATCAACTCAGTTTTGGTTACACTCGGGACCGACTTCTTTTGAAAGTTCCGTGGAGACAAAGCATGTTCCTTGATTGCGAGCGTCGCAATTTCGTAACACAGGTCGGTGTTTTTTTCTTTTTTTTTTCCTACCTGGATAGAGAGGATGAAACGTGCTCCAAAATGTGTTTGTCGAATGTTTCCTGTTTGACTTTCTCGTAAAGACTTCTACTTCTTTCACACTCTTTCTCATTGCTTCTGAGCAACTTTTGGAAACCGTTTTGTTGTGACCACTCGCAGTTTTTGGATAGGATACTGTGTTTAGCCTGTGATAGGACAAATCCATAATTCATGCTGTTTTTTTCCTTAATTCTTTCAACATTTTTTTTGTAAATGTAGGGTTACCATAAACCGGATCTTCGAGAAAAGTTGGCAGCCGCTGTTGCAACCAAAGCTCAAGTCTCGAGCCATGAGAAAAAAAATAAGAATGCACAAAAACGACATTTGTTTTCATTAACAGCATCCGAGAGGATAGAGACGAACTTCATAGGAAATGGAGACTAGAAAGGGTTTATTGAAAGAAGACTATCACAATTGTCTTAGTTTAGATGAATCTATTGTCTGATTGTGTCATATTGCGAGCAGGTAGGTAGACAGGATGGAGGGGATTTAAATCTCATAAAATCTGAGGACGCAAGTATTTGAAAGCACTTTCTAATGTTTAACTAGTACAAATAGCAAGAGTACCAAGACAGGCACATGTCGTTTCGACCATGTTTTCTCTACCGAAAGGAAGTTGCTTTTAGTGTGGCGTATTTGGAGCTCCTGCGGTTGATAATAGTCAAGAAAGCTTCCCTCGAATTTTCCCTCGAATTTCCCATTTTCCGGTTTCCCATGGGAAATGGAAGAGACGGTGAACGTGTGACAAGATGTGGAATATCGTGGAACTGAAGTGTTCTAAAAACAAACAAGCTACTCAATTTTTTGAAACACATTGACCGAAAAGTTTGACCTTGGGAGAGAATATGGGCGAAGTGTACGAGTGCCTGTCTTTACGTTTTTCAAGTGGACGGTGAATGGTACGATTCGTTTTGTCCACATCAAAATGTGGAGGAACTGGTTTCAGTGTATAGAGCAAGCTCCACACCGATCCGTTTCTAAATCATTTATTATAACTGTATCGGTTTTCATTTTCAAACATTATTTTAGATGTTACTTCTGTAGCACTCGCAAGTGGTGGTAGGAACGGTGATCGCAGAATCCTTTGAAGATGTTTCTTAATCTTCACTTTCTCCCTTAATTTGGAGGTTTACCCAAAAAAATGAAAATATCTGTTACATTTTCTTCTTTGTTTACCTCTGGGTCGAGTCGCTGGCAGTCTCCATTTGTTGTAAAACCCCTTTATAAGAATAAATAATGTTACCTTGAAGTTTTAAATTTGATTGACTATACGGATGACAATTATCAATTATTCTAAGTTTATCGATTGTTCCAAGTTCAACCTAAAAAAACCCGAATCTAAAACAAGGACTCTAATGTCATCATTAAGTATAGAAAGACATCACCAGAAAGGCAGGAGCAATTTCAGTCTTAAACAGGACTCCTATCCAGTCACAGTTACGGGACTCCTCTCTTTCAAAGCCTCTTTCAAAGCAAAGAACATTTTTTTTTCAGTAACAAATGGTCTCAAGTAGTGTTGTGTATCGGTAAGGATTTGCCGATAACCGATATGGGCCTTTTTTCGGGTAGCCGATAATCGATATATCGGTACGGAAATATATGTACGGACCGTACAGATAAAAGTACGTCCAATCATACACGTAAATCGTAAACAAAAATAAACGTACTGAGGTGCCTACCAATCAGATCATTTG
>JBBHKE010002336.1:9098-50794 GCA_037447655.1 Zygnema cylindricum
ATTTTCTAGAAAGTAAAATATAGTTATAACAGCACAGAGTAAGATTTTTCACACTTTATTTTCACTATCACACTTTCCCTCTCCCCTTTCCGTTGCTGATGTTTTTTAGTAGGTTTCCTGGATACTTACTTTCACCTCCAGTCTCTGGAGACGTTAAAAAAAAGGCATGTACGCGCACTGCTGGTGCCTCTTTTTATCGCTCCTGAGAGGAGTAAGGTTTTTTTTATCGAGAGCACACCCCGTAAGGTTTATTTTTCGAGATTCTTTAGTCTAATAACAATTCACAGTGTACCGCCCAAACAGCGAATGAAAAACGACTCATGCACGCGCCACACGAGAGCTTTTTATTTGGAATGCCCCACACGAGAGCTATTTTTTTTGGAATGAGGAGAGTCCTCGCTATTTTTCTCCGTGGTCGTCACGCGCATGTACGGAAAAAAAATTGCAGAGGTCTCTGACCTCCACTTTCATTCATAGGTCCTTTGGATGATTTTTTGTAGTCGTTGCCTTTCCCCTCTCCCTTTCACACTATCACTTTTATTTCACACTTTTTAGAATGAGACACGACAATATTGATATAAAATGAAAGATCTTTTAAAAATATTTGTTTTGACAATTTTTAGGTTTTTTTTTAATGGCAAGTCGAATGGGAAATGTAGAAAAAACGAAATCGGGACACCATGGCGTAAAGTTCTTGAATCAGTGACGTCGACTTGTCACAAGTGAGCGTGACGTCACAGTGTCACCAAACCCTAAACATCTACAATTTCACAAAAATCTAGACGTCTACCACTGTTGTTGTTTTTGTTGGCGTCACCAATCGTCATAAGTTTCGTAGTCGGCTTCAATCGTCATCAGTTGTACCTACGTCTACAACCGTCACATGTCAAAGTTCCGATTTCATTTTCGCACATTGGGACGCTCTTTAGAGTAGTACGAGGAATCTTCACTATAGTCCAAAATACTTTATCAACGTACCGATTACATGGGGACGTACCCTTAGCGTTTAAAAATTATTAGAGTTAAAAATTAATTAGCGTTATTGACGCTAATTTGAGTTTTTCAAGATTTCGAAGAAAAAAAAGTATACTCTAATAGTCTAAGGGTCAAGTTCCATCAGTCGTTTTTTTAATCGTATGGCCAACTTTACGGGCCGGGTTAAATGAGTCGATGTTCCATCACGAAGAGTCTCTAATCCACGTGTTATAATTGAGTGGCCCTACGTGAGTTTTGAGCGGAAATTTAAAATCTTTTAAAAACGTCACACCAACAAATTTCACTTCAAATCTTCATTTGCGCATAATACGACATAACTTTTGTACTTTCTCCAAAGGCCAATCTTTTACGCCAGTTTGTTTTAGGGTTCTTGTTTTCGAACACGACGAAAATCTTTTGTTGAAATAGTGTGAAGAAAGAAACTGCGTGACGAAGGACCGTTTCGAGATTACATTTTTAATTTTCAGTTGCATTTTGATAAGTACATACCATGTGCAAATTTCGTCAATTTTCGTTGGATTTCCATCGTGACACGTAGCTTATTCGTTCAGCGTGTCACGATTTTTTTTTTTTGTATCTGCCAACCCACCTCCTACAGGTACGTTGGCAGCTACAAAAAAAAATAAAGTGAACGCCTCGCAGATGAACATCCGACGGTCAAGATTACCTCCAGGACCTTCGGAGAGTATTAGCAAGATTCTCTGTAATGTTGTTTCGCATATAAAAACAAAATAAGCGGTACGGTTTGGTACGGATAGTCGCGGAATTTTGTAAACTACCCCACTTTTCGATTGATGGAACTTGACCCTAATTGATCCATACCGCTGATTTGGGTACAACGGATCTGCCATCGAGATCGCCACATTAAAATAGGTAAAAGTACAAAATCAGACAAATTGTACACCGTCGCGTCCTTTTGCTCTAATTTATTCATAACTCTAATTTGGGTTTTCTCACGTATAATTAATACGCGATCAATATCATTACACTAAAATAGGCATGATCTCATTATGCCTTTCATTCTGAGCGCATTTTTACGTGCCATCGCGATTATATTAATTCATGTTCCGTATTTTTTTACTCAACAAAGTACCATTTTGTACGGAATGACACGTCCGTACGCCACACTATTCGAGGGGATCTTAAATTAAAATTATTATCGCTAATTCACGAGAACCTTAATTAAAGTATAAAAAAAAATAGTGTTATTAATTATATTTTAGGTTTTGGGGTCAAAATTTGGGGGTGCCAATATAGCGTTCATAACGCTAATAACGATTGGTTGTGTATACTATTGTACGTTTTTTAGCTATGTGGACCATAAGTTTATACAAATTAATTGTTTGATACTAATTATAAGAAATCAGATTCATCGCATATACACTTCGATAAATGTGTCGGCTATTTGGACCGTAAGTTTATACAAATTATTTGTTTGATACTAATTATTTGAAATCAAATTCACCGCATATACACTTCCCGCTAAAATATCGTAGGTTTAATGCGATCCCTATAATGTGGTGTTGACTACGTTGCTACTAATTTTATCAACCTAGTAAATTTTACGTGTAAGACAAATTTTTTACGTGTATGACAAAACATAATTGACAGGCCTATATTTTTACATCAAAAGTGTTTTTGTATATAACATTCATTTTGTGGTAAAAGCATATCATGTTTAGTGGAGAGCAGCTAGAGGGGCACGGCCATGTACGTATGTGATAGTGAACGAGCGAAAAACCACTCAGGTTCACAATAGGTGGCGATCATAGCCATCTAGGGGAGCACTAATGCTAAGGTGATTGAGGATGCTCCTTCAAAGTTCTTTTCAAGTGGGGATTGAAAAAAGGATCAGCGAGCTTCGACAAGTTGTTAATTGAACGATATTTTTCACCATTCAAAAGTTTACTGGGGACGAGGATCACCAATCTAAAAGGCTAAGCAGTATCTATCTTCATATTTTAGTCCATGTGGTAACAAAGAGTAATGAAATGCAAACAAAGATGCTCGTAATAAATGATAATATAACGTATAGACAAAGATTCATCGTATGCATCGAAAAAATTTTAACCTCATTCATTTCGCGAGCATTTCGCAACAAGAGTTTTTTCAAAAGTAAAAAAGGATACCGATGGATAGATTAAAGATGAGTGAAAAATGTGAAGACACAAACACAGTCGACATAAAAACATATATTTATATTTATAAAAATTTATAGAAAAAATAAATATATCGCTCTTTGATATTAAAATGATTAGGACAGTGATGGGCAAAGAAAATGGAGACAAATAGGAAGAATGTAGTAAAAAAAAAAAAAAAAAAAAAGCAGTGAGGAAAAGGGCAAATAATTAAGTTTTTGACAAAGACGAAAAATACGAGGAAGATGGAAAGAATTAGGTTAAATTTTTTGTTGTGATGATTGATGCACACCAAGGATTTAAAGTGTGGGTGTTTATAAGAAAATGAATTCTTATTCCTATATTTCATTTTCTTGGTTATAACATTTTAGTGAATTTACGTTTATACGTAAACTACTTGTATTTGACATTTGAAAACAAATATATTATTATTTATTTGGACTTATTTCTACGATTGGGAAATTTAACAAGCTACGAAAAAACCAATGAAACATATTTGCTTTGCGTTTATTTCTATTTCATTTTTTTTTTTTTTTTACATTGGTCGCATTTTATAAAAAATGGATGAACTTATAGTCAAATAACACTTATATTCTTAAACATTTACATGTATTCCAGTATGTATAAAAGTGTAACGAGATTTTATATAAGCCACGAAGTTATTGCTTTAAGAATTTGAGTTTTGACCTTGCGCATATTTTTGTCGATTAACTTCCCCATGCGTATATTGTAAGAAAACTCGGTGAATAAGGTTTAAAGTAAAACTGTTTTTTTTTTTGCACAAATTTATGCTTTAGACACGAATTTTTAAAAACAATGTTATTAAAAGAAAGGCAAAACTATTTGAAAGTAGACTAAGTGGGGTTATTTACTTGATGTTGTAACTCTGAGACCTCCATAAGTCCTCAGAGTGGACAGCTTCCAAGAAGCCTCTAGGATAATCCTGACCCCTTTGTGTTTAAGCAAAAATAACTGCCACCCTGGCAGACAAAAACGCTGACCAACTTCACCCCTGTGAAGACAAGACTCCCCTGAGTCGATAGCAAAAAGAATCTCTGAATTTGCTCTCCTGAGCAGTAAGTTATGGAGGGTCAAAGTTGACCTTTTGTACAGAAGCTCTCTGGGAGAGAGGGTCCTATCTTCTAATTTTTCTAAGTCCTATCTCTCTCACAAACTCTATCTACTGATGTACGGAACCAATCAGAATTGAGTTCCGTACGCAAAAGTACAGCTGCCGGTGTACTTTATGTACGGACATTGTACGACATGGCCAAAATGTCGACACATGTCAAATCCGGATTCGGTGCCATAATCTCCGGAGATTCCACAATCCAACGGAATTTCGCCACGTGTCATCCGATGTGGCGATGGCCACAAACCGCCGAAATCTTCCTCCGCGATCTCGGCGCTAATCTCGGCCGTCCGATTAAAGTCGACTTTAATCGTAGCCGTAATAAATACATGCGCGGTATTTGTTTCATTTACGAAACAAATGCGCGGTACTGATTTGTGTCCGTACTGTAAGTCGTACATTTACATTTTACTGGATCTATGTATCCCGTAATTCATTTCAGTTAAATGGTTTATTGCGCGGATAACCATTTAAATAAATATCAAACTATTCAGTACGTAATACTACTGCTAGACTTAACGGCTAAGGCTACCGGCTATTTCCTATCTGCCGGCCGGTAGGTACATGGATCAAATCCTGCCGCCGGCACATACCTTTTAATTAAATAAATAAACCCTAACATAAAATTCCCGTAAACCTCAGGATAGCCAAGGTAGCCATGGCTCTAGCTTCCTCTCCAATTTCTCAGTGACTGCGACAAGTTTGAGAGTTGGAGAGAGAAGTTAGAGATAGACTGCCTCGACTTCTATATTTCTTTTCAGACCTAGAAAATACTAATAAAACCATTAGTTTCTACACTCCCCTTATTTTCTAGTCAATCTTTAATTTCAGACCACACTTCTCCCTGCAAAAAATTAGTTTAGGGGAAGGCACAGGTTTGGTCATCATATCTGCTACCATCTCACTATCTGGTCTGTACTCTAAACTGATTATTTTGTTTTCTACTTTCTCTCTAACAAAGCTGAGTCTGATGTCCATGTGTTTGGCTTTAAAATGGTGTTTAGGATTGGCAGAAATAGCGATTGCTGCCTGATTATCACAAAATATTTTCTGCACACCACTCTTAAGGTGACCAAGCTCACCAAGCAAAGACTTGACCCACATCAATTCTTTTACAGCAGAGCAAGAGGCCATATACTCAGCCTCCATGGTGGACTGAGCAATAACCTTTTGCTGTTTGCTACTCCAACAGCAAGCCCCATCACCCACATATAATACATATCCAGAAGTACATCTCCTCATCGGAGCATCACCATAACTGGCATCACTCCAAGTAGTGATGTCAGTATTCTCCCCACCCAAATGCAACCATAGATCTCTAGTTCCTACCAAGTATCTAAGGACTCTCTTAGCTGCCTCCCAATCCTTCTTAGTGGGAGCATTTAGACTTCTACTCAGCACTCCTACAGCTGCAGCTAAATCCGGCCGGGTACAATTCATAAAATAGATTAGACTTCCCACTACTTGCCTGTAAGGAATAGTCTGCATGAACTTCTGTTCATCAGGAGATAATTCCTCGTCTAAGACTATGACTCCTTCTTCCTCACTCCCCTCACTTCCCTTCTTCAACTCCATTGGAGTTGTACAACTATTAGCTTTATCCATTTGAAATTTTTCAAGCATGTTCCCTATTGCTTCTTTTTGAGTCAATCTTATAATTTTCCTTTTTCGGTCTCTCTCTACTTGAATTCCCAAAATATATCTTGCTTCTCCCATATCCTTCATTTCAAATCTCCCCTTAAGATCGGTTTTCAGTTTGTTAATTTTTTCCATTGATTTACTTAATACAAGCAAATCATCAACATAAATTGCAATAAATATCAAACCTTCCTCATCTTCGAAAACATAGATTGAGTGATCTGAGCTGATCCGAATATATCCCAGACCGGTAAGAAACTCATCAAGCTTCTTATTCCATTGTCGAGGTGCCTGTTTCAAACCATAAAGAGATTTAATCAGCCGGCATACCTTACTCTCCTCTCCTTCTTCCACAAACCCTTCGGGTTGTCGCATGAAGATCTCCTCTTCCAATTCTCCATGCAAAAAGGCTGTTTTGATGTCCATCTGGTGCACTTCCATGTCTTCCACCGCCGCTAAACTGAGAAGTATGCGGACGGAGGGAAATCTGACCACCGGGGCAAAGGTTTCCTCGTAGTCAATTCCTTCTTTTTGTGTAAATCCCTTTGCCACTAATCTGGCCTTGTAGCGCTCGATTGTGTTATCTGGGTTCAGTTTTAGTTTGAAAACCCACTTACAACCGATTGGTTTTCGGTTAGGTGGACAGTCCACCAGCTCCCAAGTATCGGCTGCCATGATTGAAGCCATCTCCTCATTGATGGCTGTCTTCCACCGGTTTCTTTCTGGACAAGTCATCGCCTCTCCATAAGTTTGAGGTTCATCTTGATGAGATAGTTTAGTTACCTTGTTATTAACCTGTTTTTCTTGCAGTCTTTTGCTACTTCTCCTCCCCCCCTCAAAATCTGAGGCCGGAATAGATGGTTCTCGTGGATTCTTTCGAACAAACTCGGCTTCTCCCCTATCCCTTGATTCCGAATCAATTTCCACCACGTCTTCCGCTTCGAGTAGAGTTGTCACTGGAGTTTCCACAGCCGAGTCCTTTTCAGTCTGATTTGTTCCTGCAAGAATGTCATCTTCTCTAAAACCTGGATAGTTAGGAAGCTCAAAGTCATCGGAATTTTCTGACTCAAATCTGATTTTTACTGACTTCGTATATTTGAAGGGATCTACAGACTTTCCTTCATCCATAACTACTAGATGCTTTACTAAGATTATATCTTCCCTTTTTAGATCATAAACTCTATATCCTTTAACATCTTCATCATATCCTAATAAGTATCCTGGTTTTCCTTTAGGATCTAGCTTCCAATTGGACCGATCAGTATCTAGACTGAACACTTGACTGCCGAAAACCTTTAAGTGAGATATGTCTGGTTTCCGGCCTGTCCATCTCTCATAAGGTGTTTGATCTTTTATAGCTGAAGTAAGAACTCTATTCTTGAGGTAATTAGCACAGTTCATTGCTTCTGCCCAAAACCTTTTCCCTATCCTTTTATCTGACAACATACTTCTAGCACTATCACTTAGTGTTCTATTTAACCTCTCAGCTACCCCATTCTGTTCAGGATTTTCTGGAACTGTCTTTTGGTGTTGAACCCCATCTTCCCTCAGAAAATCCTCAAACTGGTTAGAAGTATACTCTCCACCATTGTCACTCCTTACTCTCTTGATTGGAGTTTCATGGAGTTTTTCGCTCCATGCTTTATATTGTCTAAAACAATCCTCAGCTTCGGACTTGTTTTTCAAAAAATATACCCGGGAATACCGAGACCAATCATCAGTTATAGTCATCATAAATCTCTTCCCCCCCGGTGAGGGCACTTTAGCCGGTCCCCAAATATCTGTGTGTACTAGATCTAGAATTTTTTCTCCCTTATAGGTGGCTGACTTAGGAAAGGGTAATCTGTGTGCTTTACCTTGAGCACATCCACTACAATCACTTATATCATCACTCTCACTGAACTGAATCCCTTCCACCACTCCCATCTTTTTCATCTCTCTTAACTTATCTAGATTCACATGCCCAAGCCTCTTATGCCACATCATAATATCATGAACACCAGCATAATAAAGTTTCTTCTTTTCATTAGTTAAGATCAGCCTAAACATCCCATGGCTACCTTTCTCAGCAATGAAATAGACATCATCCTCAAAACTAGCAGTAAAGACTCCTTCTCTAGTGCTAGTAAAAAAACCCTTATCATCTAATACTGATGTAGAGATAAGATTTTTGTTCAGCTCCGGAATAAACAATACATCGGAGAATGTTAATATGGATGTCTTTCCTTCTACTAACACTTTTAGATCTACCGATCCTACAAGAGTAGTGGTGACTATCCTCCCATCCCCGTACTCTATCTCTACGGTGGGAATCTTTCTTATCTTAGTGAACAGGTGTCTATCCTTACACATGTGCATGGAGGCACCTGAATCTACAATCCAGCCTGCTTCACCTTTCAATCCACCGTAAGCACATTTCTGCCTTCGTGGAATTTCGACCTCAATTTTCGCCTCCAACTCCTCATCCAAAAGGAGCTCATCGTCCTCGTCCTCGGATTCAGCCTCAAGTACCTGTGTGACAAGGGCCTTTTTCTTTCCTCTCGGGGTACCACCGGTCTGCCCCTCCTTTAACCGAAGCTCGGTTAGCTTAGTGCACTCTGCCATATAGTGCTCGGTTTCTTACAAAAGTGACATAGTCCTTTGGGAGCCCTTGGTTCGAACTCATCGGCCTGTTTTTTCTGCTCCCTACCCCCATAGTTTCCGACCGGTTTTCGGGAATCCCTGTTCCTCCAATCAGTCGCTGTTGCCAAGGCTTGGCCACTCTTTCCTCCCCTTCGGATCTCAATTGTATTCTCTTGAACGAGAATCATCCCTACCACTGAGTTCCATATCCACCTTGAGTCAGGCAAGTCCTGCACACGGTAAACTATGTTCACGAACTCATCAGGTAACTTCATCAGTAAACAGTTAACCTTTTCTTTTTCACTAAAATCTTTTCCCGCACTCTGTAGCTCCATGAAGAGTGTAGCTAGCTCATTGCAAAAATCCAACATATTTCCCCCTTTGTATACATACTCTTTAACTTTTTGATCAGCCAACTGTTGTTGCTGAATCGTACCACTTCGGTACATCTCTATAAGAGCCATCCAAAGATCGGATGCCCTTTCTACCTGCAAATGAGGACATGCAAGTCCTTAAGTGAGATGGCGTAGGATGAAGTGCTTTGCCGCCATATTGTTGAAGTCCCAGGTTTCAGTATCATTCTCCTCGTTCCTCGGAATAGGTGACATGAATGCTAAACCAGTTGCTATTGGTGTGGTCGCCTCCTTCTCCTTTCCTTTGTCCACCACCTCTCCTTCCTTTGTTTCCTCCGTTGAAGGTGAATCCTCTTTCCTGATGAATCTGCTTCCTCCAAACCCTGGAGGAATTCCAAGACTTGATGGACGCCCCAATCGTCCACTCACTATCCCCCAAAACCTTTTTTCGCATAGAGCTCCTATCATCATACTTTCCCAGTATATGAAGCCAGTTCCATTAAAGATTGGTACCCTAGAGGGTGGGCCCATAACCTGTAACTCTGAGACCTCCATAAGTCCTCAGAGTGGACAGCTTCCAAGAAGCCTCTAGGATAATCCTGACCCCTTTGTGTTTAAGCAAAAAGAACTACCACCCTGGCAGACAAAAACGCTGACCAACTTCACCCCTATGAAGACAAGACTCCTCTGAGTCGATAGCAAAAAGAATCTCTGAATTTGCTCTCCTGAGTAGTAAGTTATGGAGGGTCAAAGTTGACCTTTTGTACAGAAGCTCTCTGGGAGAGAGGGTCCTATCTTCTAATTTTTCTAAGTCCTATCTCTCTCACAAACTCTATCTACTGATGTACGGAACCAATCAGAATTGAGTTCCGTACGCAAAAGTACAGCTGCCGGTGTACTTTATGTACGGACATTGTACGACATGGCCAAAATGTCGACACATGTCAAATCCGGATTCGGTGCCATAATCTCCGGAGATTCCACAATCCAACGGAATTTCGCCACGTGTCATCCGATGTGGCGATGGCCACAAACCGCCGAAATCTTCCTCCGCGATCTCGGCGCTAATCTCGGCCGTCCGATTAAAGTCGACTTTAATCGTAGCCGTAATAAATACATGCGCGGTATTTGTTTCATTTACGAAACAAATGCGCGGTACTGATTTGTGTCCGTACTGTAAGTCGTACATTTACATTTTACTGGATCTATGTATCCCGTAATTCATTTCAGTTAAATGGTTTATTGCGCGCATAACCATTTAAATAAATATCAAACTTTAGTACGTAATACTACTGCTAGACTTAACGGCTAAGGCTACCGGCTATTTCCTATCTGTCGGCCGGTAGGTACATGGATCAAATCCTGCCGCCGGCACATACCTTTTAATTAAATAAATAAACCCTAACATAAAATTCCCGTAAACCTCAGGATAGCCAAGGTAGCCATGGCTCTAGCTTCCTCTCCAATTTCTCAGTGACTGCGACAAGTTTGAGAGTTGGAGAGAGAAGTTAGAGATAGACTGCCTCGACTTCTATATTTCTTTTCAGACCTAGAAAATACTAATAAAACCATTAGTTTCTACAGATGTCGTACGATTTCGTACAGATTCGTACCATTTATTGTTTTTTGTCAGACGAAACATGACAAAACATGTTAACTGGATGGCTCCAATATTATAGGCGTAAGTATTGAACGTTGGATGTTTCACTTTTTTAGATTCGCGAAGCAATCGCGCACATCGTCCAGTGTGAAGAAATTCTCTCCTCGGCGAGGAGAGTTTCTTCAAACTGGTCAAGTACCATTGGTACACGTGAAAAGTAAAAGAAATATCCACCACAAACAGGCGATGAGAAACAAACACGTCGTACGCCATGTGCCTTCTGCCACGGTGTATGCAGGTCGACCAAAATATTCTTGCACGCTCCTTTTGATCCGCAGACCTTCAAAGTTTGCGGCGCCTTTTTGCCATTCCGTTTCGAATTTTTGATTTTCAGTTTCAAAATTAAAATTTGGTCGCAAAAATTTCGTACGAATCATTAACTACCTCTGCTCGTACAAATACTATGTACGTATTTTCAGTTTGAAGAATATTTTTAGATTTTAAGAATATGAAAACTAACCTACGTGGCGCCAATCATAATTGAGAAACGATATTCACTGGCACGACATAATGGAACAGCGTGCTAGTAAACACTCGAAATAGACGTCACCACATGTTTACTAGGACCGCCTAATGGAGAACAGGCTTAACATTCACTCTTTTTGCCATCCTTATCGATTTAGCAAGCAACACTATTCACGTATGCCGGGTCGTAACACCGGAAAATATCGGACTAGCCCATGGAATTTGTGTACCGAGTTATAACGTTGTTTGACAGTTTGACTACGGTACACAATCACCTGTTGTTAGTGTGGAAAATAATGTTTTATACGCGTTTTTATGCCCAAATGAGGATGAAACCCACATATAGAGACGCTGAAAACCATACATAGTGTGAAAATAAACTGAATTCGGGTCCAATACTACAGTACGGTACAGTAGAGTAGAGTACAGTCATGTACACCGCAAAATGTAATTAGAGTAATGAACAAATTAGAGTAAAAAACCCAAAACATAAATTAGAGTAATGAACTCTAATTTATGTGATAGAACTTTTTCAAAGAGGAAGTTTACTCTAATTTATTTAAGAACTCTATATTGGGTAAATTGGGCAATACCTATCTGCCCTGAAATTATTAACACTAAATTACGTAGATATACAAAATTTGTCAGTCCGTATAGTTTTGACGTCATTATGACGTTAGAACTATTTGTCGCGCTGAATGTGAATTAATGTTCACACTGACGACGATGCTGCCGACGGACAAGAGTTATGCGAACGGCTTTTTTTCGATGTCATTGATTTTTTGTTTAGTGCAATTTCACGTGCGAGTGTGATTCTATTAAATCATTATTTGTACCTTTTTACTTATAAAAGTACAATTTTGCACGGTCAGACGTCGTCCATATTCCACACTATTTAAAACGAACCTATATCAAAAAATTTTACGCAAATTAAACCTTACATTAAATAGAATAATGAAAAAATCAAAATCATTTACCCTATTTAAGGTGATAGAGTCGAAATTTAACGCGACCGAATTAGCGTTATTTACTCTAATTAAGATTCGGGTGTACTGTATTATCGTGTATGTCTCATAGATATCGTACTTAACGAGTTCGAACATTCACTCTTTTTGTCGTCCTTATCGATTCAGCAAGTAGCAGTATTCACGTCATAGGTCGCAAACGGTCAACCAAAACCGTGACCGACAGTTAACCGACCGCCCGCGCCGGATCCGGAACGGATTTGGTTGCCAAATTTTGGGGGAGGGCGGTCGCGGTCAGTTGATTCACCCAAAAAAAAAAGGGTCGGTTATAATCGGTCAAGCAAAAAACGAAAAAAATGAAAATTTTGTACAATCCATACAATCCAACATTATTGTACTTTGTACTCTTTGGTATCGTGGAAGTACGTGAATCATGATTGTCATCGCAAGTCTGACATAATAGTAACAATATTCATTCACCCCCTCTCACGGTATTGATCTTCTCTTTAAGGTGGCTTCAAAGATGGCTCGAGGACATGTTCCACACAATGTTCTCCAACTCGCCTTGTCGCTGTTACTAAGCCTGCTGGGGGAATTCGCCCAATTACTATTGATGAGGTGATGTAACATTTGGTCGCTCGCGCGACGTGTATGAATCTCCAAGGGGCTTTCCATTACCATGTCTCACCGCATCAGTTCGGCTTTGCTACAAAGGGGGGTTGTGAGGCGGCTGTTCATGGTCTTCGCGCTGTTTTGGATTTCCATCCGGATCGAGTGGTCCTTGAGGTAGATGTTGCTAACGCCTTTAACAAAGTCAGCCATAATGTTATCTTGCGAGAATTGCGGCATGCTCCATCTCCTATAAACCAAATTTTCCCTTTTGTTTTATTCTCGCTCGAGCTCCCTCATCTTTCCTCTTGGCGGTCCCTTTGGTGAGGTTGCCACTTTGAAGTCTGCGAGTGGCACCCGCCAAGGTGATCCTTTAGGGGGCCCCTTTTTTGCATTGGCTCACCTTCAAGCTTTACGCGACTCTGCTACGACTTTCCCTGGTTGTTTATTCCCTTCCATTGTGGATGATACTCATATTGTGGGCCCTCGTTGCCAAGTTTTACTTGCCTTTTTCCATTTTGCGGACCAACTTCATAGGATTGGTTTATCAATTAAACCGTCTAAATGTGTGGCTTGGTGCCCACAAGGCTTACCTTCGGACTTCCCTGTCCATGTGGGTTTTCGAATTACGACTTTGACGGATGGTATTAAAGTTTTAGGCTCTCCAATCGGTGCCCCATATTTTGTGAACCAAGTTGTCACCGATGCTTTGCTAGAGGACCTCTCACACTCTAATGACTTTCCTAAGCTCTCCGACTCCCAAGTGGCATTTCAAAGTCTCACTCGTTGTTTTGCTCAACGACATTTCTATTTCAAACGGACATTACCACCAACGGCTCGATTTTTGTCCTCTTTAAAGGAGTTTGACGATCGACTTTTTACTGTTCTCCATCACCTCTTTGGGCATGGGATTTTTGATCAGCCAGAGGGCTCATTTGCACGCCGTCAAGCTAGCCTTCCAATTTCCAACGGGGGATTAGGTTTGATTCCGGTGGCTCGAGCTGCTCCAGCGGCTTATATAGGTAGTTGGGCTTTGGTGGCGCCCGCCATCACTTCCTGGTTGATAGCAAATAATATTCCCATTTTAGCCCAAGTCCTCCCTAGAGTAGACGACAATCTTTTTCCCTTTTATCAAGCTCTTCTCTCCCCTCGTGCACACCTACCGCCTGAAGCTCGTAACCAAGTGTTACCTTTTCCGTCCCTTATTGCTGACAATAACTTCCATTTGCAACAATGCATATCCGAGCAGTTGCTAGCCGCAGAATTTTATGATCTATTAAACGCGCTACCTCTGGCTCAATCGCGTGCTCGTTTATGCTCGTGTTATGGGGCGGAGGCTAGTGCATGGTTACAAGTGACACTGATATTTTCCACACTTCGTTTAGGTTCTGACCAATTCACATCTGCTACCTGCCTTCGTCTATATTTGCCTCACCCTTCGCTTCTTGGGCGCCCTAAGTGTGCTTGTAACCAACCAATTAACTTCCACGACATCGATCTACTTTGTTGCTCGCGGGGGGGTGAACGTACAGTCGCGCATGATTTAGTTTCGCATGAGATTGCTGCGATTTGCGTCGAAGCAGGCTTCACTGTGAAGCGAGAAGTTTCCCATATCTTACCTCCTCGTTCCCAATCTAGTGGTCTCTGAAGTCCTTGGGTAGACTTGGTTTTCCTCCACGCGTCTGGGCGGACCTTGGGTGATGTGGTCCTTACTGATCCGATTGGGACCCACGTTTCTTCTCGCGCAACACTGCATACAGGCCTGGCGGCTAGGGGTGCAGCGGATTTTTAAGGAAAGGGATTACGCTCACCGAGACCTAGGGGACTAATTTGTTCCATTTGCAGCAGAGATTTTTGGATCTTTGGACAAGTCTTTCGATGATTTTCTCCGCAACTTTGCTAAGAAAGCTTTTGAATCCAGGGGTCTAGGGAGTCCTCCCCCAAGTCTGTTCGTTGCTTTTTACCCTCAGCGTGTATCAGTTGCCCTTCAACGAGCTCAAGCTGCTGCTCTTCTCCGTCTAAAGACGGTGGCGGATGATAGGCGGGGCCTCCTAGACCTTCCTCCTCGAGATCAAGTCCACATCCACAATCTTCGCGGGTGTGGAATTTAGCTTGTTAAGGTTGTGGGGCATCATGTAGAGTGGGTTTTTTCTTTTTTGTCTACTCATCTTTGGTATTTTGTTTAGTCTTGCCAGTTGGTCTAGTGTTTTTGGTTTCCTCATTTGATTGTTTTGTTTTGTTTTGTTTTAGTAATTGTTGGCTCTTATAGTCGTTTAATGGGTTTTTTTCTTTTTTTTACCCCCTTTGTACTTTGATGGTTTTTCCATCGCACTTTTTGTAATAAAGTTTTTCCTTCTATTCATTTCCCAAATCTTAAAGAGCGCGACAAAGCGTCGCAAATCTGACACGGTAGTAACACTTCATTTCGCAAATCTTACGGAACGCGACAAATCGTAATTATTGGCTTATTCATACGTCGTACATTAATTGATTTTGTACTTTTTCGGTTACTGGCGGGCACGGTTAGTCGCGAACGGTAAACAATATTGGAGCGTGACATATCCCGGTCAGGCGTCGGTTACTCAATTTAAAAAAAAAAAAAACGTTTGGTTTCCGTTATGTAAAGTTTTGCCTTTTGCGACCTGTGGTTCACGTATGCCTGGTCGTAACACCGGAAAATATCGGACTAGCCCATGGAATCTGTGTACCGAGTTATTACGTTGTTTGATAGTCTGACTACCATACATAGTCACCAGTTGTTAGTGTGGAAAATCATGTTTTATACGCGTTTTTATGCCCAAATGAGGATGAAACCCACATATAGAGACGTTGAAAACCATACATACTGTGAAAATAAGTTGAGTTCGGGTCTAATACTACTGTACGGTACAGTATAGTACAATACAGGACGATACAGTACTGTACTGTACACCGCAAATCGTTATTAGCGTAGAAGTTTCTTTAGCCTACATGAAAAATTGTCGTGGTTTACGCTAATTAAGAATTTGAAAATTTTGAAAAAAAAATACATTCTAATTGTTGAATAATTCTAATTTGGGTATTTGAAAAAAAAAAATGTCGGTCTCAAACATGCTTACACTTATATAGGTATTCGTACAAAATCTGACAAATCGTACACAAATCGTACGTTCACACAGTCGAAACGTGGTTGCTGGTCGAATATGTGCGAACATGATATTTGACAACCCGATTAGACCCCCTTTTTAGAGCGCACATTCTCATGCGTCCGCGGCTACTAAAACTCATTAGTTATACTTTTTCACTTAAAAAGGTACAATTTTGTAGGGTATGACACTGTCCATACACCACACTAATTGACTGATGGCGTACTTCCATTTTGTACGGTACTAAAAATTTAACCCTAAATAGAGTAAAGAAAAAAATAGAATGAACTACGCTAATGGAGAATAAAAAAAAGAAAAAGCGGGCGGAATTAGCGTACACAACGCTAATAACGATTGGCGGTGTACTATATTTTCGTGTATGATATTGTACTGAACGCGTTCGACGCTTGGAAAAAGCTCAAAAACCATAACTACGAAAATAGTACACCGCCAATCGCCATTAGAGTAAATAATGCTAATTCGGTGTCCTTTTAAAAAAAAATTAAACCTGAAATACAATCCATAATAATATTTTTTCCTTTACGCCTTTTAGGGTTCTTTTTTTAATTAGCGTTCATAACGGAAGTACACTGCAATGTTTATAGTGTGTTGTACGGAAATGGTTTGTCCGTACCAAAATGTACTTTTTGAAAAAAATGTACAGAAAGTCATTTAATTTAATTGCGCACGCATGTGAATGTGCCCTGGAAAATGAGACGCAAACTCGAATATTCAGATTTTAGCGTACGAATTGTCAGATTATGTACGAATACATACATAGACATCGATACGGCGGGTATTTATTATTCGAAAAATACCAAACTATTGTTAGTGATTAATTAATATATATGTTTTTTTTTTATTTTTTTTTTCCCCAATTACCGTTAATAACACTAATTTTATTTTACGCTATTTATTCTTTTACTCTAATAGCGATTGGCGGTGTGCTGGATCACCACTAAAACGTTTTCGAATAGTGTCCGCACGATTGAACCATCGTATGTTTGATGTTTCACATCAGGAGATTAGGGTTTCATTTGTCGTGTCCTTCTCCTCTACTTTTGGCACCATGTCTCGCATCTCTCTCTCCATTTCCCCTCTCCTCTTCCTCCTCTTCTCTCTATTACATTCCTATCGACCACTTGTACATGCTGCATCCGAGAGGTAATATTTTTCATTCCTCAATTTGCTGATGTCTAAGGTTTCAGTTTTCGAACATAACGAAAGTCCTTTGAGAGAAATAGTGTGACGAACAAAAGTTACTGAAAATAGCGTGACGAGGGAATGTTACGAAATTTCGTTTTTATTTTCGGTTGTATTTTGGAAACCGCGTGTCATGTGCAAATCTCAAGATTTTTCGTTGGTTTTCCATCATGACAAGTAGCTTAATCGTCTAGCGTGTCACGATTTTTTTTTCTGTATCTGCCAATCCACCTCCTTGAGGTGGGTTGATAGTTACACAAAAAAATGAAGCGAACTCCTCGCAGATGAACATCCGACGACCTGTATTACTTCGAAGACCTTTGGAGAGTATCGGCAAGATTCTCTGTAATGTTGTTTTTCGTATAAAAACAAAATAGGCGGTACGATTTGGTACGGAGGGTCGCGGATTTCTATAAACTACGCCACTTTTCGCCTGATGGAACGTCACCCCAAGACAAAATATAATTGACAAGCCTATATATTTATATCAAAAGTGTCATTGTATAGAACATTCATTTTGTGGTAAAAGCATATCAAGTTTAGTAGAGAGCAACTAGAGGGGCTCGGCCATGCACGCACGTGATATTGAACGAGCAAAAACCACTCTGGTTAACGATAGGTGGCTATCATAGCCATCTGAGAGAGCACCTATACTAAGGTGATTGAGGGGGTTCCTTCAAAGTTCTTTTCAAGTGGGGATTGACATATGATCAGCGTTGATTTGTAATTCAAGACGCCTCGACCCCATTCTAAGTTGTTCGTCGAACGATATTTTCACCATTCAAAAGATTGGCGCGGACGAGGTTCGCCAATCTAAGAGGCCAATCAGTATCTATCTTCATGTTTTAGTCCATGTGGTAACAAAGAGTAATGAAATGCAAACAAAGATGCTCACAACAAGGGACAATGTCTGTGGACGGATTAAATACGAGTGAAACATCGGCAGACACAAACACAGTCGAGAAAAAATATATTTATTTATAAATAGTTATAAAAATAATACGTATATCACTCTTAGATATTATAATGACTAGGACATTGAAGGGCGAAGAAAAGGGAGACAAATATGATAAATATAGTAAAAATAAAAAATATTGCAGTGGAAAAGGGCAAAGAAAAGTTTTGTACAAAGACAAAAAATACGAAGAATATGGAATGAATTAGGTTGAAGTTTAGGTTATGATAATCGATGCACACCAATGATCTAAAGTGTAGGTGTATTTAGGAAAATGAATTTTATTCCTATAGTTTCATTTTTTTAGTTATAAAATTGTAGTGAACATGCGTTTATACTTAAACTGCTTGTATTTGACATCTGAAAATAAATATATTTTTACTAATTTTTACTGCTTTCTACGATTGGGAAATTTAACATGTTACGTCAAAACCAGCGAAACATATTTGCCATGGGTTTATTTATATTTCACCTTTTTGTATGTTTTTCATTGGTCGCATCCTATAATAAATGGATGAACTGTCAATCAATGAACACTTATATATTCATATATTTACGTTTTTTTCATCTTGTATAAAAATGTAACGGGATTTTATATAAGCCACGAAGTTATGGCTTTACGAATTTGAGTTTTAGCCTTGCGCATATTTTTGTCGATTAATTTCCCCATGCGTATACTGTAAGAAAAACGAGGTAAATATGGTTTAAAGTAAAGCTGTTTTATTTTTGTACAAATTTATACTTTAGATTCGATTTTTTTAAAAACAATGGTATTAAAAAAAATGGTAAAACTATTTGAAAATAGACTATTAACACTCAAAGATGTATAATCTTTAGGTGGCGACTTTCGAGATGTGTGAAAACCTAATAGTTCGTTCACAATGGAAGATTGAATGTCATTTTAATCTGTACCAAAATATATAACGCCCAACTGTTTATTCAAGGACTTTGATATTTTGAATCTATTTCAGTGTCAAACTAAGTCGTGTTTTTAATTAATTTAAAAGTTTACTCTACCTCTCAAATCACCACTTTGACCATGCACATTTATCAACTTAGTAATCATAAGAATGCGATTAAAAGACAAGGATTTTATTTTATACTTTCAGTCTCAAAATTGACTATGGTCCTATCCCTATGGAATACTTTATTTTTGCGATATTATTCAATAACGTTCTTTTGCCGTCCTTATCGATTCAGCAAGCAACAGTATTCACGTATGCCGCGTCGTAACACCCGAAAATGTCGGACTAGCCCCCATGGAATCTGTACCGACACATTTAATATGCCAGTTATTACGTCGGTCGACAGTTTGACTACTGTGCCGTACATGGTCACCCGTTGTTAATGTGGGAAAGCGTATTTTATACGCATTTTTATGCCCAAATAAGGATGAAACCCACATATAGAGACGCTGAAAACCATACATAGTGTTAAAATAAACTGAGTTTGGGTCCAATGCTACAGTACAGTACACCATGTATCGCTATTCGTGTTAATAATTTGTTCGCCACTTGAAACATCTTTTCTCCGTACACACTTGTCCGATTTCAATTTGAGACCGCCAATCGGAAGCTGAGAATCTTACCTTTAAATCGCAACCGTCAGATCCACAATTCGATAAGTGTGTACGGATAAAAGCTGTTTTAAGAGACGAAAAAAACATCAACACTAATAGAGATACACGGTGTACTGTATTATTGTGTATGACATCGTACTGAACGCGTTCGAAGCTTGGAAGAACCATAAATACGAATATATTACTGGATCTGTGGATCACCACTAAAACGTTTTCGAATAGTTTCCGCACGATTGAACTACAGTATCGTATGTTTCACATCAGGAGATTAGGGTTTCAGTATCCTTATTAGGGTTTCTCGTGCCCTTCTCCTCTACATTCGGCGCCATGTCTCGCATCTCTCTCTCCATTTCCCCTCTCCTCTTTCTCCTCCTCTTCTCTCTATTACACTCCTATCGAACATTTGTACATGCTGCATCCGAGAGGTAATATTTTTCAGTCCTCAATTCGCTGATGTCTGAGGTCCATTTTAAACTCAAAACGTTTTGTATTCAAAATTTGGACACGTGTGTGTTTGTATCCACACCAATACGTGTGAGAATTATCAGTGACTCTGGAGCGGATGTTGACCGATATTTTTCTTGCTACCGGTTTTTTCTGAGAGTCACGAGTCCTCGATTTCTGAGCACTGTCACTCTTTTTTCTGAAAGTTTTGCAAAACCCTAAATAACCCTAAAAAACCATGAAAAAGCCTCATTTATATTTTTTTGAATTGCTGTTGTTTTGATGTTTTTCTTTTGTCGTTTTCTGTCAAAGCTTTCACCTCGACTTGGGTCTGTTTCTCCACTACGGGCACTTTTATTTATTTTCCTTTTCTTTCTCATTAAATCGGATACAAACCGGTGTATGCAATCACATTAACCATCGCTAAATCGACTCCATATGGATATATTCCATGCTATTTAAACAAAGAAAATGGCAAAACAAACAAAACAACAAAACAAAGAAAACGACAAAGCATTCCAGTTTTGTCGGCTTTTTTTTGAATCTTGTCTGCTCATTTATTTTCTATTACTTTTTCTTTCTCTTTTCGTTTTCTTTTCCTTTTTCTTTCTTTCTTTCTTATTGTTTGCTGTACTTATAACAGTTTACAGGATTCTTCCGGTGCCGCGACAGTGAATTGCAACATTACGAGCTTGTGTCTCCCATGTTCTCAACAGCAAAAGGTAATACTTCATATATGAGAACTAATAATATGCTATCATAATGCTTTGGAACTAATTTCCTTGAAATGATTATAAATATTGTGATTTGTATACATTGTATATATATATATATATATATCATGAGGACTAATACTATATATTACTATGAGAACTATCACTATATAATAATATGAGGACTAATAATATGATGTTACGATGAGGACTAATACATGATATCATAATGCACTGAAAAGTAATTTCTTTGAAAAGGATCATAAATATAAGATACACGGATGATATCAATTGGGCACTTTTCTGATTGGGCATTTTTTTGTAATTGGACATTTTTTTTTTGCTCTTGTATTTTCTTAAGGTAGGTGTTATTGGGTATGTCTAGGTTTTCCAATTACGACGTCTTGCCAGATTCATCTTCTTGTCTTTTTTGGTCAATTTGCAGGACGAAGATTCCTCCTGTCGACCTACGGGATATCGACAGTCTATTCGATGTCTTAAAGTTACTAAAGACGAGTCTGGCGATAGTCACAAAAGGGGTAATTCAGGCAGTACTAAAGGAGAAAATGATGAAAACGATCCTCAAAATCGGCGACGAATGCAAGAAGTTATCCCTTTTCTCGGAGGTTTCCATGCAGCCGCTTCTCATTTGTTGCAAAACAGGAAAGGAGGAAGAGTAAGGGGGGGGAGTAAGGATAGTTATGGAGGGGCAGGGAGAGTAGTAGAGGGGCTGAGGAGGCACTTGTTGAAGGTCGGGTCCGAGGGGAAGGTCGAGTACTTTAATACTTTTCAGAGTTGTTCTCCTGAGCAGGAGGATACCCTCAGTGTCCTCAATTTTGAGGTAAGAGAAAGCAGTTTCCGTTTCCCCTTTCTCTCTCTCTCCCTCTCTTCTTCTTAGTGATACTTATGTCAATATTGACGCAGACTTTGTGAGTGTACTGCATTCGATTTCAGGTGAGGGGTAAGTGGTTGGGTTATTCGCATCACGTAATCTTGTGTTTTATTTTTTGGAAGGAAATCCATTTTTTTCCGTTATGTTATCATCATTTGAACCGCAATTTGTCACAGATGCTTAAGATAAGTTGTTACAGTAGTAAAACGCTGATTGACAAATCTTCTATCCAGTGTCCAAGTAAGTTCATTATTTTCTGTGTATTAAAAACTACGGTAATGGTTTAATTCGTATCCCAGTCCACTCTCAAAACAGTGAACAACTCCAAATTTACTTTGTTCACAAACTTTGTGAAACTATGTCCACAAATCCACTAGTTGATATGAACAAAACGTGAAATTATGTGAACAAATCTAATATGTTTTTGCTGATATTTTCAGAGATTTTATTGGTTGGATTTGCAGGGGATTATGCTCCTTATTTTAGGGCTTTGCGGTCGGATTGTTTACCAACGAAAAAAGAGAAGTGCAGCCAATATGGGAATGACATCTGTCCCTAGTAATCCACGTTTCTAAACATCTTCAAGCTGAAATATTGGAAGATCCCAATCCGAAAGTTCACTCTTTATACACAACCCTGTTACGATCCTGTTTTGGACTCTTTCAACCAAATTAACGACTTCTGTGCGTGAAGTCAAGGATTCCGTATTCTTTCTAATTCGATTTTATAATCTGCCGGTTTTTTATTCCAGATCTGGCGTTATTTGTCTTGAGAGAGAAGAGACGCTACAAGACTTTATTTTCTGTACAATGTAGGCAACCATAATCTTCAACTCCATAGCCTGGATAAACGTATCTCCATATTTTGACTCATCCAGTCATCGGTAGTTTCAGACAGGTCAAATTTTGAGTCATTTTGCAGTGCACTCTCTAAAGCAAAGTGCTTGTAGAGGGTTGAGAAAAAAATTGACTTATTAACTCTCAAGTGTCTTATTCTATCTGCGTCGAAAAAAGTATCCAGGCTTAGGAAGAGGTTGTTTTTGGGAATCAGGTAGCCAGGACTGGGTAGAGAAAAACTAGTATGTTGTTCCTGTATGATAATAATGTTAAAGTGCAAGGTGTTTGTAACAAGCCTTTGCGTGAATGTACCGTCACCCTGTACCGTCATTAATTTCGATGGATGAAAAAAGGGAGAATTTATTTGCAAGGAAATAAGGTGCATCAGCTTGATAGCTATTTTGAAAGAGTGCAGAAAACTGGCTCGAATCTTTTGAAGAAGGAATTGTATGTTGCATGCAGAGTTCAGATGTGCGAAAACAATTGGAAACTATATTTGTGGTTAGCATGTACGAGACGCGTATCATACCGGTTTTTTTGTTCGAGAAAGATACGCGTATAGTACGGGAAAACCACATATAGAGTTTCCAATTGTTTTCGCACATTTGAACCATGGTTTCATGCTCATTTAAGACATAAGCAACTATTCATGCAATGACTTCGAAAAATATTTTGAAGTTTGTTATTTGTGGCATGTGAAGTGAGATCTCAAGCCACAAGTCATACTGCTACCTTGAAAATGGGTGGAACTTGGTTCAAAGCGTGGGTTTTATGTGTGGAAACATTTTGAAACACTCTGTATTGCTACACTGTACTGTATGCGTACTTTACAGGTATTCGTATATAATAATATATAGTGTTTTCCAAATGTTTTCCATTAAGGCATATGTTTCAAACCTATGTTCAAAAAATGTAAGAATGCGACTCCCAACTGGTAGTTCTACATTTTTCTCTTTCATATCTATATCTTTATTCTGCATTTCTTCCTGTTTCATATACCTTTTCCGTACATAAGCTCATGAGGTTTGTGACAACATTATGAGCAGAGTGAGAGAAGATTTGTACATTGGGAAACGTGGCGAACAATAAATTTATGTCCATCCACTTCCATTCAATTTGGATGTACATGCACTTATCCCAGCTTAGTTTTGAGATACGCCATTACATAGATATCAATTTCTATTAGGAATGTATAAAATCATCAGTAGACATTGCAAAAGATTATGTTTGTAGAAGTTGTTCGTTGTTTGTTAAAAAAAAATAGAGTTATCATCCATATACATTCCAAAATTCCATGGCTATTTTAACCTCTTTTACTTGTACGAATCTGTCCACGTTCGTGAATGATACAAAGCACACATCGGCAACAAGCCATGCGATTAATCCTGGTCGGCTACGAATGGACTTTGACTTTTTGCTCGTTTCAAAACTCGTCTGCATTGTGCCTAAAGAGATTTTTGAAAACGTCGATATAGGAACGGGCCCGGATCGTGGAACCGTGGGATTTTGAAAAACCCTGCGTCGTCATATCGAGAAACCGGCACGGTGCAATTTGCTAAAAATCGCTCTTGCGATAAGTGTTTCTCGATATTTATCATATCGTCTTTGTCACGTAGCCACCTATTTCTGAATCAATTCTTGGGTAAATTGTGAAGACTGTTGACGACTTGACGTTAAGAAGTAGAATCGCTATTTTTGTCACTTTTCATGGTACGCTAAAATTCGTACAGTGGTACGGACACAGAAAAGCCAATCAAGATGCACGATCTGCTCAACCGAGGCTTTCAGCCAAATCCACACACATCCTGATACGAAATAAAACAAGGGAATTGATCATGGCATTGACTGTTTTTGGTTGCGCACATCACTTACGTCATTTTGTCATAAATTGTACTTTTGAAGTACACATTGGTACAAGTAAAGTACCGTTGAGTCTAAATTTGACGGTCAATTGGTTGGACAACTTTTACTTTCAAAATATTGTTTCAACCGCTTAAACTTATTGCCGCGGTTGCGAACGTCGACCGTCATAATAAAATTAGCAATTCACACGGCCGGCGAACGTTTACGGTAACAAAACTGCGGCAACCACATGTAAATAAAAGTGTTGCAGACAGTCACTTATTGTCGTTACGTGAGCTCCACGGTGAGAGCACATTAGATATTAACTTGGCCGCAAAATTGAGTTTTGGTCGTCTAAGCGTTACATTGAATTTAGACGCAAATTGAAACGAAACCCAACTGAAGTACTGTAAGTCTTGTACGGAAATATTAAAACGCACGAAACAAAATTTCGCTCTCAATGTAAGAATGTTCATTCGTAGATAGTGTGGCTCGATTTCGTCGCGCGTGACGACGCGCATTTTTTTCATTTAATTTCAATTGAAATTTGTACGCCTCTTCGTTTTATTATAGTGTAGAAAGTTTATTTTGTCTCGTGCATTTTAACATTTCCGTACAAGACTTACAGTACTTCAGTTTTAAAGGGGTTTCGTTTCAATTTGCGTCTAAGTTCAATGTAACGGTTACACGACCATAATTCAAATTTGCGGCTAAGTTAATATCCAACGTGCTCTCACCGTGGAGCTCACGTAACGACAAAAAGTGACTGTCTGCAACACTTTTATTTACATGTGGTTGCCGCAGTTTTGTTACCGTAAACGTTCGCTGGCAGTGTGAATAGCTAATTTTATTATGACGGTCGACATTGGCAAGCGCGGCAAAAACTTAAGCGGTTGAAACAATATTTTGAAAGTCAATTTTGTTACCGTCAAATTTAGATTCAACGGTACTTTACTTGTACAAATGTGTACTTCAAACGTACAGTTTTTGACAAAATGACGTATGTGACCGTGCGCAACCAAAACAATCACTGACATGATCAATTCCCTAAAACAACATCCAAAAACCGACGTTTTTTGCATAATCAAATATCCTTGTTTTCTTTAACCTTTTTGGCTTCTGCTGCTCTCAAGTTCCTTCTTCCTGCCTCAAAGGATTGCCACGTAGCGAAATGATGCATGCTCCAAGATCGAATGACATACTACCAAAATTTGTAAGCGTACATAATCTTGTCACATCTTCATGTCTTACTGCTGCCTTGTCGTCGTCCGTACAATTACAACAATACGAAAATCCCTTTAAGGGTGGCATTCCATTACCGAAAAGTGGGGTTGTTTAATGTGGGCGCACAAGTTCGCCCCGGTCCGTGCCATTTTTTTTTCTAAGGAAAACATCATTACAGGAAAATCTCTAAGGTTGTAGGCCTAAATTCTTGACCTTCGAATGCCATTACAATTTTTATCCGAGACGCCACATCACCAACCCTACAGTCTGTGAAGACCGTGCACAAGGATAAGACTTTGCAAAGACTGAACGTGTAAAAAAGGGTCGTGTGGAAAAGTAAAATAAAATCCACGATGAGCGCGCGCGTATGTGCGTACAAGTCGCAAGGGCCATGTGCCTTCCGTCAGGGTGGTCGCGAATCCGCCGAAATTATCCCGTCACGCTTTCACCATCAAAGTTTGCCGCCGCCTTTTTGTCGTTGCGTTTTTAAATTTTGGGTAGTACACCTTGAATCGTTATTAGCGTATAGAAATTATTAGTGTAAAGAAAGAAGTAGCGTCATTCATTATAATTTAGTGTCAGTAGACGTGGCAGATTATGGTTCACGTCCTTAAATAGTGTAATTAATTATATTTAAGGTATCAATGTCAAAATTTAGGGGTGACGATATAGGGTACATAAGGCTAATAACGATTCACGGTGTACATTATAATGCCCTCTGTATTCATTAATTGCCTCCGCTCGTACAGATCATAGTTCAAAAGTAGGCATTTTTTCGTAGGCCTTAAATAGGCCGCCTTTAGCGTAAGTTGTGTTACGGGATTTCCTTGTGATCTTCTTAGATCGCTACTTTGATCAGAGACCGTCCGATCGTCCGAATCTGACGATAGTCCTATCGTAAGTTGTGTTATGGGCTTTCCATGTGATATTCTTAGATCGCTACTTTGATCAGCGACCGTCCGATCGTTCAAATTTGACGGTTTAAATAAAAAGTACCTCAAAACTCACAAAAAAATATTTTTTTGTTAAAATGTTTTTCAAAATTTAGACATGACATTTAATTCTCTGTCGATCGATGTGCAACTAAACCCTGTTACTATTTTATTTCATTTTGCAGCCAATACAATATGGGTTTTAAGGTAGTATTGTAAAATTTACGTACAATAGGCATATTGTATGGGCGAGTTTCACCTACTTTAAAACTATGGTACAGATATTGCGTTTGGACTTTGCATTCTAAGGGTGAAGTTCCATAGACGTTTCTGTAATCGTACGGCCAACTTTACAGACTGGGTCGATTTGAGTCGATGTTCCATCACGTAGAGTCTGTAAACCACGTGTTCTAAATTGACTGGCGCCACGCAAGATACGATCCGAGAGTGAATATCTTTCAGATTTTTAGCACCGACAAACTTAAGTTCAAATCTTCACTTGTGTACTATGTACCTGCGTACGAAGTAATCATACGACAAAAGCATAGATGTCCTATGCGCATAAAACGCACGGAGTAAACTAACGAATACTACGTTCTGTGCGCATAAAACAATTTTCAACTTTATAAAATTCGCAGTAAAATTCGTATTTTTTTTTTTACTTTTCAAATTTTAAAATTATAATATTCAAAACCCTAAAAAACTGAAACGTGCAACAAACCAACGACCAGGCTGCTTGGTTGCTAAACCAGCGACCAGACTGCCTAGTTCAGCAACCAGACTGCCTCGTCGCTGAACCAACGACCACTGCCTGGTTGCTGAACCAACGACCACTGCCTGGTTGCTGAACCAGCGACCAGACTGCCTAGTTCAGCAACCAGACTGCCTCGTCGCTGAACCAGCGACCACTGCCTGGTTGCTGAACCAGCGACCAGACTGCCTCGTCGTTGGTACAACATGGCTTTGTAAAAAATTGTCCACAATAAAAAACCATGTCCACAATCAAAAATGACAAAGTTCACATTGAAGCAAAACAAAACAATCGTTGTACTAATCTGGGGGATATGATCTAATTCTCACATTAAAACTATGTCAACTCATTGCAGGCTGTGAATACATATATCTCTCATATCTCTCTTTACTCCAAATCTACGTCAAACATGTCTTCATCAAACTCCTCTTCTCCTACCCCCCCTTCCTCTTCCTCTCATGCTACCATTTCCTCTTCATAACTAACATCCCTAGTGTTATGTAATAATCTGAGATTGCTAAAGACCCAAACCAAATCATTGGCTCTTTTAGCTGTCAACCTGTTCCTTTTCTTAGAGTGAATATGGTCATAGGTTGACCAATTCCTCTCACATGAGCTGGCAACTGTACATTGTGCAAGGATCCTAATTGATATTTTCCGTAAAGTTGGGGTGAAAGACCCGAACTGCTGCCACCACTTCCACCCCGGCATATCTTTAGGACAAGTTTTTGTCACTTCCCTCCCAAATATGCCCTCAAAGCCTTTATACTTAGACAAATTGGAGTAGGCCGGAGCCTGATCCGCCACATTTGGTAACATCTTATCGAGCATTATTTGAAAACCTTCCATTACTTTCACATTTGAAAGTTGATCATACTTATAACTTTGGTACTCGGGATCGAGTACAAAGCCGGCAGCATATATAGGGCTATGAGCCATCTCCCATCTGGCGATGAAAGACACCTTCAGCTCCTCCAAAATCTGCAGACTTTCGTAATTTCGTGCTCCTCCATTGTTGGATAACTTCACTAAGAAATCCCCAATAGTGTTAAAACCATGATAAACCTTCCCCACGTTTGGGCTCCCTTTGTCTCACTCCCTCATCAGTCGCACTACAGGTTCAGAAATTGTCACAACCTCAGTCACTCTCGTCCAAAACTCTGGGTTTAAGATATGGCCTTTAATCTTAGCACCCTCTAACTTGTATGTAGACTTCAATAACCACTGTTTGTAAGCATCATCAAACATCAACATCTCCAAGTTATCCTTCACATGTAAAAACCTCTGTAGCATGATGAAATTTGTAGCAAACCTGGTCTCTCCAGGTTTCAAAAGCCTAAGTTTGGAGATTTTGTTGAACAAGGCTGTAGTCATATGATGATTCATGATAAATTTCAACACCTCCTTCACCTCTCGGACAGGTGTGGAAATAAATGATAACTTGCCTCAATCCTCCAACATTAGGTCCAATACGTGGGCAGCACATGGCGTCCACGTGATGGAAGGATACTTTTCCATGAGCATCGAGGCGGCAGCCTTGTTCACAGGAGCAGAACATGTCACAATTTGTACCACATGTTCGACCCCCACCGCAAGAACTCATTTCTCTAACACTTGACAAACATATTCAGCATCCTTGATTTTCCCTCGAGTGTCTTCCGCCTGGAGAAACATGTCACCTTTGGGGGTGACAGCTAGAATGTTTAGGAGAGGCGTATCGTCAACCGCCGTCCAACCGTCAGATGTGATGGAGGCACCGGTGACTTTTATGGTCTCATAGTAGCTTGCCAAATCGCTAGTGATCGCTGCTTTCGTCTCAGACAGAAGGCGATTTCTCATGGTATTCCTGTGAGGTAACTTGTAATATGACCCTATATCCCCGGTCTTCTTCAGTGCTGCCTTAAAGTATGGGTCGTCCAATAGCCGAAACGGTAAACCATTGGCAAAGAAAGCCTTTGCCCATGCTACATCCACCTCTTTTTGGTTATGCATATTGAATACACTATTTATTTTGGTCTGAACACCTTGTACCTTACTACTATGGCTAGATCCAGGACATCCAGTGAGTTTTTCCAAATCGGATATGACACGTTTCCGACAGCCATGATAAGATTTTGCGGTCTCCGATGCATTTAACTCATTTTGCACTTCATCCGGACATAAAATGCAAGCTCTAATGCCCCCACTTTTAATATTTCCTAGCAGATGGTTCCTAATCCTAGTTGCTTGACCATTGTATTCAAAATTGCAGTATATACAGATGCATATTTTGTTATTCCCAAGCAACTCTCCTTCTGGAGGCTTAACGTGCTCCCACTCGATTCCTCGTGGCCTAGGCATGGATACTTCTATTTAGGTTCGTGGAAACTTGAAGGGTGGCTTCAATGACAGGTTTATTGGCCGCTTTTATGGCGTTTCTAATGGTGGCTTCGTTGTGAAGGAGGAGTGGAGGACAGATTAAAATTCGCGCGCGAAAATGAACCAACGTCTCTTTTTTTAAAAATGTCCGTACAATTTCCGTACAGTATGTGACGTACGATTTTTACTAATCTTACGAAACAAGCGAATACTACGTAGTAATCGGAAAAAAGTCCAAATACGTACGAATAGGACATCTATGGACAAAAGTTTTATACTTTTTGGAGACGCTACACCGCGCATCTTTATTAGTGTCAAAGTTTAAATAGTGTGGAAGTAAATATACCGTCATTGACGCTAATTAAGAATAAAAAAAAGGTGCATTCTAATTTCGGCGTTTATGCTAATTTGGGAACTGCAAAAATGGAATATTCGTTGTACGATTATATACATTAATATATGTATCCGTACAAAATATAAAAAATAGTACGCCGTCGTGAAATTTAAATATCCGTACATGTAAGACTAATTTACGTGTCAGAACAATTCCGTTTTTTTAGCGCACGATCCTATGCGTGCGCGTCTGATTTAACTCATTTTTTGTAAAATTTTCACTTGAAAACGTACATTTATGTACGGCCTGACATCTACCGTACACCACACTATTTAGATATTATTGTAATTCGTCCTTTACGCTATTTTGTACGGTTCCTTAATTAACGTCAAGGAAAAAATAAAATCATGTATCCTATTTGAGGAAAAAAATCAAAATTTTAAGAACCCAAATTAGTGTCGTTGACACTAATAACGATGCGCGGTGTAGTCTGTACGCCAGCTCATTTTTTAGCGTTTCTGTTTTCGAACGTGGCGGAAGTCCTTTGATAGAAATAGTGTGACGAACAAAAGTTACCGAAAATAGCGTGACAAGGGAATGTTACGAAATTTCGTTTTTATTTTCGGTTGTATTTTGGAAACCGCGTGTCATGTGCAAATCTTAAGATTTTTCGTTGGTTTTCCATCATGACACGTAGCTTAATCGTCCAACGTGTCACGATTTTTTTTTTCTTTATCTGCCAACCCACTTCCTCGAGGTGGGTTGACAGTTACAGAAAAAAACGAAGCGAAGCGAACTCCTCGCAGATGAACATCCGACGGCCAGTATTACCTCCAAGACGACCTTCGGAGAGTATCGGCAAGATTCTCTGTAATGTTGTTTTTCTTATAGAAACAAAATAGGCGGTATGATTTGGTACGGAGAGTCGCGGATTCCTGTAAACTACGCCACTTTTCGCCTGATGGAACGTTACCTTGAGATTCTTTCAAGATGTTAGGCATTTAATATTAACCTACGTGTTACCAACCAGAATGAGCCACACAAAAAAAAAGTGGTTTACTGAAGCGACCTAATGGAAGGCACCTAATGGAAGGCACGCCCTTCAGTAAACCTCTCCGTACAATTACTGAAACGCCTAATGGAAGGCCACCTTAATTTTGCACTATTTGTTTCTACTCCGAAGTTCGACTTTCGACCTATACAGTACAATGGTTCAAAATTTAAAAAACAATTGGACACACTATGTGTCTATATGTATAGAATACGTACTATACGCGTGTTATATGGATCCTTCGAGTATAGTACGCGTTTAGTACAGATGGCAATTTCAAATGTTTTCACACCTTTGAAATTTCAAGTTTGAACCGTGTAAACGTCCCATCCACACCACAATTCCACACTAAAATTGACGACATTGGAGGTTCTCCAGGGCGTCCATGGCGGGTATGGATCGGCTTGGTGTCGTACGGTCCCCCCCATTTTTTTGGATTCTAGTGTCGTACGGAGTGTGTTTACGTGGGCTGGCGCCAGTGTATCCATTCCCGCAAGGTGAGAGCGTCTATGATTCCTCTCTCCCTTTCTCTCCCTCTCCCTCTCCCTCTCCCTCTCCCTCTCTCTCTCTCTCTCTGTTTTTCCCATTCTCTTTCCATTTTTTCTCTGTATTTCTATTTGTGAACTGGTTTCCTCATGAGAACTGGTTCTACGGTTAAGGATTCTTAAGTGCTAGAAAAAATGGGTTCAGAGATGTACACCGTGAATCGTTGTTAGTGTTAATGTTTTTTTCTGTCACTTTAAACATCTTTTCTCTGTACACACTTGTCCGATTTTCGGTGTAGTTTCTAGGAATGGTGTGGTGTGTAAATAACGAGCTTGAGTTTTAAGAGAAAGGTAATCTTCTTCTTTTTGTGGAAATAAGGAAATGGGAAATGTTGGAGGAAAAGGGGAGGGGAATAAGGGATGAAAAAGAAAAAGATCTCTCTTGTTTCGGTTTTTGTCCTTATGTAAAATAAAGTGGTTTTTGGTGGAAACAAGGAAAACCTTCTGTGTGAAAGTATCAAAAAGAGTTTGTGTAGAATTAATATGGTTTATGGCAATTTAAACAATGTGTTTGGGAGGATTGGAAGTCAATATGATTATGTGGAAGTAATGAAATTGGAATTCAATTTGAAATTGAAATCGAAATTTGAACTGAAATCAAATTCGAAATGCAACTGGAATTGGATTTGAAATGGAGATTGAAATTCAAACCGTGGTCGCAATCGTAATTGAAATCGAAATTGAAAAACATTCTATCTGCAAACATTTCATTTGTACCATCTTTTGCAAAACCTTTTTTTCCGAAAACAACAGACAGTAAGCTGGATCTCGTTCTATTCTTTCTTGCTTCGTTCATTTGGCATCCCACATTTGCACAAATTTCCCTGCAAGTTTTGTCATTCAAAATCTTTCACCATTATTAATGTGGATTGAGTTTGAATCTACTTATGTAAATGGTGTAATTTTTTGTTTTTTGGTTTTTCTGCTCTTTGTAACTCACGTGGATTACTGTGGATAGCGCTTATGATTAGAATTATCAGATTCCACACTATTTATCATGAATTTTGTAACAAAATTTAAAGCCTTGTAACGTTTTGTTGTCTAAACCTGAAAATGCATGGCATGTGGAAGTTTTAGAAAGAGGAATCTAAGCTGATGGTGAAAAAAAAACAAGGCGGAAAGTAAGGATATAGAAAACTGTTTCTTTCATTAGAATTTCTAAAGTGTGTAACAAGCGAGAAAGAGATTATGTAAAGAGCATGTATGGAATTTATCTCGTGAGGATAACAGTAGTTTGGTGCTTTTAGCTGGCGAGCTTTTGCTTCTAATTCACTTAAATTGACATGGCTGCTCCAATAGGAAACTACAATGTGTATCACTATTAGCGTTGATGTGTTTTTTGGCCTTTAAACTCATTTTCCCCGTGCACGCTCGTCGTATTATTGATATGATGGTTGCAATGGAAAGGTAAGATCCTCACCTTCTAAATGGTAGTCTCTGAAGGAAGACTAGACAGGTGAGCACGAATAAAATTTGATCCAAGTGGCAAAAAAACATTAACACTATTAGCAATACACGGTGTAGCAATCCGGGAGTAGCCATAAGGGGAGAAAACAAGATTTTGTAATTTCCGCTGAGTTCTTTAAATGTAACTTATCATTAAATAGCAAATATCTGCCACGAAAAAGACCGATGCCCACAACAGAAAGGCACATAGCTCAGGTAAGGTAGTAGCAGTAACACTAATTGTGTAAGTCGAGTGCGGGCATGTCATCTAACCCTCTATAAGTGTTAACAGTTTGCATTTAGACTAAGTATAATAGCGATGAATGGTTTTAGTGTAAACTAACTATTGTTTTAAATGTAAGATGTGCTTAACGGTCCCTGAAGTACGAGCAAAGGTGATCAACAGGAGTAGAGCAATGTGCTACGCCGTGTGTCGTTGTTGACGTTAATGTTTCTTTTTGCCTTCAAACTTAATTTTCTCCGTGCATACTTGTTGGTTTTTTAATCCGATGGTAGATAAGATGCTTTACCTCCAGCTTGGCTGTCTCCAAATGGACACGTGTGCATCAAGAAAAGTTGATTTAAGTGGCGAAAAACAATTAACGTTAAAGAGATGCAACTGTCCTCTGTTGGTGTTCTCTTTGCCCAATCATCAAAACGTGCAAGATTTTTACGAGTCAGAAAAATTGTTTCTTGTGTTGATATGAGATACTTTATTTTCTCCTCAATTAATGTAGACCATTCCTTCATAGATGAGCTGCCTCAGTTTCTGCACACAGTATAATGTGGATGCTAAAAGTTCTCAAAAGAACCTGTGGAATATTTTGTCGCATGTTTAATACTGCGATCCATACAAGTTTATCAAATAGGCTAGGTTTGGGTTCACGCTTTGTTTTTTGGTTTAAGGTGCTCAACAATTCCATGCTTTTCTGTTGATATTGGAAGAAGAATACTATTTTAAAAGAAGTACAAAGTAAAATACTTAAGAATGGCCAATGTCAACAATATTTCTGGCAATCTTGGGCAACTAATAAATTAACTCGGAGAAACTTTTATAAAGTTGCGCAAAGTAATGCTTTGAAAATAGCGTTGATCTAACTACACTGACAGTATTTACGGAAAGCGGAAGATATTGAGTTGGAAGTCATATTGTATGGCAGAAGACAACATGCAGAAAAAAACAGGTAGGTAAAAGGGCAAATAAGGGATTGCCAATTGGATTGAAAAAAGTTAAAGTTTACAATAAGGAAAATTACTAAAATAGTAAACGGGAATGTCACAAAGTGACATCTCGGAAATTTAATCTACAGCTCACGTGATCCTGAAAGGTCACTCGACTATTCTAATGTAAGACGATACGACAAAGTGTCCTTTTGTAGAGACAACAACGATCTGCTCTGAAACTGAAAATAAAGATACTAATTTGAAACTGACAGTAAGGAATCTAATCTAAAAAACTGAATCTAAATACTAGACAGAAAGGAGGGATAATGTGAATTAGAATTCTAATATGCGTTATTTAGGACTAAGGCTGTCTGGCTAAGTTTGGAGCAAAGGAGAATTCGAAGATTGTAACTGTTTTTATTATTCTTAACGATTGTGATTTTGTGTTTGGTTTTTTTTCCTGTTTTTCATTTGTTGCAGCTTCGATTTTGCTGGAAATTAAGAAAGATCTTGATTCAACAGGAGCAGTTCTTTCAACTTGGGATTCATCAAATAATAATTGTTCTGCTTGGTTGGGACTTGAATGCAATTCTAACGGAGACGTAATTAATCTGTATGTTTTTTTAAACCAGAAGTTATCTTACATTCTACTGTCTTTTATTTTTCCAATAGCCGTGTGCTCCATCAGATGAGATTTTTTTTGTTTTACGGTCATATGTTGACTCTTAACTTCATTCTTTCTTCTTAAAGTTTTTCCTCTATATTTTTGCTCGTGCAAACAATATCTACTCTTCTTAGTGTGAGCCACTTTCTATTGGTCAATTAAAAGAAGCTGCTTCATCTAAACATGAATTAGTGTGGATTGCATTTCATTCAGGGGTCCCCGTTCTTGAAATAGTGTAGAATATTATGGTAAGTACACTACCCGTCACTATTAGTGTTAAACATTTTTGGAGCAATCAAAAGTACCTTTTCTCATCGCAGAGTTTTCCGATTTTTAATTGTGACATCACGATCGAAAGGTGAGACCGTGGCCTTCCGGTTGCGTTTGGATTCTTTATTGAAAAGAAAAACCAACTGTTGAAAATAAAGTTAAAGACGTTTGAGAGACCAGAAAATGTTTAACACCAATAGCGATGGGCAGGGTAATGTGGTTCTCTCTTCATCTGGTTTGATTATCTTTTTTATTAAAAAAAAAAGAAAACAGATATCGCGTTTTATCTTTTTTGTTTTTTTTCGACTTTCTTTAATTTCCTGCGAGAAGCTGTGGTTGTGAAAACAGTTTCGACTTTAAATTAAAAGACAAAACTTGCATTTTCCCTGTTGATTGCATCTAAGAATTATATACATATTCAGTGTGGTTTTAATGGGTACAGAAATGTACGGGCAAAAGAACTTAATGGTTCCATGTCCTCAAGTATCGGAAAACTTACGACTTTAGAATTGTTGTAAGCATTTCTTCCTGACTTCGTATGAAATTATAAAAACTTTAAATGAAAATATGAAAACTTTACATGAAATTATAAAATAAATGAAAGAATAAAACCTTTGAAATTATGAAAACTTTTAATGTTTGGCTTAACTTACTCGTGAAACTGAGTTTCATTATATTCCATCTGATGTAATGTCAATATGAATCAATTGTTTTGACATTTACATTCTGGAAACAACAATATGTTCAAACGTCATGTAATCATTTTTTCCCTTGTTTTTGTTAAAAGAAAGGCAAATTTGATTTTTTTTTCTGAAGTAGCGATATTGACGACGAAGGTACACCCTCTACCGCCTTAGCATTAATATTTTTTTTTGGCCTTTATCGCATTTTTCTCCGTTTACATTTGTCGGATTATTAATCCGACGGTTGCGATGAAAAGATATGGTTTTTACCTTCCAATACGAGGTCTCCAAACGACAATTGGAAATGTGTGCATAAAGCAAAGTTGATTAAACCTTGAAAAACCATAAAAAACCCTAGAAAACCCTAAAAAACCTCAAAAAACTCTAAAAAAACCCTGGAAAAGTGGTGTAAAATAACTAATTGCGTAAAACACTAATTGTGATAACGTTGTATCATACTTACGGTCTTGTGGGTTGATGCTTTCATGTCAATTTATTTTCCAAGTCTTTTCTTTTTGTACATTTTGAGTTATTTTGCAGAGATCTCTCCAACAATTTTTTGAAGGGAAAGCTGCCTGAAGAGTTTTCAAATCTTTATCGACTGAAATATTTGTGAGCTTCTTCTTTTCCTTGTTTTCTTCCTTTTTCTTTATCTTTTTTGCTCATGGACTGTCGCACACATACTTTTTACATCTTTTTAAAAGCGAGAAACAACCTCGATAACCCTTTTTTCCTCTCTTTACTAATTATAAACTCCCCCTCCTCCTCCCTCCTTGGTGTTTTTGTTATAAACTCCTCCTCCTCCTCTCAACTCCTCCTCCTCAATTTATTCTCAGTCTCCTGAATCCAACTGCAGTTTATTTTTAAGCCCTCATTAAAACCCCGATAAACGGTTTTAACCTCGCTTAAATTCCTTGAATAACTGGTTTTAACCTTGAATAGATTTCTCTAAACAAGAGTCTTTAACTCCGATTAAATTGCCGCAATTAAGAAATTCAATCCCGATTAAATTTCTTTTTGTAAGGGCCTTTTTGCAGGGACCTGAGTCTTAATAGCCTCACAGGCGAAATTCCAAACATTTTTGGAAACCTTACCTCCCTCACCAACCTGTGAGAGAATATCCTCCTCTTCTTCCCCCCTTCGCTCTCTCACCCTCCCTCCCTACCTCCCGTCCCTCCTCTTCCTCTTCTTCTTCAGAATTGCTTCATTTTACTATTATTACTATATTGTTATAATTATTATATTATTATGTTTATTATTATTATTATGATAATCACTTATGGAGCATTTAGAGAAAAAACACTACCTCCCTCCCACCCTGCCTCCCTCTTGGTTTCTCTCCTCTCTTGTTTTTGTTTCCTCTTGTTTTTTGTTTACTCTCCCTCTTTTACCTTTTACTTTTTTTTGGTTCGTAAATTTTTTGGTAGTTGAGTTTTTTTTTTTTTGTTTTTTTGTTTTTTTTTTTTAACGTCAACTTTTGGATATTAAATTTCTTTTTCTTGTTTTTTTTTTTTGTGAAAAAATTCCGGTGTTAAATTTTTTTTTTTTCTTTTTTTTTTTTTGTTTTTTTTGTTTTTTTTAATGGGGCTCAGATTTATCTACAGCAACCAGCTGGACGGCAGAATTCCCAACAGCTTTTCAGCAAATCACAGCCTAACAAAAATGTACGGATCTCTCTCTCTCCCTTCTTACTTTACCTTCTCCTCTTCTCCCTCTCCCCTTCCTCTCCCTCTCCCTCTCCCCTCTCCCCTCTCCCCTCTCCCCTCTCCCATCCTCATTCCCTCTCCTTGTCTCCCTCCCTCCCTCCCTCCCCCCCTCCCTCCCTATGTTCCGATGCATATTGAATTGGAAGTCATGGCAGCAGACAAAATGCAGGAAAAGACAGGTAGGAAAAGGCAAAATAACTAATTGCCAGAATAGTTAAAAAAGATAAAAATTACAATGAGAAAAAGAGCTAAAGTAGTGACTTAGAGTGTCACGTAATGACATCGTCACAGACGGTTCTGCAGCCCTTGTGATCTGAAGGGTCACTTGGCTGTTCCTATCATAGGGCGAAAGGGCAAGGTGCCCTTTCGTGAGAAAAAGAAACCAAAGCTAAAAACTAAAACAAGAATCTAAAACTGAATTTGAGAACAGAGGTACAGAGAGAGAGATAACGAAAATCAGAATTTTAGACTACGTTATCTAATAATGAGTCAAATAAACTGAGTTTGAAGCAAAGGAGAATTAGGAAGAGTTAAGAATTCCAACAATGCAGTCTGTGGTTTTTGCAGAGACCTTAGTTTCAATCTCCTCAATGGGACACTTCCTTCCTCTCTCTTCCTCCTCCAGAATCTTACACTTTTGTAAGTTTTTTTCTCTCTTCTTCCCGAAACCCTCGCAACCTTTTGAGAATTTACTCTGTAAAAATCCCTCTCCCTCTCCCTCTCCCTCTCCCTCTCCCTCCCCCTCCAGTTAACATTTTTACCAGTTTCCATGTAAAACTGCAGAAATGTGAGCGACAACACTATTTCTGGAGAGCTTCTACCCTCGATTGGTCTTCTTAAGAATTTGATTGGCCTGTGAGAATCTCACTAAATTCTTTAAATGTTTTTTTTTTGTCTCAATATTTTCATTTTGTCTATCTATTTTCATTTCTTTTTCTGCTTTTGTTTCTGTTTATGCTTTCATTTCTTTGTCTGCTTTTCATTTCTGTTTCTAATTTCATTTTATTTCCTGCTATTTTTTCTTTTTCTGCTTTTATTTCTTTCTTCTTAATTTTTTCTGCGTTCTTTTCTTTTTCTGCTTTCATTCTTTTTCTATTGGAAACATGGTTTATAAACAGAAAAAAATCCTGTCAGAAGAAGACCGTTTAAACGGTCGAGTCAAAGCATGTTTCACTTAAGAAGATTCAATGCAATTTTACTTTTTTTTTGTTTATATTTGATAAGAAACAAAAGCATCGGCCCTAATTTTTTTTGTTGGAAAGCTTCTAGATCCCTCTCAAGCAACAATCTGATTGGAAGTTTTCCTGCCCAACTGGGCGACCTCACAAACCTCGTTGAATTGTGAGGCCTCTCTCTCTCTCTCTCTCTCTCTCTCTCTCTCTCTCTCTCTCTCTCTCTCTCTCTCTCTCTCTCTCTCTCTCTCTTTCTCTCTCTCTCTCACTGCCTCTCTCTCCCGTTCTGTCTGTCCCTCTCCCTCTCTCATTTATTCTCCCTCTCTCGTTTATTCTATCTCTGAAAAAATATGCCAAACAGAGGCAAATTCTGTTTGTCTTTTTTGCATACAGTCGGATTTTATCTGAGTTGGGTTTAACTCCTCTTAAAATTTTAGAGAAATGAACTCTACTATTAAGTTTTCCTTTTGTTCTCTCCTTTGTTTTTTTTTGTTTCTTTCTTTCTTTCCTTCTTCTTCTTTTCCTTCTTTCTGTCTATCCTTCCTACTTTTTTTCCTTCTTTCTTTCTCTTTCCTTCTCTCCTTCCTTCTTTCTCTCTTCCCTCCTTTCTCACTTTCCTTCCTTCTCTCTTTCTCCCTTTCCTTCTCTCTCTTGTCTCTCCCTCTCTCTCTCTCTCTCTTTCTTTCTCTCTTTGTTTCTCACTTTCTTTCTCTCCTTCTATCTCTCCTTCTTTCCCTCCTTTCCCTCCTTCTTTCCCCCTCTTCCTTTCTCTCTTTCTTTCACTCCTTCTTTCCCTCCTCCTTTCTTCCTTTCTTTCTCTCTTTCTTTCTCTCTTTCTTTCTCTCTTTCTTTCTTTTTTTCTTTCTTTCTTTCTCTTCTTTCCTCCTTTCCTCCATTCATTTGCAGAAATCTCGCTAACAACTCCTTCACGAGCACCCTCCCGGTGGAGATAGGAAATTTAAAAAATCTCTCTATGCTGTGGGCTCTCTTTCCCTCCCTCTTTCCCCCTCTGTCTCTCCTTCCCCTTCTTCCTCTCCCTCCCATTATTTGTATCCAGAAGAATATGAAGAGGTCATTTCAGAAACTCATTTACCCGCCCAAAAATTATAAAATATTTGTTAACCAGGAACAACACCAACATAAAAAAAAAAGATAGAGAGGGAGGGAGAGTTGGGGAGTGGGAGAGGGATGGAGACAGGGGAGGGAGGGAAAGAGAGAAAGAGGGAGGGAGGGAGGTGTGAGGGAGGGAAAGTGGGAGAGAAAGAAAGAGGGGAGAAGGGAGGGAGGGAAAGAGAGAGGGAAAGAGAGGGAAAGACGGAGGGAGGGAGGGGAGGGAAAGAGGGAGGGAGGGAGAAAAGGAGATGGGGAAAAATGCATAAATAAGTAAAACTCTTCTTATTTGATCTGTTTGTTTGGGAGGGAAGGGAATGACTCCAGGGACCTGAGTGACAATAGTCTTTCTGGGGCCATCCCATCGACCTACGGCTCTCTCTCCCACATGTTATTTTTGTAAATTTGAACCTCTTTTTTGAAAACCTTATTGGAAAACGTTTTTCAAACTCAAAACTACATCGTGAATCGTTCTTTGTGTTAAGAAATAATAAGTAAGAGGACTGTTTTTAGTGTTGATAATTATATTTCCGGTCCGAAGGATGTGGACGATTGTAAACCACAAAAAGTAAAAAAAAAAAAAAAGAAAAAGAAAAAAAAAAAAAAAAAAAAAAGAAACAGGCTTAAGAAAAACCAATTTTGTATTAATAAAGGTTATTTTGTGTTCGAAGGGCATTACAAACTCGGTCAAAATTAGTGTTATTAACAGTGATAGCGATTCACGTTTAACAAACATTTTGCTTTTTGCTTTTTTTTGTTTTTTTGTGTTTTTTTTTTGGCTTTTTTTTTGCTTTTTTCTGTTTTTTTTTGTCTTTTTCAATGAGATTATTTTTCTGCCTCTTCTTCCCCTTTAAAACCTTTAAGTTTGGCGCCCGGTTTTTTCTTGTCTGACTTATTTATTTAAGCGGTGAATTTAGGTTTTCTAGTCAAAACCCTAAAACTAATTTCTTGCGTTTACTTAATTCCATTTCCTTTTTTGTTTTTCCTTTTTTGTTTTTATTTTTCTTTTTCCGTGAAGGGCAGAGCCTGTAGTGGGTGTGGATTATCGAAAGAAATCCCAAGTCTTGTTAATTTGACATCTCTCGAAAAAATGTACGGACTCTCTCTCTCAAATAGTACAGTATATTTACTGTTCGAATTTCCCTCTCGTCTTTTTTCGCAATTTTGTCGCAAAAAACATTATATATGCATTTTTATGTCAAAGTTTCAAATATTCCAATGGTAGCAGTTGCTGGCCTGTTTTTAAAGTGTCTAAAGGGGGAATAACTGAGAAAAAAATCGCAATTTGTATGTTATTTCTCCAGAAATCTTGCATATAACCGATTAGAGGGTAGTCTTCCCTCCCTCCCCAATGAAGGAAATATCCAAACAATGTGAGACTATGGCTTCCCTCTTTAAAAAACCTAAAAGTTCTTGCTTCCCACCTCATAAAACCCTAAAGAAACCTGGAAAACCCTCCAAAAAACCCTGGAAAACTTAAAAAAAAAAACCAGAAATCAGATTTAGAACACAGACTAACAGGAGTTTAAACGTTTTTTGGGAATTTAGAAACTTCCAAGGAAATTTCCTCTCCGGAAATTTATCGTCCCTTCCCACCAACCTCACGAATCTCACCCAAATGTGAGTGGTTTCATGGACTATTTAAAAAAAAAAATACTCTTATTTTTTTTGGCTCTATTTTAGTTTTCCTTTTTCTGCATCTCATCTTCTTTTTCTCTCTTTTTTACTCTTTATGTTTGTGTAAGGATTTTCTAAGCACATTCTCTTTAACAATGCTTTATTTCTCCCGCCCTCCCTTTTTTTTCCGTTTCCTCCCTCCTTTTCAATTCAGTTTCAGTATTTGTTCGGTTTCCATGTTTGCTTTTTAATGTTTTTACGATGATTTTTAGGGTTTCTTAGGGTTTTTTTAGGGTTTTTCTTTCTGTTTCTGTGACCCTCCAGGCTCCTCGGAAACAACCTTCTGGAAGGTCTCATCCCTGATTTTGCCACGTCAGCACCCAAGCTCTCCCTCCTCAACCTCATATACAATAACATCACGGCACCTGTCCCGGAGTACATTTTAAACAAAAAGGAATTACAAGTGGAGTGCGTACACTTTCCTTACTTTCCCTCTCCCTCT
>JBBHKE010002337.1:0-27894 GCA_037447655.1 Zygnema cylindricum
TTTTGTCGAACTCATATACCCCATATTTTTCGTTTTCCCTCTCTTTCACTGTTGTGTCCAATACTCTAATCGACGATTAACTTCTTCATTCGGTGTTCACCTTACAACGGTCGTTGCATTAATCCGCACCCTACGGCAACATGAGATCGGTGGGAATAAGAAAGGATCATCTTCATGGAGCGGATGGGAGCGTTTAGAGCAAACCGTGAAGAAGTTTGCAAAGATTTTTTTTCGTCGTGACAAACCGTTAATATTTTAGATAGTTTGTGTAGTATAAGCAAATTTTTTTTTATTAATAGGGGTTTGCGTGCTATAGATGCAAGCGTGAGTAATAGTGTAGTGCATAGTGTTTATGAATCATACTGTAGATTTTTTTTTTCATTATACTTTTGTTTTAGTATGAGTTATTACCGTGAAATATATTTTTTTGTATTTTTTCTTCCATTGTTGTTCATCAATGACTTTAATCGTGTGAACTTATTCTACATGTTCTATTCATTCTGTCTTTGTTAATTTGGTATCATGTCGTCTCAATGACTGTATTTCATATTGAAAAATAAAATGTTATCGACATTTTTTCCCTTGTGTATCATTTGTGTAAGTTGTCGATAATACTTCATTCCTCCTACCGCGTATCCTAGTCGTATTGGAGATAAGAATAGCTACATTGTGTAATTGAGTAAGTTTAGAATCAAAGATAACCTTGATTTTCCACGTGTAAGTTTGAGGTTTTATAGTTGTGCTTTCTTTTTTGTCGTGGGCCCTTTTTAACCTCGACGACTAACAATCTGTTGTGGTTATATTTCTGTCTGCTTTGTAACTCATCGTTCAAAGAGTTTTCTTCACGAAGTTATTTTTGAAGGTATTTATGCATGGCATAAGCCTTGATTCCCATCTGCTATGTACATTTCATAAGTTGTAATTGGAGGGTTTGTGCTTCCTATGTGGAAAAATCTATTTTTTTCATTCACTCCGTTTTTTTTTATACCAGTCCACTCAAAATGCTATTTTTTTGCAAAACATCCACATTCTTCTTTGTCGTGAGTTTTCAATGTTTTCCACCTATTCTGCAAACTCACTCTTTAGGGACCAGCGACGAGCCAACCTCGCCGCTGTAGGGCCACGCGGTGATATAGACTAGTCGTTACAATGACCGCAAAAAGTAGTATAGTCTTTCTGCTTTGTCGGGAGATATCGACAAGGCAGACTCGCCACTAAATTGGCAACCATTGAACATTGTTGAAGTGCTGCTTTGAAAACGAACAACGAGGCAAATTCGTCACTGCATGACTAACCAACTACGAAGCATACTCGTCGGTGACTTTTTATCATGTACAATGCAGTAAATTCGACCAATTCAGACCACACGCATACTTCATTTCCATAGACCACCATGACTACATTTCAAGTTAAACACAAATTAATACTTTTAAATGCATCATATTCCACATTATACAAGATACAAAACATGTAAGCATGGGAAAAACCGAAATTGTATTATCCGATATAAAATCATACACACATATAAAATCTGGTTTGGCCTATAAAATTGAAGTGTTACTACACTTCATAAACTGTTTACATTAAGATGCCGCAAGTATCAATACAATTCTTACTCTATAACTAAGATACCATTCCCAAACTAAAATTTAAAAAAAAAAAAAACACAATATGTAATCATATTAGATATTTCAAACTCGTTGTCCCTCATGCCTCCCTCGCTCAAAATGGTGTCTTGTTGACTGTCTTGTTTACAAAAATTGAAAGTCACGCATATTACAAAATGTTTATATTTTTTTACAAAATATGTTTGATTCTTTTAATCCATTAAACAAAACTGTACAAAAAGTTGCCTTGAGTTCTATTTATGCTTTTATTTTTCTCAAAAACCTAAAACTTTTTAAAACTATACTACAAAAAACTGAGAAACACATGTCAGCTTATTTTTGACCTTTCCTCAAAAAACTGTTGCATAGACGTCTTGTCTATTCTAACCTCCAAAAAAAAAGTTACACCAAAAAGAGTGGAAAAAAAAACTTGTATATACGAAAAAAAGTTGTCCTATCCGTACACTGAAAAACCGAAGATTATAAGAAAAAAAAAACCCCCAAACAGTTGAGAAACAAAAATAGTCAACTCTCCCCTTGTCGTTTCTCCTCTCTTCCCCTCTTGTTTCTCCTCTCTTCCCCTCTCGTTTCTCCTCTTTTCCCCTCTCGTTTCTCCTCTCTCCCCCTCGTTTGTCTCTCCTCCCTCTCTCCCTCCCTCCCTCTCTCTCGTCAAAAAAAAACTATTTACTCCTCTCAGTTGAAGGTAAGCGAAGGCCTAACTGCTCCCCAATCACACTATGGGACTGCTCCATCAAGTCATACAAATAATAAATAAATAAAGATTGGATCTTTGTTTTTTTTTTTTGGTAAAGTGGCACAAAAAAAAAAAACCATAAATAAAATTAGAATGGCATAAAACGGAAGGGAGGAAAATTATGAACAACATTCCCATTTTTTATTCCTATTTTTCATTTTCTATTCTCTATTTTTCTCCTTTTTCATTCCTATTTTTCATTTTCTATTCTCTATTTTTCTCCTTTTTCATTCCCCTTTATCCCAATATTCATTCCCATTTTCTCTTCCAATTTTTCCTAAATACATAGAAATCCTCTTAAAGTGAAACTTTGCCCATTTAATGAAAGCTTACCTTAAAATATTTATTTTTTTCCGTATAACTTCACACAAAAACAAAACCGAAATAGGATAAAAAATTAAAAAAAGGGACGAGGATTATAAAAATAAACATTCACATTTTTTATTTTCATTATTTTCACTTCTACATGGAAATCCTCAAAGTGAGACTCCACCCATTCAGTGAGGCTCTCCTTACGGCTTTCCTCCCCCCCCTCTCGCTGCGGGAAAATCACGAACTAGTGGAGACGCATTTGTCAGAACTTCTTTATCCACACTAATCTTTGTGGCACTCAATTTGAGAGGGACCGCCTTATAGAGAGAATTGGCTCCGGCGAGTAAGGCAGTATAGGAATGGAGTTTGATGGGATGAAATGCAAGCGTCGTAACCCCGACACCCGATTTTTCCAGTGTCATCTACGATCTGTGACCAATTTTAGAAATACGTGGATAATAAACAGGCCACGTGTTGTCGACAACAGCCAATGATACTATTCCGACGGCGGTTGATCAGTTTTCATCGGCGTATTACCGCTAATTAGAGTTAACATGTATCCTAATAAGTGGTTTGTTCTCCGTTTTATCTGACTAAACGCATCCTTATTATAATTAATCCCTATATTACAATGTATGAATTATAATAAAGCAACCCAACGGGCACTTTATTAACAACGTCATACAAAGTTCGTTGTCCTGGCGAACGACAAGGAAATGAAAATCAATCACTGAGTTCAATGTAAGTTACGTGAAACGAAACGTAAGCATGGAATACATGTCGTTATAGTTTTGTTCATTACACAATATGAAACTGAACTGAATGAACGTATTCAAGTTATATGGTTACGTAGCGTTAAAAGTTAACTCTGTTTTACAACCCGAAGCATGGAATCGACTGTATCACGTGACAGTGTACGGTTTGTCATATGTTGTCCTCGCACCTGTTTTACATTAATGATATTCACCGCGTGTGAAAAAATACTTATTACAGTTATGAATAACCTTGAGTGAAAGGACATAAACCCGTACGTTTCGACCATTTTTACTCGTACCTATTTTAGTGTATAATTATGAACGGCGTAATTATTGTATTTCCGCAAACCCAAAATGTAATTATGGATTTTTACAATGGAAGGACTCGACGTCGTACGGATTGACATAATTTGTACTTCCACCTATTTTAACGTATGTGTAATGACGGCGGACTCTATATACCTAAATCAGCGTTATGGAGAAATTACAATTAAACATTTTTTGGAAAATGGGATTGATACACAATTTAGCGTAAATGACACTAATTCTTTATTCACACTAATAATTTCTATACGCTAATAACGATTCGCGGTGTACTGTACAGTCGCTATTAGCGTCAAAGATTAAATAGCGTATAAAAATAATTAGCGTTATTAACGCTAATTGGGAATTCGATTTTTTTCAAAGAAACCATTTACTCTGATTAGAAATTACTCTAAATTTATAATAGTATGGATAATTCTATTTGAGAATTTGGGCAAAAATTCGGGGGAACCAAATTATAGTTCAAATCGCTAATAGCGCCCCGCGGTGTGCTGTACCAAAGTTAAATAATGTACATTTGTGTATTTCCCTACATTGTGTATTAATTACATTCTGTTCCTTTCGTACGTTTTGCACATTAAAAATCATCATCTAAAATATAATTGCCAAAAAAATCGGATGACCGCCGTAGTTATAGTGACATCTCTAATTATCCGCAAGGTTGAAAAATATTGACATATAAACTACAGTACAGTACACCGCCAATCGTTATTAGCGTGTACGTTTTTTTAGCGTATACGAATAATTAGCGTGGTTTACGCTAATTGGGAATTTGGAAAATTTTGAAGAAATCGTCTATTCTAATTAGGAATTAGGGTTTTTTTTAAATAGCGTGGATAACTCTATTTGAGAATAAAAAATAAAAAAAGCGGGACGGAATTAGCGTACACAACGCTAATAACGATTGGCGGTGTACGGTACAGTACATGTTGAATCGTTATTAGCGTTAAGAAATTAGAAGTGCAAACAATAAATTAGCGTTATTAAATCTAATTTGGATTTTTCACAATTTTGAAAAAAACATTTTACTCAAATTTATCTATAATTATAATTTGGGTACATTTCGCCTATAATGGATCTGACATCAGGATTTTTACACTAACATAGGTAAGAGTACAAAATCAGACGAATTGTACACCGTCGCGTCCTTTGACTCTAAATGATTCATAACTCTAATTTGGGTTTTCTCCCATATATTTAGGGAATTGATAATGACAGTGACTGTTTTGGTTGTAGACAGTCACTTACGTCATTTTGTCAAAAACGTACGTTTGAAGTACACACAGGTACAAATAAAGCATCGTGGAGCTCACATAACGACAAAAAGTGATTGTCTGCAACACTTTTTATTTACATGTGGTTGCCGCAGTTTTGTTACCGTAAACGTTCGCCGGCTGTGAATTGCTAAATTTATTATGACGGTCGACCTTCGCAAGCGCGGCATAATTTTAAGTGGTTGAAAAATATTTTTAAAGTCAAAGTTGTTCAACCGATTGACCGTCAAATTTGTACTCAACGGTACTTTATTTATACCTGTGTGTACTTCAAACGTACGTTTTTTGACAAAATGATGTAATTGACTGTCCGCAACCAAAACAGTCACTGTCATTATCAATTCCCTATATTGAATACGAGATCAATATCTTTACACTAAAATAGTTACAATATCATTCTGCCTTTTATTCTGAGCGCAGTTTTACGTGCGATCGCGATTATTTTAATCCATGTTTCGTGCTTTTCTACTTCACAAAGTACCATTTTGTACGGAGTGACACGTCCGTATATCACACTATTCAAGAATATCATAAATTATAATTATTAACGCTATTTTACCAGAACCTTAACTAACGTAAAAAAAACAATAGTGTTACTAATTCTATTTCAGGTTTTGGGGTCAAAATTTGGTGGCGCCAATATAGCGATAATAACGCTAATAACGATTCAAGGTGTACTGTACTGTACAGTCCGTAAAATGACGATATACAGAAATAGCGACATGTTGTTCCTACTTCGATCGATATACACAACGTATCGGTCAACGTAAGAGTTTATTATTATTTTTTAACTTCAACTATAGTACATTACACCGTCAATCGCTAATAGAGTATATAACGCCAATTCGGTGCCCTTTTTTCAAAAAAAAAACCCGAAATACAATCCATAATTATATTTTTTCCATTATTCTAATTAGGGTTTTTTTCAATTAGAGTTAATAATGGAAGTACACTGCGATGGAAATAGTGTGATGTACGGACAGGATATTTCCGTACAAAATTGTACTTTTTGAATTATAAATGCATAAAAAGACACTTAACATTATTGCATACACATGTGAATGTGCACTGGAAGAAAGAGATGCAAACTCGTGGAAAAAAATCACGTTCTCATATGTTCGTCCGTCGACCGTGTGAACAGCACGACGGTGTACGAATTATCAGATTTTGTATGGATACACATATTAGTGTAGACACCGAAAGGACGGGTATTTATTATTCAGGACAACCCAAATTACAGTTAGGGATTAATTAGTATATATTTGTTTTTTTCAAAAACAAAAAATTCCCGATTAGTGTTAATAACACTAATTTATTTTTTACGCTATTTATTTCTTTACTCTAATAGCGATTGACGGTGTACAGTACACCGCGAATCGTAATTAGAGTAAATAACGCTAATTCGGTCGCTCGAAATTTCGACTCTATCACGTCAAATAGAGTAAATGATTCTATTTTTTTCATTATTCTGATTTAGGTAAGGTTTAATTAGCGTAAAAAACTATAATAAAGGTTCGTTTTAAATATTGTGGTATACGGACGACGTCCGACCGTGCAAAATTGTACTTTTATAAGTAAACAGGTACAAATAATGATTTAATAGAATCACGCTCGCACGTGAAATCGCACTAAACAAAAAAGTCAATCACATCGAAAAAAAGCCGTTCGCATAACTCTCGTCCGTCGACAGCATCGTCGTCAGTGTGAACATTAACTGACATTTAGCGCGACAAATAGTCCAAACGTCATAATGACGTCAAAACTATACGGAATGACAGATTTCGTACGTTTACGTAATTTAGAGTTCATAATTTCAGCGCGGATAATTATTGCCGACATAACCCAATATAGAGTACTTAAATAAATTAGAGCAAACTTCCTCTGTGAAAAAATTATATCACATAAATTAGAGTTCATTACTCTAATTGTTTTTTTTTGTTTTTTACTCTAATTTTTTCATTACTCTAATTACGAATCGCGGTGTAGCTTGAGGGGACATAAAATATATTCAGGCGCCTACACCTTATTGTTATTAGTGGCGTTAGCATTATATTATAATTAACTACGCTCAACAATATTCCGCAAAATGGCTCATTGCGGACCCACTTAAATAAATAGTTCTCTGAACTCTATGACCATGACTTTCAGTCAACAAAAACACTCCCTCCAATCAGATTGATGAGGACTAATAGCCATGGGAAGTATACTTTCGTCCCTACCTTTTGCTATGTTGATGTTGTTTCTTTTGTAGCTAAATTCTTACCTTACACACAACTTGCCTTCCACGCCTTACTTTTTTCATTCTCACAGCCCTTGAAGATTGCCTTTTTGACACCAAGCATGAAGGTTGTTGGTTGGGAGGTGTAATCCACGCATATCTTTCCATCTCAAATTATCTGGACTGCTAATGGGACGATCTCGTTGAGCGAGACCCTGTCCATGTGCTTCCTTGCTCATATGAGGTTGAGATCATTTAGGCACATGACATTGTTCCATACACTATTACGAGTATAGCTTCGGGGCAAAGTGTTAACTTCACCCTTTGGTGTCACAAATGAATTATTCGCCAAGTTCATATCCGTTTGCTCATTGATGAGGGTTCTATTTTTGCAAACAGACTTTTGTCACACTTGACTTGAATTTACCAAACCTGTCGTGTTTTGTCGAACCTATCGTGTTCTGTTGAACTTAACCTTTTTGCTAACTCCATATATTAGAGTGGCAGTGTGTGATGTTGTTATGAACAAGGAGGGTCGTTATGCTCATCGATGTCTAATGACCGATTTTATCTTGATAGCAATCGAGGTATTTGGTGCTTGTGCATTGCTTTGAATGAGTCCTCCGTACTTGTGTTCGAACGAGAACATGGGACGTGGAGCCGCCCCTCACACCTAAGTACCAACCGTTTATCATCGTCTCTTTGATGCATGGGGAGTTTTTTGCGGATCGGCATCCAATTGGGGGGCTTAAAAGTACATTATGGTTGCTTGGTTTTGATATTTTATTTTGTTCTTTACATGGTTTTCCACTCGACCTTTTGGCTTGTGCCTTCTGTTTCATCATTGGGCTTGGGTAACTTTGTAAGTTTGTTGTTGTTGTTTTTTTGTGATATTTCTCATATTCATTTTGCCTTTTATTTCACTTCTTACACTCAAATGGCTTACCGTTGAGCGCTTTTTTATTTAACTTATTTTGTTGCTTAACCATTTCACTCTGATAATGTAGATTGATGGATCTATGAATTGGTTGAAAAAAAGCTATGTACTTTTGAAAGGGTCTCGATATTGGAAATACCATATCGCGAATCATGACGATGCATCGATATCGCTGTCGAGCTACAGTACAATATACCGCGAATCTCTATTAGCGTCAAAGATTAAATAGCGTATAAAAATAATTAGCGTTATTAACGCTAATTGAGAATTTGAAAATTTTCAAAGAAATCGTTTACTCTAATTAGAAATTGCTCTAAATTTAAAATAATGTGGATAATTTGAGAATTTGGGCAAAAATTTGGGGGAACCGAATTAGCGTTCAATACGCTAATAGCGGATCGCGGTGTACAATACCAAAGTTAAATAATGTACATTTGTGTATTTCCTTACGTTGTGTATTAATTACATTCTGTTCCTTTCGTACGTTCTGCACATTGAAAATCATCGTCTAAAATATAATTGCCAAAAAAATCGAATGATTATCGCAGTTATAGTGACATCTCCATTTATCCGCAAGGTCGAAAAATATCGACATATAAACAACAGTACAGTACGTACAGTACACGTTGAATCGTTATTAGTGTTAAGAAATTATAAGTGTAAACAATAAATTAGCGTTATTAACTATAATTTGGATTTTTCACAATTTTGAAACAAACATTTTACTCTAATTTATCTGTAATTATAATTTGGGTGTATTTCGCCTATAATGGATCTGACATCAGGATTTTTACACTAACATAGGTACGAGTACGAACCTGACAAATAGTACACCGTCGCGTCTTTTTACTCTAATTGATTCATAACGCTAATTTGTGTTTTTTCCCATATATGAGATCATTATCTTTACATTAAAATAGGTACAGTATCATTCTGCCATTTATTCTGAGCGCAGTTTTACGTACGATCGCGAATATTTTAATCCATGTTTCGTACTTTTCTACTTAACAAAGTACCACTTTGTACGGACTGACACGTCCGAACATCACACTATTCAAGAATATCATAAATTATAATTATTAACGCCAATTTACCAGAACCTTAACTAACGTAAAAAAAAAAAATAGTGTAATTAATTCTATTTCAGGTTTTGGGGTCAAAATTCGGGGGCGCCGATACTGCGTTAATAACGCTAATAACGATTCAAGGTGTACTGTACAGTCCGCAAAATGACGATATACAAACTGCGACATGTTGTTCCTACTTCAATCGATATACACAACGTATCGGTCAACGTAAGAGTATTATTTTTTTTTAACTTCAACTACAGCACAATAGTTTGAGGGGACGTAAAATATATTCGGGCGCCTACACCTTATTGTTATTAGTGGCGTTGGCAATTTATTATAATTAACTACGCTAGATAATATTCCGCAAAATGGCTCGTTGCGGACCCACTTAGATAAATAGTTCTCTAAACTATATGACTTTCGATCAACAAAAACACTCCCTCCAATCATAGTGATGAGGATTAATAGCTATGGGAAGTATACTTTCGTCCTTACCTTTTGCTATGTTGATGTTGTGTCTTTTGTAGCTAAATTCTTACCTTACACACAACTTGCCTTCCACGCCTTACTTTTTTCATTTCTCACAGCCCTCGAAGATTGCCTTTTTGACATCGAGCATGGTTTGTTAAGCATGGAGGTTGTTGGTTGAGAGGTGTAATCCACGCATATCTTTCCATCTCAAATTCTCTGGACTGCTAATGGGACGATCTCGTTGAGCGAGACCGTGTCCATGTGCTTCCTTGCTCATACAAGGTTGAGATCATTTAGGCACATGACATTGTTCCCTACACTATTACGAGTATCGCTTCAGGGCAAAGTGTTAACTTCACCCTTTGGTGTCACAAATGAATTCTTTGCCAAGTTCATATCGGTTTGCTCATTGATAAGGGTTCTATTTTTGCAAACAGACTTTTGTCACACTTGACTTGAATTTACCAAACCTGTCGTGTTTTGTCGAACCTATCGTGTTCTGTTGAACTTAACCTTTTTGCTAACTCCATATATTAGAGTGGCAGTGTGTGATGTTGTTATGAACAAGGAGGGTCGTTATGCTCATCGATGTCTAATGACCGATTTTATCTTGATAGCAATCGAGGTATTTGGTGCTTGTGCATTGCTTTGAATGAGTCCTCCGTACTTGTGTTCGAACGAGAACATGGGACGTGGAGCCGCCCCTCACACCTAAGTACCAACCGTTTATCATCGTCTCTTTGATGCATGGGGAGTTTTTTGCGGATCGGCATCCAATTGGGGGGCTTAAAAGTACATTATGGTTGCTTGGTTTTGATATTTTATTTTGTTCTTTACATGGTTTTCCACTCGACCTTTTGGCTTGTGCCTTCTGTTTCATCATTGGGCTTGGGTAACTTTGTAAGTTTGTTGTTGTTGTTTTTTTGTGATATTTCTCATATTCATTTTGCCTTTTATTTCACTTCTTACACTCAAATGGCTTACCGTTGAGCGCTTTTTTATTTAACTTATTTTGTTGCTTAACCATTTCACTCTGATAATGTAGATTGATGGATCTATGAATTGGTTGAAAAAAAGCTATGAATTGGGTTGGTCATGTTGTAGAATCATCAAACTCTAAATGTACAACAATGCAACGACTGTTTGCACACATCAGTGTTCACATACCCTACACCGCGAATCGTAATTAAAAAAATAATTAGAGTTATTAACTCTATTTTGGGTAATCAACCCTTTAAAAAAAAAAAATTACTCTAATTTATCAATAACTCTAATTTGGGCGTAAATTTGGGCGCTGAATATATCTACTGTATATTAGGTACACGTACATAATTTGACAAAACGTCCAGTTTCACGTCATTATGACGTTTGCATTACGCGGTTTGTTAAAATGCAGTTACATGATAACGGCTTGTATTAAATCATTATTGTACTTTTTTCACTTAATAAAGTACAATTTTGCACGGTCAGACACCGACCGTACGCCACACTATTTAAAATGGCACTGTATTAGAGTTATTAACGTTCAATACCTAAAATAATTTAAAGAATAATTTAGAATAATGTACTCTATTTATGGTGATAGAGTCAAAATTGAGGTGACGGAATTAGCATACATAACTCTAATTACGATTGGCAATGTATCTTGCCCGTGATTTTTTCATCCAAAATCTTGCACTAGTGTTAGTAACACTATTTGGTCAAAGGGCCCGTAACAAGCCACACGGAAAAACATAATTTAGTGTAGATAAAAATAAAAGAGTGTTAACAACATTGACAGTTCACAACATCATAGCCATGAGCAGAGTAGTTACTTTGAATTGGGTATGAAAAGAATTGTGCATTTCGTTCACACGCTATAAATGTTGAATGAAGGTGCACTTTCTTTAGCAAATGTGAACGTTTTGAAATCCATGCATATAAAAAATCCCATGCCTTTGCCTAGACGTACGAAGACATTGTAGCTTTCCTTGGTCGCTCTTTTTATATGTCATCGCTACACCGCCCATAGTCAGCGTTAAGGATTTATTAGTGTTAATGCGGAATTAGAATTAATAATACTAATTTGGTTCAAGGGGAAGTGGCAGATGATGACCCACATCCTTAAATAGTGTTGTTAAGACTATTTTGTGATTTCCAGCCAAAAATAAGTCGAAATCAAACTAGTGTTATCAACTCTAATAAGGATGGGGGGCGCGGAATTGTTTATCGACGATATAAACAGCAAATGATGACAAATGGTATATTGCGATGTCGACACATCGAATTATCGACAAGATACACTTACTGATAAATGTACTGTAGCTACTATGTACTTTAATACTTAAATGTATACGTAAATGTACAACAAAAGGTATCTCATATCCGACCAAATTATCATTTGCTACTTGAATCTGTGTAATTTTGTAAATAGAAAATAAAACCAAGGTACAAAGTCAAACATTTGGGACATGTAAATAGCACTCCTGCCCGATTTGGGGCGAAACGGTTTCGAATGGAAGCTAACCGGTTTTTTGCCAGTTCGGTCATTAAAGATAAAGGTAAAGGTCATTAAGATAAAAGTTGTTAAGACTAAGACAAAGGGCAATAAGATAACGATCATTAAGATAATGGTCATTACAATGAAGGGCATTATGAATCCAAAGGAAAAAAACAGAATTTAGAGGTGAGCAAACTTCGTGGCAATTCATTATTGGAAGTTAATAAAAATAAAAAGAAAACTTTCTAAGTGCTAGTAAATCACTATCCTTTCCGTGAAAATCTATCGAGAATATGTTAAACATAATTCAAACAAAACTTAGTAAATAATCGAAATACGGAATAAACTCGAAAGTATAAAATCTACTGTCTAAAATCGTAGAAAAACCTGTTTATCTTAGAATCAAAAAGGGAGAGACGGCATTGCCCTTGCCTCACACAGCTTTCGGAGAATTTTAAGCCCTAAAAATTGTCAAAGAGACAAATGTGTAGAAGTCAAAAAAGTAAATTAACAAAAAATATGTCAACAATCTTCACTAAAAACCAAAAACCTAAAACCAGATATATGTATTTGGAGAGATATTTGCAGTCACAACTCAACTAACTTTGACTCGAATACATTCCCTATGATTCTCGATCACAAATAACGATACAGACTGTATAAGAAAAGGTTTAATAAAAGGTATTCTGGCCGTTGAAAGTGCCAAAAAAAAGAAGTGTACCTAGCAATTTTTGCGAGTTTTGTGGTCAATTCTCTGGTATTGGTGGTTTGGCGGATTTGAGAGAGAGATGAGAGCACCTCCCCACTCCCAACAATTGCTCAGGAAGCTCATCCTCAGTATCACCCTGGTCACAGTTGAGTTGCAGTTTCAAAATAAGTTTACTGTTTTTGAAAGGTTGGTTTAATTACGTTTTGGTCACATTTTCAGGAAAAAGATTGGTTTTGGATTAACATGTTTGAGTAAGTTTTGTCCCATTTTCAAGAAAAGGTTTGGACTGGTCAACAAGTTATGAATGGCTCTATCATGTTTTACAGGTCAACTATATAGATCCTCAGTATCGCCCTCAGAATTGAGTTAGGTTTTCTGGTTAATTGAATAAGTTTTGGTAGTATTTTCAGGAAAGAGTTTGGTTTTGGTTTTAAATGTTTGAGTATGTTTGGTTACTTTCTCAAGAAAAAGCTTGGTCTGGTCAACCAGTTTCAAATACATCTATTAATGTGTACAGGTCCTAAATGCACATGGTTCATATAGAAAACGGTTAATAAAAAATTATTAAAAAACAATTGAGCAAAACCTTCATGCTTTTATTTAAAAAACCAGGATGAGTGAGAACATACTAGAAAGGGTGACTAAGAAAATAGTAAATTTTTTTGTTTCTTCTGGTGACGTATTTGTGAGGTATAAATGTAACAACACTTCCATTAAAAAAACAGTAACTGCAGTTAAACTTCTCCTTGTTAGTTCTTAAAGTATTCCGAAAGGAAGTACCTTAAGAACAAAAGCCATATCGACCACCAGGTTGGTAATGTACCCAAAAACCATACTCATTACTCCTCTCACAACCGATGAAGATCCCATATTCACATCCACCTAAAAACCAACACGGTTTTCGATCAGATTTTGAAAACAAATAAGAAATAGAACATGAAGGACAAGGAGTAAATACAAAATAGGAGATAAATACAAAATAAGGATAAAGGATAATTAACACAACATATAAGCAGGAAAACTGGAAGTTTTTTCAACGCCGTTTCCTTTTCTGGAAAAAAACAAAGTGCAAGAACAAACGGTCACATTTCTCAGATCATTCCACAAAAAAAGAAACAAAGACAATAAAAGAAACACTGGAAGCAAAAAGTTTGAAAAGTAAAAAAAGACCTTAATTCAAGTACACAGATAATTGACTTTTCTAATATACCTCGAAGTAGTTTTTGTCTGTATAATAGTGGACCTCCATAATCTGCCCTAAGGGAACAGGTCTCGAGCCTGCTGCTTGCTTCACAACCCAGGAGCCCTGAGACACACACGAGGGAGAGGGAGAGGGGAGGAGGAGGAGGAGGAGAGGAGGCAAGGGAGAGGGCGAGGGCGAGGGCGAGGGAGAGGGAGAGGGAGAAGGAGAGGGAGAGGGAGGGGGAGAGGGAGAGGGAAAGAGAGAGGGAAAGAGAGAGGGATGCTGATTTAGCGAAGACAATTTTAAAAACCTGGAACAAATTCCTATCAAAAACAGCTCCTTCATGCCCACGGCCCACAAGGAAAATTGACTCCGACAATGAAAGAAATCCGGAAGAAATCCGATAACATCAAAACTATGAGCCCAAATATAACATAAGTTGAAGAATTCAAATATGAGTTTCAAATATTCAAATACGAGTTTCAAATATTCAAATACGAGTTTCAAATATTCAAATATGAGTTCAAGGTGTCATCTCAGTGACGAGCATTTTGTGAGGAAAAAAATAGATGTAGAAAATACCTCAGGAATTCCAGAAATTAGTGTGAGCCTACTGTTTCGAAAAACATCATCTCCATGAATGAATCGATGGAGAAGAGATCCTTCCTTAACCTTATGTCCCATGACAAAGTAAAATACCAGACTATAATGTGTAGTCCCCGGAACCTGAAAGGAAACAGCAAGGGAGAGGGAGAGAGGGCAAGGGAGAGGTTGTTTATAAGTTTCACATAAGAAACTAGGAATAGAGATACACGCTTAACAGACAAGATAAACGAGAACGAGAGAGAAGAGAGAGACCAAGAGAGATAGGAACACAGTCAGAGAGAGAGAAGAAAAAATCCTAAGAAGTAGAAACACAAGGAGATTAAAAACCAAGAATACAAAGGTGAGATGCTCGTATGGCAAAGTCCGTTTTCCATGGGTCAAAAATGTCATAAAATTGTACTGAAAATGGTTCCAATAGGGCTAATAGTAGGCTAAAATCAGCGGGAATTTGAACCTGCATGTTTATAATGAAAGTGTACGGTGCGTTCTCCTTGTATTTACGAGCGATTTTCTGTTTTCCCACCACATTGAAAACCAAAATCAATCAAATAAGATTCAGAAATTAGAATAAAAATAAGAATGAGATTTAGGATGCAGATGTTTCAAAATTCAACCAGAATAATTACTAACGCTTTGCAAATATCATTTCCCTACAAGGAATAACGGAGAAAAGCAACAATCGACTAAAAAGTAAAAAAAAAACCAATAATCCAACACAATGTCAGAATACTGAATATACAAGGAAAAGTTATGCAACTTCCTGTTTCCAGACAAATCACTACATAATCATATACTGTGGATGATCCACCTTTTCACCATTGTTTTAATGTGCGAAACACATGCGGAGATTACATGTGGTTACTCCGTATTATATCCGTATTATATGTGTATTTAACAGTGAATACACTTTAATACGGGACTAAATGTATATGGCATTTCCATACCTTTTTGCACGGTAATATTATGTTTTTTACAGCCGAAATGAAGAGTCCAAATGACAAGGACGATTTTGAACCGCAAAAACGATTAGCATTAAGGTAGAAAACAATTACTATTACTAGCACTATTTTTAGAGTCCAGAGAGCAAAAAACGAGAGATGGGTGTTATTATTGCTAAAATTTTATTTACCTGTACAATATTTTGAGGACGACAAGCGAGATGTACCATTCTGTCATCAGAACTGAACCAGTCCACTGCAGCAAGTTTGCAAATTGGAGGACCTGATGGGACCTGCGGTGTCCCACATAAAGAAAAATGGGTATAACATTAAATAACATAAACAGTAATTAGAGAAAATGCATAAGAGAAAATGCATAAGGGAAAATGCATTACAAGAGGCACCTCTCCACCTGCCTCTGTTTCTCACGAAGTCGCCTATATACTTCAATTGAGACCAAGAGCAATTCACAAAAGACAATCAAGAATTGTAAGTTCCAAACATATAACCCGAATCATTTCGCTAAACCTACCAAAGACTAGAGGGATGGTAGGACAGGCAGGATAAACACTGCTACTACTGTTTTTATTTGCAACTGAGCTCGAAAACAAACAAAGAAACGGTTTTCTGAAAAGCTTTGGTCATGGAGAATTTTATTACCCGTTTCCCATCCATCAAAAATGTTTTTCCTCGAACCAAAAAGGAGTTTGCCTCAGGTTCACTCCAACAGTCATCTCCATGCAATAGAGGCCCAGATTGAACCGTCCCCGAAAACTTGGTCCAATCCACAGTAAATCGAGGCTCTGAGGTCCAATCGCCTGTGAGATAATCTGCAAAAAATGACAGTGGATGGTGTACAACAATTTGACGATGGAGAACGAGGGAAGTGGTAAACCAATTTTAAAATCATGACAACACGAACTAGAGTTTACACTCTTTCCTAAACTGTTAACTGTTTCTGGTTAAGGTGGAGCCAGCAGACCAATGCCACAGAATCAAAGTAAAAAGTGAAGTGAAAAGTGAAGTAAAAAGTGAACCAGTGATTGGTTCTTGCATCTCTAAATTTTAAAGGACTTGAAGTTTCGTGAGTGCAACTGTACAGAGTTAACGGCCAGATAAATACTTAATAATACTTGCCAATTCCAGTTAAATTTGGTAATCTTAGGTTACCTATCACTCATTATCTTAGTTATGTTTGGAAACTCATACCTGGTTGACTCAGTGGGCGTTCCACTGAAATGATTATTTCGTCTCGAGGAGACTAATACCGATAACAACCCAAAAAAAAAAGAAAACAGAAGAAAAGCTACAAGTCAACTGGAGTAAATGGCCACAGGTATTTTGTGAAATGAACCAGAGACATTATTATCGTACAGGAATAAGTTTTTTTTTCGGCGTGAGAATTAACCTTGCAAGATTGTTAAACTTTAAAAAAGCCCTCATTTGTCTAGAACCCTCATTTCAAAAAACAGTTTCTATTGAACAAACGGACTGGCCATCCCGGGAGATAAGTCTTAATCTATGAAAAAATAAGAATAGTTAAAAAAAAAAACATCGCCGACACTGCCATCAAACTTTTTAAACTTTTCTTTTGTTTACCGCTTATTGCAGTTTATATTTACTATTCCAATTTATATATAGTAAGCAGACAACAAAAACGATTATTAAAACCTTTATTCTTCGGAGAGCTTTGAAACAAAGTGCTAAGTGAAATGATTTCATCTCTGAAGCTTCAAATTGCTCATTAAATGTATCAAAAAACAAACTCTTCTTCTCTTCTCTTCCCTTCCTCCACATCTTCCATACCCAAAAACGATCGCAAAACTCTCCTTTTTTTTTTTTTTTTCATTCAGAGAGCATTGAAACAAAATGGTAAGTTCAACTATTTCACCTCCGAATTTTCAAATTGCTCATTAGTTGCGTCGAAAAACTCTTCCTCCACATCTTCCGTATCCAAAAACGACGGCAATGATTGGACAACTACATGTCTCACAGGAGAGGATGGTTCCTCAACTTCAACAATTTTCCATTGAACTACAGTCGTACTTCCCGACACTCCCTGGGCAGCAAAAAAGTCTCGTATACCTGACCTCACATCAATGACAATAAAAAAAAAAAAAAACTCTGTCACATTGGAACGTCCATCACGTAACTCTTTCTTATTTAAACACTGGATGTACATATATTTTTGTAGCTCTAGCTTATACTGAACTCGCTAGAATGCATCTGACTTATGGTAGTATTTAATACTTACTCTTACGTAGCATTTGGAGAGGTATTTGCTTAGTTAATTGGTCTCTCCTCCTCTCTCCGTCTCCCTTTCACTCTCCCTCTCCCTCCCCCTCCCCTTCCGCCTCCCCAAGCATTATGATTCTTCTGTCTATGACAGATATTTTATACATTATATATATATACATATATATATATATATATACACACACACACACACACACACACACACACACACACACACAACTGTAACAAGATGCAACATTCACCAATTTCCAGTAGAACTATCCCTAGAGTACAAATAATCAGGTCTGCTCATGTCCTTCCAAAAGCAGGCAAGAAGATAAAGAAACTATTCAGTGGAAATGGCACCTGCCACACATTCGAGAAGACTGTCTCGCAAAAAAACTGGGTATTGGGATAACCCAATTCCAAACCACGAGGACCAACCAGCCACATCCATCTCCAATACATGCTCCACTAAAGACCGAGGCTTCTCGTCTTTACCACTCTTGAGAGGTGTTATAATGTAACCACCACCTGGACCATGAAAAGACAAAAACAAATTATTGGGTTAGTGACATAGTGGAAGCTACACTGCCCATCACTTGCTTGGGTAGTAGGCAAGTAGTTCGCTGCCGGTATGGGAGCAGCGGCAGAATGGCTTTTACAAAAAGACGTGCCTAGCACCGGGCTTGTTAATTTGGTTGCGACTTTTTTTGGCGAAAAGAGTGCTGTTGATAGAGGGACTACACATCAGAAAGACTTTCTACTCAAGTTAACATGACCATAATGTGAGTTAATGTACAGTTTTTTCTACAGAATGATCCACACAAATCGTTTAATCAGAGTGATATAAGTGATTTTTTTTGTGTGATCCTTTTAAATTTTTAGTAAGAATATTCACTTACTATGTATGATTGCCCGAACATTCCCCGGCTGAGGTGGACAATCTTTATGATTCACAGACTTGAAAAAAACCGCTGCAAGAAAACCGAAAAGAAGTTTGTTAGATATTCTTCACAAATTCCCGCAAGTCCTAAAACAGGACTCTAAAAAACAGTTTTATTTCACCACAACTTATTGTTTTGATACTGCAAAAAAGGAACAAAAGAACGGTCTTACAATATGAGCCATTCTCTTCCCGTACCCAGTGTCGAGTCATACACAGGTACCGTTTTCGAAGCCATCTGAACCCTCTCCCAAAAATTAAATTGTTTATATCTCATCCATGTATTCCACATCACTTACATTGCTAACCATAATTAGCGTGGAACGGGTTAGCAAGTTCCTCACTATTTTATACGCCAATGCATATTAATGTTGTTATAACTCTTCCAGATAAGGTGTTTTTCCTACTAGCACATAATTGTACAAATATACCCAGCTAATTCACTTAAAAAGTTTGTATATCGATTTAATATATCTTCTAGCGTGCACCATACTCATGTTGATGACCACTGGGGAACACAAAAACACAAACGCATGGGAGTAGATATGTGACTTGATAAATAGATCTATAGCACATAAAAGAAAATTCTTCAGAAACAACTACATCTAGTGTTCCAAGACTCCCCGGATTGCAAGTCTATCGTGTACTAAGAAACCCACTTGTACCTTATATTTCCTTAATTATTTTTACGAGGTTGATGATTATAAAACATATAACAAAGAACATAAAATACATATCATAGAACATAGAAAATACAAGGAGATGAATATCTAGTTTAAATAGTGCAAATAACTGACATCCACTCTTGCCGTAGTTTGACAAAAACAATGTCTGAATGACCATCTTTCCTCTCAATAATTTGCGCCGAATCGATTGTCGAATCCCACCTGAAAAAGACAAACAAGTCTAGTCAGAAAAATAAAACATTTACATCAATTTGCACGAGAGCTTGCAGAGAAATCCAGCTCCAATGCAACACGATATGTTATAAAATCGTCCAAAAACGTAAATTGTCAATCAATCTTGACTAAGCCAAAGACGTAGATCACATACAAAGCACAACTTTCCTAAAATAAAAACTCACGCTTGATTTGCATAAAGAGCCTATGGTAACAAAGAAACATATTGGATTACAGCTTCACCAGTACTTCGCCTCATGTTGTTGTTTTGTTGTTGTTGTTTTTTGTACAACTTCCTTCAGATAACAATCGGTTACTACCAGAAATCATTACTGTAGATCGGTGTTGGATAGCAGAAGGAGAAAAAGAAGAGAAGGAGAAGGAGAAGGAGAAGGAGAAGAGAAGGAGAAAGTGGAGAATGAAAAAAATGACGATGATGAAGATGATGAAGGATCGTTTCCAAAAAAAAAAAAATGGAATTAGGAAACTCACTGGCAGCGTTTCGGCCCATAATCCATAACTAAGTCAAAGATGGAGCTTGGGTCCGCCTTCACTACTCCCACACACTTCATTACCGGTAGCTGCAAATTCCCAAAATAAACAGGGGACGTTTTTGAAAAAAAAAAAAAACAAACATACTGAGCTCAAAGAGCAAGAAAATAGCTTATATGAGACCAAGTACAGTGAAAGAGAAACATTCACATTCACATTAAGGGCAGGTACAAGCTTAGGCAAATGGACTAACAACAAACGTTGTACATTTGAATAGTCAAAGTGCTCAATTTCTTTGACACCAAAAACTAAATTTGGGACGAATTAATAAAAATAATTTTAATTTTAATTTCTAGTAAGGGGAATTTCTAGTTTTCAACATGAAATTTCAGCTCAATGTTTTTCTAAAATGGCAAAGAATCTTTTGGCATCCAGGTCATAAGTTCATCTGATTATATACATTGGAGAAAAGATGTTTATAAGGATACTCTTAACAGCAAGAATACAATGTCAAATCTCAAATTGAAAAAACTTCAATTTTGCTTGCCATACCGTATAAAACTTGTACTTAATAACATCCGTGGTTATCTCCTCGAAAAATCGAAGACCTGCAACAATACAAGATGGCTTTGAGTTCAACGAGAAGCGAAAAACAGGGAAAAGGTTCACATGTCATAAATGAGAGGTAAAAAATGAGACTATACATACAAAAAAAAAATTGTACTAGGAAATACTAAATAGAGTGAATCATCTTGAAGACGGGCAGATATCTTCATCACCAACATTTCTTTGTATACCACCTTAAATGAAATAAGAAGAAAAGAGAAGGTTACTAAATAGTAAGTAATTAAAAAAAAAAAAGAAAGCCAACTATCCATAACTTGCAGAACATCTAGTTCCTTTCGAACCATGAGGAACAAATTGACTGTAGGCAAAGGCACATAGAATGAAGAACAGAACAAAAAAATGAAAAACAGGGGAAAAAAAACAGAAAAAGGGAAAAAACTGAAGCAGAAAAAGAGACAAAAAATAAAGCAAAAAAAGAGAAAAAAAAATGAAGCAGAAAAAAGAGAAAAAACTGAAGCAGAAAAAAGAGAAAAAAACTGAAGCAGAAAAAGAGATAAAAAAACGAAGCAGAAAAACAGACAAAAAACCGAAGCAGAAAAAAGAGACAAAAAAATGAAGCAGAATATTATTTTTATTATGAGGCAGAAGTTATTCCAGCTTACCGTTGTCACACCTAACCAGTCGCCATTCAGAAGAAACATTTCCTTCCAGTTGATGGTTCAAAAAAAAACTATCACTAGAGCCAAAGCTCGTAGAGGGTGCGGGAGGTCTTTCTGGAGACAAAGGAAGGGGAGAGGGAGAAGAAAACAAATTGGACCAATCAGTAGGACCAGGGGGAGGGAGAGGGGGAGGGAGAGGAAGAAGAGGGGAGGACAGGGAGAGGGAGAGGGAGAAGGAGAGAAAATGACTATTGGCAGTCATCTGCAGTCAGTAACATGGTCACTGCAAGTTTTCAAAGGAAAACCAAGGTCTAATGCCAAAAACAAAACTGATGAACTACACTGCCCATTGATATTAGAGTTAATAACACTTTTTTTGACCCAAAGTCATAAGTTATCGGTGATAACAACAATTGTTTAAGTGGTCCAAAATGAGCCTCGAAACATTTTTTAGCGAAACCTATTTTAGTTTGGTTAATACAAAATCGGCTTTAACACTGAAAATTCCCTAACCCTAATAGCCATGTAAGGTGCATTTCAATAGTCACCTTAAAATGTTGAATGAATTCTGTGGGAAAAATCAACACCAGGACAACCGTATTGTTTGTCGAGAAATAGGAAAAGAAAAATAAACGACTGTCGGGACTTCTACATTAGGGAACGAGAGAGCTAAGACATAATTATCTTTTCCAATACCAACAATAGTGTAGAAGACATTGTCCGGAGAGACCCAGAAATTTGTCCAGCAAAAGAAGGGACAGAAAATGGTTTTAGGAAAACATTAAAAAATGTATTCTGTTATCTCTTCTCTTGGTTTCAATTTTCATGCTCGTTTTTGCACCAAACTTGCACTGCAAGTATCTCCACAATGATACTAAAAGTACTTGCTATTACTATTATTATGATTACTATTGTTGTTATTGCTATAATTGTTAAGAAAAAATATTTGATCCAGAGATGAATTCTGATGGGGCGAAACATCCGGTACTCAAAAAAAGCCAGGACAGGCTGGCACATCCATCTTATTTGTAAACAAATAATGCACATATTTTGCTAGGAGATAGTAAATTGTTTGCCTGAAAGCGTTTAACCATCATGGTACATTATGTAAACTAAAGTCCCATAGTTAAACTTCACAAGTTGTCTTTTCCTTAAGGTGTTCAACCATCATGGTTACATCATGCGAAGAATCCCATATAAATGAACGACCCCGTGAATAAGCTACAAAAAAGTTTTGGCGAAAATTTTAGCTAACAAAGTTTTAGCTGACAAAGTTTTAGTTAACAAAGCTTTAGTTAACAAAGTTTTAGTTAACAAAGTTATAGCTAACAAAGTTTTAGTTAACCAAGTTTTAGCTAACAAAGTTTGAATTAACTTGCCTGACCCTATGGTCGTATGAAATCCTGGCCTCCGACGGTGACTAGAACCATCTGTATGAAGGAAAGGCGAGTCTTGATACGCAGAAAATGTTGACGGGCGAGGACTGCAAAAAAAAAAAACGAGAAAAATGACGGCATGATACAAAGAAAATGACGAACAACGACACGGCATTGAAGATTAGCTTGCAAAGGGAAAAGAGAGATAGGGATAAGTTAAGGAGGGAGAGGGAGGAGGAAAACGAAGAAAAAGAGGAAAAGAGAAGTGGGAAAGAGGGAGGTGGGGAAGAAAAGAAAGACGAGGAAACAGAATGAAAAAGGGAGAGTGAGGAAAAGCGCCAGAGAAGGATTGGATTTGACTTGGTTTGAGACGGATAAGGACTCATATGAAGTATAAAGCACAGTTCATCTGGACCATTATTGTATTTGTAACCAAACTAGAGAATAGAAAAAAAAGTTACAGGAATGCCCATCAATTCAGTGGTTTATGTGACGGAGGCTGATATTTCTCTCTCCCTCTCTCTCTCTCTTTCTCTCGTCCTCACAAATCTGCAAAAAAAAGATTGCCAGATACTTCTTTTCCATCTTCAATTCTGGATAATGAAAAGAGAGTCGAAGAATAGAAATGTTCCCACATTATCTGTTTACAGTTTTTTGTCCCCATAGGAGAGTGGTGAGGCTATACTCACGAGCTCGAACCAGAATGTTCCCACATTATCTGTTTACAATTTTTTGTCCCCATAGGAGAGTGGTGAGGCTATACTCACGAGCTCGAACCAGATAAGGGGGATATGGGGACAATGAAAAGAGAGTTTAAGACTAGAAATGTTCCCATATTATCTACTTCCAAATCTTGTCCCAAAGGAAAGAGAGGGGAGGAGAGGAGGAGGGTGCCCGAGGCTATACACGAGCTCAAACCTGATAAGGGGGACAAGGGGAAACAGAAACGAGAATTTAAGACTAGAAATGTTCCCACCTTATATACCTTGCAAAACTTGTCCCCATGGAGAGAGAGAGGAGGAGAAAAGGAGAGATGGAGAGTGCCCAAGGCTTCACTCACGATCGAACCCGATAAGGGGGATAAGGGGATAATGAAACGAGAGTTGAAGACTAGAAACGTTCCCACATTATCTACTTGCAAGTCTTGTCCCCACGAGAGAAAGGGGAGAGGAGGAGAGAAAGAGGAGGTAAGGAGGAGAGAAAGAGGAGAGGAGGAGAGTGCCCAAGGCTATACTCACGAGCTTGGACCCGATAAGGGAAACTTCGATTGTGAGTCCAAAATGGGAGTATCTGTTACATCTGCAGAAGAAGAAGACACTGGCTGAGGGGCAGCCAAACATATATCAGGCAAATCCATGACTAAAGTTAAAATCAAAATTCAGGTTAAATTAAATTTCAGGTTAAATTAAAATCCATTAAGATTCATTAAGAAATACAAATTAATCTCTGACTAAAGGAAAGGGATTTTAACAGGACATTCACCACTCAATAAAATGCTTCGGGCAATAATCATTGCGTGAAAAGAATAGCATTCCATGAACCGTCTTATATTCTACATACTTAAATCTCCTTGGAGGGCCCCTTGTACACACCACTGCACATCGTTCACCCTTTTCTTGTAACATGGAATTTAACAGTACAAGCCCCGTAGAATAAGCTTTTTTAGATATACACTGACCCAACCTTACCTTTTCTAGAGCGAGTGTGAAAGCTTTAATCCAAGCAGCAATTTCCTCCGAACCTACGGCTCCAAGCTGGCACAAAAAAAAAAGGATTAAAATTTTGTCCAAAATAACATCCTTTGATACAATTTTTGTCGCGGTTATTAACAAAACGATTAAGCCTTTTGGAAAGATATAAGGAGGACGCCAGATAGGAGAGCCACATTACCGAGCATTCTTTTGTAGGATCCGACACATTATACAAACGAAAGGTGTAGAGCGTCTGTTTAACCATCAAACGAGAAATCAAGCTTATATTAGATAAAAATAAGATGAAGCCAAAAGGACACTGTTTTCTTGTAATTTGTCCAAAAACGACAAAAACCCTGTTGTCGTTCAAGGATCACAAATGATGTGGCAAACCGAATTTGAAATCGGAGTTAACCACACAAAAAAAGGTAGATCAAGTTGACCAATGAAAACAACAATTGTAGACTGTAGAATGTTCCGACTTTTCAAGCAGTTCATAGAAATCAAGTTTCACCATACAAAAAAGGCAAGTCAAGTTGAAAAATGAAAGCAACGACTGTAGAATGTAATGAATTCCTCTTACTTGTCCACTGACCACTTGCCGGCCAGTATCCTCTAACCGTAGCTGTGGACCAAGGTTTCCTGATCGCAATGGATTCTAGAATAACAACGAATACAAATCAAAGAAAGTTTAGCTGATGTTCGTAATAAAAGTTTACCAGATTCTATTACATCATGTGCCCAGAAAACCACTGTTTTGCAATATAGATAGCTGAAAAGCAACTGCATTTCAGACTACATCTCCCTCTCCCCTCTCCCTCTTCTCTCTCCCTCTCCCTCTTCTCTCTCCCTCTGCCTCTTCTCTCTCCCTCTCCTTTCTCTCTCCTCTCTCCCTCTCCTCTCGCTCTCTCCCTCTCCCCTCTCTCTGTCCATCCCTCGATGACAACTACCTGACAATGCAAATGCACCGCGGGGATAAATCAAATGAAGTTTGTCAGTCTCATTTGCATGAATACCTTTGTCCATGTCCAGGTTGCAGAAACATCACTAACCTCGTCACCCTTGCTCTTATATTGTGCAAAGAGTCGTCCGGTAAGCACACAGAATACCACGTGGCAATAAGTTCCGCCGAATCGGCTCCTTCCAAAAGTGTATAAAAAGCCCTCAACCGGAACATTTAGATTGGGTAGCATTTTCAGAGAAGTAATTCGGAAACTAAACAAAAAACTAACACTACTACTAAAATAGGAACATTGGCAAAATTAAAATAAAAAATGCCTGTATTCAGGTTGAAGTCAGAGATTAGCGAGGGTGTGCACACGGGCACTGCTCCTCCACTGACTGTTAATGCCAGTTTTTATAAAGAGAGAGAAGAGAGGGAATTTCTCTGCAAATAGATTGGACAGAGACTGCATTTCTTGCAAAACAGAAATAGCAATAATGTAGTTCCTTGATCATTGTTCCAGATTCTCTACAGTACTGTAGCTTTTACCGACGCAGAATATCGTTTGAAAGTCAAATCAATTTAAAAAATCAAAAGTGACAATGAATTCCAGGCTCACAAATAGACAAACAGCCAGCAGAAGTTTCACACTTTGAGAAGGAAAGAAACGGTACAATGGCAAATCGCTGTGTCTGACACGTGTCTGAAGTGGAAAGTGAAAATCCATGTCAGCACTTATGTATATTAAGGGTTGTCCTACATGTAGCAATCTAGTTTTATTTCACGATGCAACAGCTCAAGCCGTATACGTTTGTCACCAGATGAACCGGGAGTCCAATCCAATAGGGAGCTGTTATCGCAGCTACATGCTAATCTCTATAGCTGCAGTACAGTTAAGTTTTAAGAATCGGAAATCGTGTGGGTTAGCGATCTCGTAACACAATCGTACATAGAACCTAGAAGCACAAGAATGTGATGACAGCTAAACGATTTAGGATTGCCTTGGAGCATGTACATCTGCCCTAAGGTGCGGTGGAGTGATCCAAAACTGCACACTGTACCTTTTGGCTTCAGTGCGCATCTTTTTACGGAAGCCAGCATTACCGTGCGCAATTCCCGCATCAATTTCGTACGTATAGCTTCTTTGCGGCCGCATGAAATTTCTGCACGTTTTGAAGTTTGAAGTTTGAAGTTTGAACATAGATTTATACGATACAGTACTACAGTATAATACAGTACAGTACAGTACAATAGTTTATAGAGTACAAAACGGTTTTGTGGGTAGAAGTTCCAAACAGCCGGTTATCCTCCTTCCGTACATTTTAACATACACAGACATCCTGATCCGTACATGATCATCTCCGTCAGTTAATGAGATTGACAGTCGCTATTCTGACTTTCCCATCCAGTTCAACTTCCGCCTCTTCCCTTCTTACTTTCATTTTATTCTACCGTGTTTCCCATATTCGAACATCTCCGGTAAGCACATAGAATACCACGTGGCAATAAGTTCTGCCGAATCGGCTCCTTCCAAAAGTGTTTAGAAAGCCCTCAACCGGAACATTTAGACTGGGTAGCATTTTCAGAGAAGTAATTCGGAAACTAAACAAAAAACTATCACTGCAACAGAAATAGGAACTTTGGCAAAATTAAAATGAAAAATGCCTGCATTCGGGTTGAAGTCAGAGATTGGCGAGGGTGTGCACACGGGCACTGCTCCTCCACTGACAGTTAATGCCAGTTTTTATAAAGAGAGAGAAGAGAGGGACCTTTTCTGCAAATAGTGGATAGAGACTGCATTTCTTGCCAAACAAAAATAGCAATTCTGTAGATCCTTGATCATGGTTCCGAAATCTCTACAGAACTGTAGCTTTAACCGACGCAAAATATCATTTGAAAGTCAAATCACTTTAAAAAATCAAAAGTGACCAGTTTTGCGAATGCCACGCTCATAGTCTGTTCACACCGGAAAAAAATTCACTTCCGCAACAGACGGGCGTTTGAATAATGTACGGCTTTCCGAGCACCAATTTTGTTATTCTGGGAAGTTCCCTAATAACCGTATAAACCAACCTCCTCAAAATATTTGAGGATATTGAGGCCTGGTTAAGGTTGAGTCTTTCTTTGAAACAGGCCAACGGTTACCCCAAAAGCTGACGCAGCCAAAACAACATCCGAACGGCTGTTACATTGTTTTCGCGCAAAAAAACTGTAGGATTTTGAACCACCGTCGTCGTCCTTTGAACCACCGTAGTCGTCCTTTGAACATTCATTCTCTCCCTCTCTGTCTCTTTCCCTCTCCAACTGCGGGACTTTGAACCACCGTCGTTGTCCTTCGAACATTCATTCTCTCCCTCTCTCCCTCTCTATTTTTCTCTCTCTCTCTCTCTTTCTCTCTCTCTCTCTTTCTCTCTTTCTCTCTTTCTCTCTTTCTCTCTTTCTCTCTCTC
>JBBHKE010002337.1:27904-50404 GCA_037447655.1 Zygnema cylindricum
TTGTATACATTAGTGCTTTCACAGTTCTTAAACTAATAGATATATCAGGAGAATTTGTTTTATACGTAACACCTCTCTCTCTCTTATTAAAATGTTTTCATGTCTTTTTGTGTTACGGATTTTGAGCGTTCTATCTTTTCGTAGTGAAGGAGAAAATGTCGAGATCCGGAGGTACACGTTTACCGGAAGCAGGTGCTGTCGCGTAGTGAATGAGAAAATGTCGAGATGGAGATGTTGTCGCGTAGTAAGGGAGAAAAAGTAGAGATCCGGAGGTACACGTTTACCGGAAGCAGGTGCGGTCGCGTAGCGAGGAGTAGCTGCTGTCGCGTAGTTAGGGAGTAGGAAAGAAGTGTATTAGGGTTCTGGTTAATTACCGCTAAAACTTCTCACATCAGGTGTGTTTTCTATCTTGCGAGTTTTAGGCATTGTGTTTTTCTGTACTTTTGTAAAATTATTCTCTCTCTCTCCACAATGCATATTTTGTTTAAGAGGACTATATAGATAATCAAATTCTTGACACTTTCGTGATTACATATGTTGGGCGACTCTTCTGAAAAATGTTTGTTTTGGGTAGTTGGGCTTTGGAGATAAAGAATACTGGTTGTATTTGAGATTCTTGTATTTTATTTTATGTATGTAATGTGAATCTTATTCGAGACTGTCGCATTTTATTTTATATATCTATTGTGAATAGTTTTGCAGACTCATAATATGATTTTATATATCTATTGTGAGTCGTTTTGCAGACTCATAATATGACATTCCCTTAGTATTTGTTAGACTTATTTTATTAGTTTCCATATGAAAGCACCTGTGCGTAACAATAGATGTTGAGCTCGAGTTCTTTTGTGAATAAAGGAGGGGAGAGAGAGGGAAAGAGAGAGGGAGAGAGAGGGGAGAACAAAAGGGAGTAAGAGGGGGTGAGAGAGAGCCATGCTGGTTTGGCTCATGCGGAAGTTTCGCAAAATTCCTTTGACCCTTAAGTGATTTTTGTTCTTTCACTCTCACTTCCACTCCCCCCAGTGTTACACTTGTATCATCCTTGATAGCCTAAATAAATCTTCTAATGGCGTTTTTTGGGCCAAGGGAGCTTTGAACATGAAATTTGAATCTCACTTTCAGTAGGGAGATGTTCGAACGCTCTCAAGAGATTCTCAATACCAACAGGCAGGGAGGTGACAGCCATGGAGGTGGTAATGACAACTCCAATGACTCCAAGAAAAAGAATAAGGAAGAAGGTGAAACCAAAATTTGACAAGGGGGAAGAAGAGAAGAGATTAAGATGATGACCTCAAAATCTTTAACAAGATCACCGTCTTCACAGGCGCTAAGTACGCAATTTGAAAGAGATACATTCGAGGAGCATTTACACAAGTTTTGGATGATTGTGATCGGGAAAGAGACACAACTGAATCCAGCCAAGGATCCAACCAAGTGGGTGGGACAGGAGAGAATGGCGGCATCCACAACACTAAATCAAAGCTGTCACGATTCCATGCACGAGCATTTCCACAAGCACGACACCGCTCATGATTGGTGGACCACATTCCAGAAGCATTCGAAAAGGGCTTCTAGTACGAAGAGAGGTATACTTTTGAGGATTACATTGGGTTCAAAATGAAGAGAATGAGACCTTTGACGATGGAGTTAACCGGTGCAAAGTCATCATCGAGCAGCTTAACTCTCTCAATAACTTTGCATTGGAGAAGGATAGATTGTTTGTCTACATAAGGAGTCTTCCGAGTAAGTTCGCGGTGGCTAAGGTGGTCATCAAGGGGCGTAAAAAACCGACAATGGCATACGCATGCGACATCCAAGGAGGAGAACCAGGGGTCATCTTATCCGAGTTATCACGAGGAGGACAGTGGAGGGGCATACACCTTTAAAGGACCTAGAGGGAGAGGAGGAGGCTTTCGAGGAAGAGGAGGCAGGACACAGGGACCAGGGAGTGGAGCATATCAACGTGATAACTCCCAGATGACGTGCTACAACTGCAACGAGACCAAGCATGCTTCCTATGAGTGCCGGGACAAAAGCAAGCAGTGTAACACTTGTCGTATTGGGGACACGCACGTTGCTTTTCTTTGTTTTTTTTTTTTTATGCCCTGCTTGTAGTTTTTCAGTTTTGGCCATACCACCCCTTTTGTACCCTTTTGTACCCCTGGGCTCAGATGGTTTACCATCGCGCTTTTTAATTCAATCTGATTTGTTATTAGCAAGGTGGAAACAATTCTGGAGGGGGGCAGTTTAGAGGTGGAGGAAGTAAAGGAGGTAGTTTGTCAGTTAGAGATGATTTTGTTGGGGACGGATCGGCGGAGTAAGCACAGGAGTTTTACGTTTCACTCATTGAGGAATCACAGGGAGGGCCTCTCTCCCTCTCCCTCCCTGTCCCTCTCTCTCCCTTGTTGTCGCCACCACTACACCGCTCATCGTTATTAGTGTTAATAACACTAATTCGGTCGTGATTTGTTTTGGCCAAAAATCACAAAATACAGTTAACAACATTATTTAAAGACATGAACTACATTCTGCCACATCTCTTTGCACTAAATTAGTATTATTAATTCTAATTTCGCATTAACACTAATAAATATATAACACTAATAACGATGAGCGGTGTAACTATGAGGTTCTTGGGGGACCTCCCTCTGACTTTTCTCGGATATTTTTCTCGCTGAGTCATTGGTTCCGAAGCATGGCTATTGGCTGGAGGCCTTTTTTTTTCTTTCTACTCCTCAAATGTCATCTTCTGCCGTCAAACTTATTTTTGCCGGAATTTTCCTTTTTCCTCATATAAGGTTTGTTTTTTTTTTCCTTTGCTAATCTGTGAAAAGTCATGAATCAACAAAACCTCCAAACTTAGAACACTATTATAAAGATACAAAACTTTCAGCTAAATTTAATATTTTTATTATTTAGCTTTAAGGGCAAGAAAATAGTTATCTTCACGAGTGCATAATGTTGCAATTATGAGTTCATTGCTTATTATTTTTGCAATTTTGCTCTGTTGTATTTATTGTTTGTAGTTTTATTTTGGTTGTTTTTTTTTTTTGTAGTATTTTGGTTTGTTTTCAGCTTTACCATCGCCAAAAAAACAACAACCATGTAAAGATATTCAACAAAAAAACCTAATCTGACAATATTTTTGTCAATTTGTAAACATATTATCAGTTTGTAAACATACTAGAAAAACAATGTGATCCTATCCATAGGAAGAGTTATTTGATACTTTAACAAACAAGGCTTATTTTATGTTATCATTGTCCAATAAAGCTTATTATTCTCGAACAAATATATCATTTTACACAAATTTTGCAACAATTACTAGAGATGAAATAATTTTCAGTAGTGTGAAGGTTTTATTCTCTAAATTTTTCTGTTCTTTTATTTCCACCCTGATCATCAATCCCAGTAGTAAATGTAGTGAAAGAAAAACATTTTTTTAATACAAAACAAGGGTTTTTCCTTAGAAGCAATTTACATCATGTTCAGATGACAACTTCCTCACTACATAGAACTTAAAAAGTGCTATAATTTCAAACTCTTTTCCTCCAAAAAAAACCTATAACAGAAAAAAAAAAAAAAAAACATGATGGCTTTATAATAACCTGTCCCCTTCCTAAGGAGCCAAGTCAAAGGAAAAAAAAAATACTTCTGCTCTCGGTAAATTTACATTAGTGAAAAAAACAACATTACCCTAACTATATCCAATAAGCAAAAGGTTATTTGATAATTTTAAATATTGATGAAGGACAGGATGGCTGCATGGAAATACATTCAAGAGCCAAATGGTGAAATTTCTCGGAAGCTTCCAAAGAAACCTGAAGATACTTAAGAAAAAAAATGACTTCTAAAACGCCTAAAATAGAACCTACAATAACATCAATAATAAAATGCCTGCCTAAAAGAACCCTTGAAAAAGCTGTAGCTATGGCCCAAACAAAAAGACTTATGAGAAATGGTTTAAAAAAACCATGAGAAACTATAATATTCTTAAATATTTCTTCACTAAAGTAAAAAAAAGAAGCCATTAAAAGAGCTCTGGAAGAATGACCACTAGGAAAAGACCATTTATCGGGAGCCAAAGCTATAAACATTCCATGATTGTAGATTGGTCTTGGACGTTTGACCGTTGACTTTATGGTTCCAATCACCATTAAATCCACCATAAACGCCAAAAATAGGTTAAGAAGTAAGGCTCGAAGGGGAGGAGGGATAGGCCAAGGGGAGAGCCAGATCGCAAAGGAAACAGGAATCCAAAATAAACCATTTCCTGTGTGTTCAAAGAAAATAAAAATGAATCTAAACCTTCCGTTTCCAAATTGATATAACTTTGCAGAAAGGTCCTTATCAAAATCAATTATTTTTGTAGTTAATGAAGATTCTTTCATATCCGGAAGAATTGATGTTTTGTGGACTTCTCCTTTCATGTTTGCTAAGAGAAGGAAAGAAACGAAATCAGCATTACCGTGAGCAATCCCCAATCAATTTCGTACGTGTAGCCTATTTCCGGCCGTATGTAATTTCTGGTTTTTAACTTTATACGATATATTACTACTGTAGTGTTATAAAGTACAGTGTTATAAAGTACAGTACAGTACAGTAGAGTACAGTACAGTACAGTACTATGAAAAACAAAACGGTTTTAGATTTTTTGTTGGGCAAAGTTCCAAACAGCGGTTATCCTGTTTTCGTACATTTTAACGTACACAGTCCGTACATGACCATCTCCGTCAGTTAATGAGGTCGACAGTCACTGAACGGACTTTCCCATACAGTTCGATGTCGCCTCTTCCCTTCTCCCTTTCATTTTCCTCTACCGTGTTTCCCATTCTCTCACATCTCCGCACCTGAAATCCACATCGCCCTCGTTACAGTACTGTTCTGCCCTCGATGCTGCCATCGAGCAGCAGTTGGATCGTCTGACCGACATTCGTCTGCCGGGCCAGAGAGAGAGAGAGAGAGAGAGAGAGAGAGAGAGAGAGAGAGAGAGAGAGAGTCTCGTCTGCCGCAGATGGCTGCCTCGTGGACGACGCAGTTCGTAGCAACGCTTCGGCGAAACTTCCTCATCAAGCTCAGAGATGGATCGCAAACCTTGCAGGAGACTTTTCTGCCAGTGAGTGACTGCGTCCGTACATACATGCACACGTTATTATTTTATCCGATTGATTGCGACCAATCTTTAAGAAGGTTTTTTTTTTTTTTTTTAAATTATTTCTTAGAAGCTAACTAGGATAAGGAAAGCGACTGTCACATTTTTTTTTTCTTTCCTCCCTCAACTTTTTGGTTTCTCTCCCTTCATCCCTCCCTCTTGCCTCTTTTAAACGTTTTTTACTGGACACTGTCTCATTGCCTTTGGAACTGTCCCCTTCACCTCTCCCTTTTCCTCTCCCTCTCCCTCTTCCCCTCTCTCTCTCTCTCTCTCTCTCTCTCTCTCCTCTCACCCCTCTCCCCCTCATCTCTTTCTGAGACTCGTCTTCTTTTAGGAACATTTATGTTTCACCACAACCTCCTTTTTTCTGGAGGAATTGTTCCTTCTTTTGACAGTGTAGTACACTGATGGCAAAATAAGGATGGCAATTGGTGACTTTCCAAATTTTAAATATCTGAATATCTTAATATCTTAACTTTTTCTTTTATTTTGTTTTGGTGTCCAATGGTGTTGCCAGGTCTACATCATTGTGCTTCTCATCATCGTCAAGTTGGTCCAACCGTAAGGATTTCCTATCTTTAGTCCTTAATTTTCCTTGCTTCGCTATCAGAGTTAATACACTAATTCTAATGGGGTTTGTTTTGACCGAGAATCATTTTTTAGTGTTATTAAACTGTTCATGAAAGTGGTTCATATCGCGCCATGTTGCAAAACACAATCTAGTGTAGTCAATACTAAATCAGCTTTAAAACTAATAATTCATCAACTTTATCGGCGATGTAAGTTTTGGCATTCGAAATCTCCTTGTTGGTTTTTAAACGTGGACAAGATTCTGGCCATGTAATAGCGAAGATTTTATGATCATCCCGTTCAAAAAGCTTTGTTCAGTTTGGGAGGAGCTCGGTTTACTTTGGTTTTAGCATATTTATCAAGAATATTGCGGCAGGTAGTAGGAGACTGTCGGTTTCATTTCATAGGTTAGTTTTATGTTACCATTGGTGAAGATGTTCACAAAAAGAGAGGTCGTCCCAACATGCAAACTATCAACCACAGCCTATAATGTGAACACCCGTGTCCGTTTAATCCGTCCGTTTAATTTCGTGTCGCTAAATTTTCATCACGTCATCCAACAATGGATTTTTTATTATTATTCTTTGTTTTCGTTGCGACTGAGCGAGTGTCAGCCTTGAATACACTAGCGTGGATTAGGCATCCAGAATTACCGCGGATGTTTTTTTGTCAATTAGGGATTACATAGTAGATGGATCATGCGTTTAGCAGATGCGGAGCAAACTGAAGTGAGTCCACATGAAGTCCACATTGAGTCCACATTAATGTAAAATTCACTAATAGAGACAACAAAAGAGCTTGTTTCTAAACTGAATCAATTCCAGATTAAGTCATTATTCGATCCACATTAATGCGAAGTTCACTGATAGCGGCAAGAGAGAGCTTGTTTCTGAACTGAATCAATTCCACATTAAGTTCTCATTCTGTCCACTCTAATGCAAAGTTCACTGATAGCGACAACACAGAAGCGTGTCCCTACATGCTGAACGAGAAAAAAATAAAAAAAAATGATGAAAATGATGCAGGGAGACAAATCAACCAGAAGTGCCGATGCAAACGGCAGTAGATGCTGTTTGTGATCCTCTTTCTGTCGGGAGTTCATCTTGTTGGAGGTTTCCTAATCGAGGAACAAAAGAAAACATGGTAATTTCTTACAATGCTTTCTTTTTTTCCTTTTTGCCTTTTCTTTTTTATTGCCTTTTTTTATGGAATGCATATTGTTCGATCAGGATTAGTGTTAGGTGAAGCTACACATTTGTTGGAAAAAAAATTGTTTGCTGCCCTCTAAAACAATGTAAATCCGCACCAGATTGTGATCCTATTTTGTGGCAATGTAGCGTTTAAAGTTAAAGAAAACAATCACAATTTGTGTTTTTTTGGGCAGCTGGCTTATGTTCCACACGGAAATTCTCAAGTTGATGACCTTGTTGTGAAGGCCATAGACGAGATGAACCGACTGTGAGAAGAACCTCTTTCCTCTCTCTCTCTCTCTCTCTCTCTTATTCTTGTCCTTTCTTGTCCTTTTGATCGCTTACTCACTTTTGATGAGCATACACTGTTTGAGAACTTCAGTCTTCTTGTTTCTTGCATCTGAATTGTACATTATTTAGAGGAACTCAAATATGTATAATATGGCTAAACTTGTAGATCCTTTGATTTTTGCAGCTATTCGTCTATTCCTGCGCTTATGAGTACCGGTTTTAGAAATGAGGCCGAGCTTGTGAAATTTTATCAAGAAAATCCCGCGGTATGTTTGCCTCCCTGACTTCCGAAGGAAGAGTTCCTTGACAGCTTAGAGAGTAAGGCGCTTTTTTTTTATTGTGGAAGGGGCTAATTAAAAAAATAGAAAAAGAGTTTTTGAAAGCAATAAAACCGCGGACTTCTGCTTGTGTCTACAACCGACTCCTTCGGGGCCTTTTTTATTGTTAGTACCAGCGACTAAAGGAGTAAGCCGAGTTCGATAAGTCGACGAGTTAAGAAAAACACGTAAATGGGATAAACCCTACAGGAGAGCATTAAGTCGCATGTAAAAACTTGTGCAAGATTTTTCCCTGTAACTTGAAGATTCAACGTTCTCTTGCGATCAATTTACCTTCGATCTGATGATAGATGATCGTATTTCTGATGGTCTTAAATCTGATGGTCATATTTCTGATGATCTTATTTCTGATGGTCATACGTCTGATGATCCTATTTCTGAGTACTGGGGAACGTCACATAAATTTACTGTGATAGTTGTCCAGTTTAAACTGATGCGACATATTTTGTTGCTCTCTATTCAACGCTTTTGGAAGGGCAAACTTTTTAAGTTCTTTACTTAGATGGTTACAAAAGACACTTCAACCACATTCGCCTTCCTCCATTTCCATGAGGGAAGAAGGGAGAGGGAGGGTCGTGTACCATGTTGCCATGAGTAATCGAATGATGAATCCTTCACCCTCATAGATAAAGGCGATCATGGTTTTTGCATTAATATCTTCTATTAAAATTTCCTCACAAGTACATCCATGATTTGTTTACTGTACAGTTAAGGTCGCATCCACGCCATTTGATGTCATTCATGGATATCAGATTTAACCTTAATTTTTATTCGAATTTGTAATTTTTACCCTGGTAACGAAGAGTAATTATTATCTGTTCCTTTGTGTTGCTGTCTGACATTGTCCCGGGAATCGACATTTGTCAAATTTTGTCGACATGCAATTGACGAAGTTTTTTCTGTGCATTTTGCAATCTACATTTTGCAAAAGGATTGAAATTTAGAAGCCACAAAAGAGTTACATAAGAGTTAGTGGTTGATCATAAACAGACCTAAGAAACATCTTAGAAGAAAAGTTGAAGAAAAGCTGAACAAAAGCTGAACAAAATGTTGACCAAAAGTGGCGATTCACTGGTCACCTGTAAACTTAATGGTTATGCAAATGTTTCCGTAAATTATAGCTTATGAGTACCTAGGAGGTCCTCAGCTCCAGGTTTTATTGCACCAACTCTATGTTGCCACAGTAATTAACTTTTTACAGCAATAACCTCCAATATTTCATTCATTTTCTTTTTTTGGAACTGTTCAAACTTTTGTAGCTATTCCTCCAGTTTTACCACAATAACTCAAAAGAATTCCACTCAAACTTTTCGGACAAAAATGACCTGAATTGTCACCACTGTAGCTCCAATATTTGTTGTATTAGCTCAAGTTATTTTTCTCGTTAACTAAAATTTTACCTCAATGACGACAATTTTAATGCAACGCAGAGCATTTTTGCTGCTGTGGTATTTGACATCGAAGAGGACTCTTCGGAACTTCCAAAAGAACTCGTTTACCATATTCGCATCAATGGTCAGTTCCTCTTATTCGTTTATTTGCTGGGTCGACAACGGTTGTTGATGGGCATTTATACTGGCTTTGAATAATTCTGTTTGACAAATTCGTCAAAATGAAGGGCAAAAAAGCCAGTTGGAGTCATGTCATTCTTCATTTTTGTTTTTTTTCATTTTTTGTCCAAAACTGGAAATTTTTTATTCTGCGTATCGATTTCTTAAGAGAATGAAAGTCAGTGATAGATCATAGATGATTGAACTTTCCGTTTGGTAATTGTTGTTCCTATGTGGTAGAAGGGAGAAGCAGTGAACTGGGATTTTATTGTTGAACATGTGTAAAAAATGTGCAAAATGTATATGATAAGAATGTCTTTTGGTTATATAATTGCAAGACCAAATTCCTTTTGTGATTTGTTAGTATCACAAACGCAGGGAAGTTGTTTATTTTCGCTTGTTGTTTATGATGTTAAACATACTAAGGAGTTGTTTGTTTTCGCTTGTTGTTATGGTATAAAACGTACTAAGGATTTGCTTTCTACTACTGCAGGAACATATATGCCTTCCACAGCCAAGTTGATGGCAGAAAAAGACGAGTGTCGTCCGCCATCCTATTTCCAGTCATCTGATTGTCAGGCTCACAAATATCTTACATCAGGTAACAACTTGCATGGTAACTTGCACTTAAGGTAAAACTTGTTAAACATTCTTCATGAAGAACATTCTCAAAACATTATTTTTTCCCTTCTCCCTCATCTCTCTCTAGGCTGATGGCTCTAGGTGCTATGCCAGGCGCTAGTGTTGGGTATCGAGGGCCCCTTGCCGATATTCGATATGTACCTAAACTTGGGTACCTGATAATCGATATATCGCTTCGATATATCGAGGAGCTTAATATTGCGATATTTCTGTGATATATCGGCCGATATCACGATATATTTCAATTGCGATATATCGAAGTGACGCTAGGTCAATTTTTTTTTCCAAAAGAGGTCCCGGTGCGATATTTCGAGGCCTCTGACCGATCGATAATCGATATATCGAATATCAAACTTATCGCGATATGATTTTACCCGATACCCAACATTACCAGGCACACTCTTTGATACATCTCACTTTTTTTCTCTCTCTCTCCCTCTTTTCCAATCGATTTAGCCTCAAATGCTGAAGAGAGACTGTTTTGAGGAAAATGTGCTATGCCAGGCACTCTTTGGTACATCTCACTCTCTCTTTCCCTCTCTCTCTCTCTCCCTCTCTTCCAATCAATTTAGCCTCAAATGCTGACGAGGGACTGTTTTGAGGAAAATGTTAAACGTTTGCCTAATTCATAAATTAGTGTGGTGGTGTGAAGCTGACTCAGATTAGACTTCATTTGAGCCAAAAAAAAATCTGCACATCAAAAAGCGAATATCTCAATCACAGAGATGGAATCTTGGCAATCTGGATTTTCAATCCTTATCCTAATTATGTGTGTAAAATTCCTCAATAGTTTTCTGGTTAGCATCATACTGTTAGGTTCACATTTTTGTGGATGGGGTTTTAAGTTTTTTTTTTTTTCCTTTTCTTTTTATACCAATATATCAAAACATCTCCGTAGGAAATCTTGGAACCGTTGAAACCGTACAGAAACTTAAACATCAAAGTGAGGCAATTTTTTCTTACTCTAGCACATTCTCGGGTTTAAAACTTGGTTTGAAATCCTGTTAATAGAGGAGGCAATACCTACAATTATTCTCTTTTGAAGCTTTATACACCTTTCCATTCACGCACCTCAGAATTCACAACGTGTTGAAATTACAAAACTAATTCTGTATTTCCATCTTCAGAACTGTCCGAGAAACATTCCCTTCAAATTTTTCTAAACTTTGCATTGGAACAAAAGAAAAAAAAAAAAAAAAAAAAAAAAATAAAAAGCAAATTTTTTTGTTTTTTTTTTTTGATTAATTTATGAAACATTTTATGTTTTTTTTTTTTTTTTGAAGAAAGAGGAGAGAGAGACAAGAAGATAGTTTTCTAAGTTTTAATATGATTTGAAAAAAAAGGTAATTTTTTAGATTTTTTATCGTTAAGAACTTGCCTACATCGTATTTCATTGTACCGTCTGTTTTGGAACACAGGAACAGAGTTTTCCATATTCTACTCTAGATGTTTTGTAACTTGGGGCCTTATATATTATTCTCATATTATGAAATTCTCATATTATATTCATATTATTCTCTATGGTTCATGTTTTGTCGTCAGGTTTTCTTGCCCTCCAGACAGCCATAGCTCATGCTGCGACCGATTTAAGTCTTCCCAACAAATGTGGATCTTCCGATAAAATTCTTCGAGCCACTCATGCTATACAACTACCTCTCCCTCCCTATCACCAGTAATAAGCCCAGAAGCTTTTGCTTATCCATTTTCTTTGTTTCCTGTTACGTATCTGAAATCTTTCCGTGTTTTTGACATGATTTGCTTTTTCAGGAAAACGGCTACTTTATGGCTAAGTTATGGTTTAACTCAACTTATTCTGTTTCTTATTTTGTTAGTTATTTTGTTAGTTATTTTGTTTTCTTCAACTTTGTCGGTTGTGGTTAGGTCTTTTGCAACTACCAAATTTCAACTTTTTGCCAGTATGTATATGGTGTGGGCTCTTGCTCCCCTTTTACATGTTACTTTAATGCACACGGTCCAAGAAAAACAGACTCTTCTCAAGGTATATTTCTCCTTCAAACCTTTTTGACCCAATTTTTTGACTCTGACAGCAAACTTATAGCTCACAAGTCTTTTGAGGTAAAATTTGTCAACAGACTTTTCTCGAGTTATGTTTCTGGTTTAACTTTTGTTGAACACATTTTTTGACCCTGACAGTAAACTTATAGCTCACAAGTCTTTTGAGGTAAAATTTGTCGAAACCTTGGTTGGGTTATTGGTTAACTCAATAGTAGACATTTTCACTCTCATCCTTTTCACTCTCATCCTCCCTATCAGGAGAAACAGACTTTTCAGGGTATATGTCATAACTTTTAGTGATGCATATGAACTGCATTTTCCGATAATCGATATGTACTTTTTCGAAGGGTCTCAATAATCGATATATCGAGCCAACAGTTTTTATTGTCGTTCATTGCAATATATCAACTACAATATCGCGGTACCATCAGTACCCCTACATTCATTTCCAGTTTTATTCAACTGTTTTATTTTGCAAGCAGTTAGGCTGAAAAGTTTTCTAAGTCCGGGTCGCTAAAGTACCTTAGTAAATTCCTGTACGAAAAAATTTACATGTCAGGAATGTTTGATTTTGTACCTGTATTTTGGATTTACGTCCAATTTAAGTGTTTGGTCAAGATTTTGCCAGATTTATATGCTGTTTGTTCTAGATTTACGTACTAATTTCGTACTTGGTTTCGTGTCGGTTAGGTTAGCTCGTTGGTAATTGGAGATATGGAAAACATATATATTCGATATATTCTACATTCGATTTAGTCAATACGCAAAACTATCAATTATCGATGGCAATCATCGGTAGTATTGTCGATACCATTATCGATGATTTGTTTTCGATGGTTTTATTGACTTTCGTGAATACTCGAAAGTCTCGGCGGCTATGATGCGTTATCTGAGTTTATGGAAAAATATTTTTTTAATCTTCAAGAGCAGCATAAGCATGGATAACATTTCTCTGAATTTTTTCGCTTATCTTTTTTAAAACTAATGGGGGAGAATTATGCTGGCAATGCTGTAATTTATGTAAAGTTTTCTTCTCCCCATATTTGATCCGATTTTTCAATATTCTGGAAAATTTACCTGTCAAGATTTATTTTCTTATCTTGAGGGCAGACATTAACATGTGAAGTAACCTTTGAAGTGCCTCAAATTTATAGAAATACTGGTAATCAATGCATAACTAGAGCTTGAAAAATGTTTTACAAGGAAGAGCATTTAAAGCGAAAAAGAAAGTGATTTCCTTACGCCAAATTTTTCTTTTTGCATTCTTTGTTTTGTCTTCTTCTTTTGTCCTTGACCTTGCCCTTTTGAATTTTCCTTTTGTCCTTTTTTGTTTTTCAAATTTTAAACTTCTTCTCAGGATTGTATGTTAGTTATGGGACTCCGTGAATCGGTGTATTGGCTCAGCTGGTTAGTCACATATGCTGTTATGGCTTTGGTCACATCCACCATTATTGTAAGCTCCTCTTTTTCGAGCTCCTTTCTCTGTCTTTCGTTCTTTCCCAGTGTCTCTTTTTCAGGCTTCTCTTTCTTTCTTTCTTTCTTTCTTTCCCAGTGTCTCTTTTTCGAGCTTCTTTCTCTTTCTTTCTCTCTTTCTTTCCCAGTGTCTCTTTTTCGAGCTTTTTCCTCTTTCTTTCTTTCTTTTCCTAGTATCCCTTTTTCAAGCTTCTTTTTCTTTCTTTTTTTCTTTCCGAGGTGTCTCTTTTTCAAGCTCCTTTCTCTTTCAGTGTCTCCAACTCTCTTTTCCACTTTCTTTCCTTTTTGTATTCTGCAGAGTGTGTTTTACACATAGAAATACAATCGTAGGGGATTTTTTTACTTTTCCTTTCCATTCTTTAGATATGCCTTGTGTTGAGCTCTTGTGTATTAGACAATGTTTGTGAAAACAAATTTGACGTATCTAGTTTATCTTTGGTGAAAAGCTATGCAGAATTCTCCTGCTTTTTTGCTGTGGTAACCGTGTTTTGATTTTTTTTGGAGGGTGGAAGGTGGTAGCAGCAAAAATTACGGGACTATTTACCCATTCGGGTATAGCTATTATGTTTATGGTCATTTATCCGTATTCTTTATCTCTAATTGCGATGGCTCTCGCTCTCAGTACAGTTTTTACAACGGTCAGTTCCACCCTCAAAAACAATTCTACTGAAAGAGAACTCTATTTGACACACAAATTATGTTTATTGTGACTTGATGTTGTGGCTTGTTTAGATGCTTAATTTGGGCTCATCCTTGTTTGTGCGAATCTATGTATTGATCACCTTCAAAGCATTTTTTTCACTTCTTTCCGTTTTTCCAGTCTCAGGCTGTTATATTTTTGTTATCCCTGTTTTTCCCTCAGAGGCCTGAACCTATTATTGCTTTGAAGAGATGTTTAAGCCATGTATGAAAATAGATGTACGTGCATTTATTGGGTTATTCAACTTGAAATTCGTGATTATATCAATATTGGTCTGTGATAAATACCTCATCGTGAGTTACATTGACGAAACTTATCCGCATTACAAATCTTGCATTGTGCGAAGGAAAACTTGTCACGACTCAAACATAAATTTCTGCAGTTTTTACTTATCATATAACCATCGCACTTTGTAAGAAAAACCTTTCTACGGACAGATTCCTTCCATTCTGTAACCACAACCATCAAAAACTATGGCATCCTGTTTAGTTTTTTATTTTTCCTTGTATTGTGTGTTATGTCACAGGTCCGGCGTGCAGCACCTGTAGCTGGAGGACTGATGCTTCTTGGAAGTCTCTCTATTATACCCATTGTTCTTCTTCACTGGCCTTCTCCTATCTGCTTTCTCCTATCTCTCTTCTCTCCTATTGGTTTTGCCATCATTATTAATCTGGTCACTCAAGCTGAGGGGACAGGAGAGGGCATCCATTGGGGGACTTTCTGGTCAACGGTATGAACAAAAGTTACAAGTTTTACGATCAATACACATTAATACAGTAATGCAGTACTGCAGTAATACAGTTATACAGTAATGCAGTAACACAGTAATATAGTAATACAGTAATGCAGTAATACAGCAATACAGTAATACAGTAATACCGTAATATAGTGATACAGTAATATAACCCATGGGTTAGTTTTGCCACAAGGTTTGCAGTGAAGTGATTGCTTTTGACGAAACACTAAGTATTGTTTCTAAATTTTTCTCAGGGGGAAGATGTAGAATTGTTTTGCATTGAATGTGATCAATTAAGAAGGAACGGGGGAAAAAAAGCACATTAGTGCTGTCAAGATTTTGAAGGATGGAAAAGCTCTTCTCAATGCATTAAACTGATTGTTATTAGTTGATTGAATAACTGCTGTTCCGTGTATGGCGGACAGTTTTTAGATCAGTTTCTGGAGTTCGACAGAATTTTCATATGAAATTATTTTGAATTGAGTCCACTATTCGACGTAGTTTAACTCATAATTTTACCTCAAGCATCGGTTCAAAATAACTTCCGGTTACAAGTTAATTATCGTTATGTCTAAAACGAATCGGAGCTAAACAATTGATTCCCAATTGATTGATTGATTGATTGATTGATTGATTTCCAATTGATTTTTTGATTTTCTTGACAGAATGTGGGAGTGGACCCTGGAGCTTCTTCAAATCCTCTCAGTTTGGGATTTCTCGTATCCCTTATGGTTTTCGACATGTTTCTCTATGCCGTTGCAGCTTGGTAAACCTTTTTTTGCCTTTTATTTACACCTCTTTTTTTGTCAAAAGAGTACTTTTTCCTCTCCAAAATCCCTTCGAGCTATGAATTCGGGATTGAGGATCGACATGACGCAGATGTTGAGAAATCAGGAAAGCACAAAAAAGGTGGTGACAAACGCCGAAAAAGAAAATGGGATTCTCATGTCATAAATTAGAGAGGACACGGGTTGTCTGGTTCCTACTTTTATTTTTAACTCTTTTTTAGGGTTTTTTTATCCATTATTTTCTTAACGGGCTCATCGGGAAAGGCGAAAATGGAGTCTCATGCGACTCTAAATCACTGAGTGGGATTTATTACCGTTCAAGCCATGCCGTTTTTGTATTTTTTTACTTTTGTAAATATTTTTTTGGGTTTTTATAGTTTCATTTTTTTCCATGATATCCATATATATAAAGAAATAGCACATTGTTTTCAATAGTGTTTATATTTTTGACATTCCAGCCATGTCTGCTTTCTTTTTTAGTAAAAAAATGGTTTATCCTCTTTTCTCCCTTTTCTGCCTACAAATTCTTCCTGTTTGCAGAAGTCCATTTTTCAATTTTTTTTTATTGTTTTGTATTTATATGTTTTTATCTCCTTTGTGAAGGGTGACTGTCTGCAATTCCTCATGTAAAATGCAGGTATTTGGATAACATTTGGCCTCACGCAGAAAGGGGTCCAAAGAGACCATGGAATTTTGTTTTGCAAAAAAGATATTGGTTCCCATCCTCTGCCACTTATTATTCCAGTCTGGTATGTTTTTACAGACCATTGTTATTTACCTCGTTAACATTTTTTGCGATTCTTAAACAAGTCTGTGTTAGAGTATTCGTTTCTTTATCGTTGCTGAATGTTATTGTTGTTCGTTTTTTGTTGTTGTGATTGCCATAGTTGTTATTATTGTTTCACAATGGTTGTTAATAATTATTATTTTTAGCTGTTATTCTTCAAGTCGACAGTGGACGACAAAGGAAGAAAACTTGTTATTGTTGTTGGAAACTTCTTTATTAGCATATTGCTGTTAAATAGTTGGGAACAGTGCATCTTAATAATCTACGAAACTAATAATAACGTTGCGGTTGTCCATATGAAAAGCAGTAATAACAGATAACTATACTGTATTTGCAGGGACCTCATGTGACACAGGAGGAATTGGACGACAATAGTTTGGATATGGTAGAAGTTTCTCACCAACTTGCAGAATGTAAGGGAGAAAAATATCTCTCAGTAGAAAAACTCAGTGGAAACATCTCTCGTTTAGTTATGTTGTAACTCTACTCTTGTCAAAAAAATTTAGTTTGAAACTGACAGTTCTAGTCAGGAATTCTAAAGACAGTCTTGACAGAGATTTCAATTGACGTTTTCTTTTGGTCTTGATGTATACGGTTTAATTATTTTCCACTTCAAATGCCGACATTTCCTTTTTCTTTTCCTTGTTTAGGTCAACATTTTTAGATGTAATGTTGAGTAAATTGTTAACAAGTGGTGACTTGATTCCCTGTCTCCTTTACAGATGGGACTGAAGGTAGTAATCCTCAACAAGAAGAATATGGTTCTGAGACGGAACCTGTAGGAATACAGCTTTCCCGGCGAGCCGCAATTGTTATTACAAAATTACGGAAAGTTTATACGGGTAATCGATCCCATTGGTGGCAATTTTGGAGGAAAGAGAGAGGAGCTCAAGATGCCAGAGGAAACAGAGGGAATGGAGAAGTGGTTGCGGTTAAGGACCTTAGTATGACTCTTTATGAAGGACAGATGTTTGCCTTTTTGGTGAGGTTATTGATCTTGTTTTTGAATTTGGTAAAGTGGTAAAGATCAAGAATGTGACACTAATGTCAAATAATGACCAACAATGTAAAAGATTGTCAATCACCAAGAATGTCTAGTTTTGGTCCTGAACTAATATTGATGATCTGTTCGTAATCTTCTGTTCACTGCTGATAATAACTATGTTTGTTAGATTTTTTCCCTCTGTAATAGTGGCTGATAACGCCTATTTATGTTTAGTAATATATATATATATATATATATATATATATATATATATATATATATATATATATATATATATATATATATTATGGTCAAATGGTTGAATATTTCAATTTTCTAGCATCCATATATAGATTAAAGAAGCTATGTGCAATTTGTGCAATGAGTTCTCACTTCGGAAGGATCACAAATTGCTATAATGCTCATTTTCCATAGGTAATATTGTTACCTTTTTGTATTTTTGTATAATTGTCAGGTTTTGTATATCAATATCATCGAAAAGATAAACAACTTTTTCATCTGAATGGCATTTTTAATCTAAAAACTGACAGGAAATAACAAAGTTGTAAGGCAATCTTTATATAAGCGCAAATAGCGAACATTTGATGTCTGTGATTAACGTTTACTTGAAATTGACTCAAATGTGAGGAGTTTGTGAATTTATAAAAGTTGGAAAAAGACGAATGGTTCTGGAAAATAGTTTTTTTTTATGGTTCTGAGGGGGAAAATTTGTGACACAGGGTCACAGTGGGGCTGGTAAAACAACAATTATGAGTCTTTTGTCGGGACTTTCACAACCTTCTGGAGGAGATATTTATTTTTACGGTCATCGACAATCTGATTCTGGTTCGATCCCTTCTAATACTTGCAGTAATGAATTGTACAGTACTTACTTCGCTCATTACTATGTTTAGTGTGGAAATCCCAATTTTTTTTTTCATTATATTTATTTTTTCATTAGACGTATCTGGGGATGGAAATGCATTGACTGTAGGAGTTTTTGAATCGTTCCTTTTTATATCAGAGGAGTTTAGATAACCTCTTTCATTCTTCCGTGTCCCTTATTCTCTCCATCTCCCTTCTTTTCCTCCCTTCTCTCCAATATCCCTTTTCTCCTTCCTTTTCATTCACCCTCACTTTTAGTCCATTCCCTTTAGAATTAACAACGTCCAAAAGAAGGTTTATCAGTTTTACAGAACCAAGTTCTAAGTTTCGAGAAAAACTTGAAAGAATGTTTTAAAGTGTTCTCGAAAGACTTATAAATTTAATATTTTTATACTTTCGGTGAAAGTTTATCTTCCCTGTTAGGGTCCTCATTTGTCAGTTGTACTTCATTCCTTTAGGGCAGCCAATCATTGTAAGTCTGGTTGGTTCTACTCTCTATTCAATAATGCCACAGTTGTTGACCTCTCTTTAGTTAAGTTTTGTTGACCTTTCTTAAGTTAAGTTTTGTCGACCTCTCTTAAAGTTTTGCTCACCTTTGATGATGGCCTCTATGTTTGCTTTGATCTCTTTATGAGTTTAACCATGAGAGTTGCGATTTTGAGGGGAAAAAAAAATTCATTGCAGATCATTTGCTGCAATCTTTGGTCGGTGTGTGCCCGGCGGGCGATATTTGCCTCGATTACCTCACTGCAAGGGAGCAGGTAGGTAGAAGGAGAGAGCACGAAAGAGGTCAGAGAGAGAGGGAGAGAGAGGAGGGTTGGAGAGAGGGAGAGGAGGGGGGGGAGGGAGGGGAAGAGGGGGGGGGGGGAGGGAGGGAGGGAGGGAGGGGAGGGGGAGAGAGGGGGGAAAGAGGGAGAGAGGGGGAGAGGGGGAGAAAGGGAACAACGACATCAGCTATTATCAATGCAGGTATTTATTATTTTTCAACTTCAATTTTTGTAAATAACTTTTTTGAAAAAAAAAGAAAAAAAAACAATATATTGTTTATATGTACATTGGGTTAAGTTCTTGGTATACATTCTAGGTTCAAAATGTGCCTTTTTATGACTTCCGCCTTTCAAGTTTTGCCATACTAATTTTTCATGAGGAGACTTTGCCTGCTTCTTCTTTTTTCTGTTTTTTTTTCTGATTCAGGTTCAATATTTTGCGACTATAAAGGGAGATTTGATAAGACTTGGAAGGGAAGCTGTCCCAGCTTTATCTGAAGGAGAAAGACCACAAGAACCAATGACGACGCGACAGGTGGCAGAAGCTATTTTAGTGGAGCTCGGTCTAGCACAAGATGGAGACAAACGAGCTTATGAATTGTCGACAGCTCAGCAACGGAAATTAAGTCTTGCAATTGCCCTTGTGGGAAACCCTCAGGTATGTTCCTCTCTCTGGTAAGTGTGGTTTGTATTGGCAATTTATATTTGTGTAACTCTGGAAGCTTAGTGCTAATTTTTTCTTTCAGATAAGGCGCATTCAATGCTAATGTTTTACAAAGGAATCGTTGCAGCTTAATATGCCCTTTGTGAACTTTGAAGATCAAAGTCTGTGGATCTTTTTGTAGAATTAGTTTGTAGACTTAGTTTGTAGACCAAGCTGATGACAGTGAATGTTAAATTATTATAACCATCCAGTATTTGTACAAGGAAATTGCATATGAAGCGACTCCATTAAAAAGAAAAAGATCGGATGTCGATTGTCGGTTGGAACATAATTGTGCAATTCAGTATTGAATAGAAAATTTATCAGCCGATTGTTCTTTCTTGCTTTTCTTATCGGCTTCAAAAGGAAGCTTTAGTCTGGGATTTTTCACGTGGTTTGTTTTTTTATGTTTTTGATGTTGATAACTGTATTTATATTTTAATTTGCCAGGTGGCAATTTTGGATCAGCCCACAAAAAGTCTGGATCCGACGTCACGCAAGCAGGTCAGCTCTTGTAGTCTGTCTTGAGGACGCCTCCCTCTCCCTCTCCCTCTCCCTCTTCCTCTCCCTCTCCCCCCCCTCTCCCTCTCCCTCTCCCCTCCCCCTCCCTCTCCCTCCCCCTCCCCCTCCCCTTCCCCCTCCCCCTCCCCCTCCCCTCCATCTCTTTTTCTTCCTCTCCTCTGGCTCTCTTGCTGGACATTTAGTGTATTTGAATGGGACTGTTTGCAGGTTTGGGACGTATTGTCCCGAAGAAGGAAAGCGAGTGTGGTAGTATTCACAACTCACAGTATGGAGGAAGCCGATGTTATGGCAGATAGGAAAGCGATTATCAGTCACGGTCAACTTAAATGCTGCGGATCCTCACTATTTTTGCGGAACCGTTTTGGTGAGTTTTTCTCTCTCTGTATTAAGGTATGTATTTCTTTATTTCTTACTGATGACCTGGTTACACGATCAAAATTTGCTCACTTATTGTGATTGATCTTGCAGTTTGTTCGTGACAGTACTTTCGATTGCGAAAAAATTGTATGAAACGTACGGGATACTCAAGTTTTACTCACAAAACATGAATAATTTTTCATAGTGTCAACAGGTTGTTTTCATCTTTCAGTCAAAATAATACCAGGGGCGAGGCTGGCAGTTTTATGGGATCGGCTGAAAACATTGGTTTTGTTAAATCAACCCCTTCATGGTTTTTTTTTTAACTGTGTTTGAATCCTTAAATCTGAATGAATATTGAGCGATTGTTGATGTACTGTTGCTTTTTTAATGATGTTTTTAAAAATATTTCAGTTGAATTAATGCTGAGTAGCGAATTAGCTATGGCCTACAATTGCCATTCCTTCTGTTTTTGTATTATGTGATTCAACACACCTACTGAGGATTAGTTATTGCCGAAAAATTAGTTATGCATATTGAACAGGTTTTGCAGAAAATCAATCTGTACCTCTTTGATGTGATTCAATAATACCGAGCCGATAGGTCCTAACGTCGATTATTGTGATATATCGATGTCGATATTGCGATATCACTAGTTTCCTTTTCCTTTTTTTCCGTACTATTTGAACATTTTGTTAGTTTATTTCTCAAGCAGTGGTTGCTAAATTTTTTTCTTAAAAAATGCTATCGTTCTGTAATCAATTCCCAATTTTCCATAGAAAAGAATTTGCTTACCAAATGAATTCATAGCTGGAATTTTTTTTTTTCCGCATTTTGTATGGAGAATTGAAGTCCAGTTGATGTTTGGTCAAGATCTTTTACGTACTTATTTATGTACTAGAATTGGTACACTTATGGGTCACTTTAACTTGTTAATAAGAAAGTAAAGAAAAATTTGACTTGATGTAACCTTTTCTCGACATCGTTTTCGATTTCGATCGATACCCAAAACTACCAAAATTTCTCCACTAAGACTGTCTCTCTTTTCTTTTCTCTTCTCTTTGTGTTGATTTTTTCAGGCCTTAGTTATTTACTGCACATTAGTAAGGCAGAGGCCTATAATGGAGCTGCGGTTCTTGATCTAGTACAAAAGTTTTTACCGACTGCCGCAATTTTGCCGACGCTTCGAATGCAAGAACATGTCACATTTCAATTACCACTTGGGATGCAAACAGAGATAAAAGAGCTTCTTATGGAGTTAACTGGGTAAGTGGAGAATTGGGTTATGACTGGGAGCTTTCTTTAGTTCGAACTGGGGATGTGTAGAAAGTAAATAACTGGATTACAGCACGTTTTTTACCATGAGTGATTTTCCAGTTTTTATTTTCATTTTCTTTTGTATACAAGGAGTGATTTGTTATTCCAGAAATATATTTAATAATTTTTTTTATGTAAAATTTCAGCTTGATCTTCCAATGACGACTCGGTTTACTGTTTGAACAATGTTGTTGCGATGACAGAAAGCAAATATTTTGTTCAATTTTTCTTGGATTTTGTGCAAGTTCTTTAAAGTGCTGGCCACGAGCAGCTCAGTCTGTTTATTTTTCTCATCCAACCTTTTTCTTTTTTTTCTTTCTTTATTTTTCTTTTCTCTTTTATTATTATTATATTATTTTTTTTTTTTTTTGGAGGTACAGACGTGCTGAGGAGTTGGGAGTGGACGACGGAGCTTTGGAAGCCACAACTTTGGAGGAAGTTTTTCGACAGTTTGAGGGTAAGAACAAAAGAGAAATGTTTTTAATGGCGACAAAAGGGAGGACTTTTTTTTGAATGTTTTGTTTCTTTCACGCCTTTCCTGCAATATGCATGTATGATTTCTGTTTTATATTTCCAAGTTCTTTGCCTATGTTGAAGTCCGGAGGCTCCAATAGGCCTCTCTCTCTCCCGCTCCCTCTCCCTCTCCCTCCAAGGAGAGTTTTTTTTTGTTATTTTTCTTCGGGTATGTTTTGAATTAAATCAAAATCTTAGCTGATTGTTTTTCTTTTTTC